>CM055127.1:482394952-482824952 GCA_029206835.1 Rana muscosa
ACAGAGAGTGGTGCTGACCACTCTCTGCATCTCTGAGGACCAAACACAGCCGGGAGGAAAGAGGAAGAGGAATCTGCATGACACATAACTGGAATGAAGTCATCTGGAAAAGATGGGTATAAAAATAATGTTGTTTTTTATATATAGATACAGCGCTCAAGAAATCTATTGGTTCTGTTCACTTCTGTTCACTACAAATATAGCTTTCTTTTGGTGGTATTTATTTGATCACCTCTGCAAAAGACAGACAATTAAAAAAAAAAAATCCGGCGCCATTGGCAGCCGAGTAACCCGGACGTGACGTCATGACGTTGCTTCTGTGGTTACAGTGAAGAGACGGAATCAAAGCCGTTCGCAGCTTCGATTCAGTCTCTCTCTAGGCGCCCAGGGTGGCGGATCGTGGATCGGGTCTCCTGGTGGGACGGGAGGCCCGGTAAGAGCGGCGGAGGCGGCGGGAGGGGGGGATGTCCCCTCCCGCTCCTCCGGTATAACAACCGAGCGGCTTTTAGCCGCATCGGTTGTTATACCTGGAAAGCCAATCGCCGGCTCTAAACAACGCAGGCATCATCCTGATATAACCCCCGAAAGCCGAGGACACATATATGCGTCCGCTCGGCGGGAAAGGGTTAAACAAGCTGTACACTCACTACTTTACATTGTAGCAAAGTGTCATTTCTTCAGTGTTGTCACATGAAAAGATAGAAGAAAATATTTACAGAAATGTGAGGGGTGTACTTACTTTTGTGAGATACTGTGTAATGTTTTGGGGTTCTAAGTAATTTTTCAAGCAAAAAAATACAGATTTTTACATGTAAATAAAAGTGTCAGGAGGCTTGGTCTTCAAGTAGATATAATAAATGTTTGCTTTCGGGTTCAATGCGGCTTTTAGTTGGATTTTGGCTGCAGTCCATTATCTGGAGGAAATCTTCTTCTGTAGATAAAAGGAAAGCTTTGGATACAATGTAACGGCAATGACTAAGATTTCTTTAGTTAGAAACGCATCAGCCAGCATCTCATCCTTTTATCAGTAGAAGAATGAAAGTGGTATTTAAATGGGAATTCGATAATGGATTCACTTCCTGATGTGCCGGGCACTCAATTTAGGACAAGTTCCACGCACCTGAGAATTCGGAGAGGAATGAATGTACCGAAATCGGCATGCCAAAATCCTGTACATTCAAGGGCTGGCTGGGCGAAGTGTCAGTGTGTCTCCTTGTTCTGGAACCCACCCATGTGTCAGGATGTCATGACCTAGTATCACATATGCAGGGCCGCCATCAGGAATTTTGGAGCCCCTTACATAGGGTGACCAGACATCCCCGGTTTCAGGGGACAGTCCCCAGATTGAGGACACTGTCCCCGGACCAAGTCTGTCCCCGGTTTTGTCCCCGGATTGGATTTGAACAGGGGCTCGGGCAATTTCAAAGACAGCGCAGAATTAAAAAAAATAAAAAATCAGAATTACACACCCCCACTCCGCCGCTCCTACTAGCTTAGGGGGGTGTATTTTTTTCTATTATCTGTGCCTCTTTCTGATGATCATGTGCTGGTCGGAGCGGAGGGAATATTTCTTCAGTTTCGGGTGCATGACCATTCAGCTCCGCTCGCATGTTCTCCTGCCTTGGCTCAAGTCCCAGGCCAAGCCACCTGCCTGCTTATTACCTTGCCTTCCCTGGTGGAGTGATCTTCCTCCGCTCCCCACCCAGTAGTAGCCGGGGGCCCGGAGAGTAAGACTTGACAGGCTGTGAGGCAGGCGGCGGCGGCGACGGGCAGAAAGTCGCTGATTGCCGCCATTACTAGTAAAAAAAAAAAAAATGTCCCCGGATTTCATTTTAAAAATCTGGTCACCTTACCCTTACACAGCTTCAGGCATGGGCCCCTTGGAGCAGAGGAGAACTGGGGGGGGATGCTGCTGCCGCAAATTGAGAAGCGGGGGGTGCCACGAATTGAGAAGCGGGGGGTGCTTCCACCATGAATTGTTGAGGTTGGGGGGGCTTTGGGTGCAAAAAAAAAAGATTAAAAAAAAAAAGGGGGGTTGCCATCCAGGGCCCTGGGGACCTCTGGGCCCCTTACAAAAAAAAAGAAAAAAAATTATAAAAAAAAAATATATATATAAAAAAAGGGGGGGGGGGGTTGCCATCCGGTGCCCTGGGGACCTCCGGGCCTCTGGGTACCTCTGGGCCCTCTCAAAAATAAATAAATAATAATAAAAAAAAAATTGAAACTATTTTTTTTTTTTAAATAAACAAAAAGGAGGGTTGCCACCCGGAGGCCCTGGGGACCTCCGGGCCTCTGGGGACCTCTGGGCCCCTTACAAAAAATAAATAAATAAATAAAAAATATATAAAAAAGAGGGGTTGCCATCCAGTGCCCTGGGGACCTCCGGGCCCCTGGTGACCTCTGAGCCCCTTACAAAAAAAAAGATAAAAAAAAAAACAAAAAAAAAAATGGGGGTTGCCATCCGGGCCCCTTACAGGTGTACTGCCTGTACCCCCCTAATGGCGGCCCTGCACATACGTATGTTACCATGATAGGTTAGCATGCTAAGCAATGTATCAGGTTCAGGTTACATTCACTTGAACAGGCTGCCCTATGCGTGGTTGTTGCGCATAAAAAGCTCATGCACCTTTTTGGGCATTTTTGCCACACGACAACCGTGGCAAAATTGCACTGCGTTTGGGATGCTATTAACCACTTCAATACCGGGCACTTTCACCCCCCTTCCTGCCCAGGCCAGTTTTCAGCTTTCGGCGCTGTCGCACTTTGAATGACAATTGCGCGGTCATACTACACTGTACCCAAATGACATTTTTATCATATTTTTCACACAAATAGAGCTTTTTTTTGGTTATATTTACTCACCGCTGGGTTTTATTTTTTGATAAACCAAAAAAAAGACCGAACGTTTTGAAAAAAAAAAAACTTTTTTCTTAGTTTCTGTTATAAGTTTTGCAAATAAGTAAATTTTCTTCTTCACTGATAAGACTGCACTGATGGGCACTGATGAGGCTGCACTGGTGGGGACTAGGGATGAGCCGAACACCCCCCGGTTCGGTTTGCACCAGTACATGCGAACAGGCAAAAAATTTGTGCGAACACCGTTAAAGTCTATGGGACTCGAACATGAAAAATCAAAAGTGGTAATTTTAAAGGTTAATATGCAAGTTATTGCAATAAAAAGTTTTTTGGGGACCCGGGTCCTGCCCCAGGGGACATGTATCAATGCAAAAAAAAGTTTTAAAGCGGCCGTTTTTTCAGGAGCAGTGATTCTAATAATGCTTAAAGTGAAACAATAAAAGGGATATATTCCTTTAAATTTCGTACCTGGGGGGTGTGTATGATATGCATGTAAAGTGGCGCATGTTTCCCGTGCTTAGAACTGTCCCTGCACAAAGTGTAATTTCTAAAGGAAAAAAAGGCATTTAAAACTACTCGCGGCTATTAATGAATTGTCGGTCCCGGTAATACAGAGAAAAGTCATTGAAAGTCATTGGGAAAAAAAATGCGTGGGGGTCCCCCAAAATTCCATTAACAGGCCCTTTAGGTCTGGTATGGATATTAATGGGAACTCAGCGCCAAAATTAAAAACACAATGGCGTGGGGTTCCCCCAAAAATCCATACCAGACCCTTATCCGAGCACGCAACCTGGCAGGCCACAGGAAAAGAGGGGGGGACGAGAGAGCGCCCCCCTCCTGAACCGTATCAGGCCACATGCCCTCAACATGGGGGGGATGTCGCCCTGTTGATGGGGACAAGGGCCTCATCCCCACAACCCTTGCCCGATGGTTGTGGGGGTCTGCGGGCGGGGGGCTTACCGGATTCTGGAAGCCCTCTTTAACAAAGGGGACCCCCATATTCTGGCCCCCACTCTATGTGAATTGGTAAGGGGTACATTGTACCCCTACCATTTCACAAAAGAAAGTGTCAAAAATTTTGAAAACCACACAGACACCGTTGTGAAAAGTCCTTTATTAAAAATAAAAAATAAAAAAAGCCATTCCAGCGTTGTAATGCAGTCTGTCCAGCGATGATCCATGAATCTCCAGCGATGCAGCGAATCTCCAGCGATGAACAACGTACATCTTCCCTGCACCAGAGCCTCCCAGCTAATGACGCGCAAGCAGTGTTTGACAGTTCTATTATAACCGAGGTCGGGTAACCCCCGTGAAGTGACGGGTAACTCCGCCCCCTCTAACGCGTCACCGGGGTTTCCAGAGGGGGCAGGACCGGTAACCCCACCCCCTCTAACGCGTCATGGGGGTTTCCGACCTCGGTTATAAAAGAACTGTCAACACTGCTTGCGCGTCATTAGCCGGGAGGCTCTGGTGCAGGAAAGATGTGCGTCGTTCATCGCTGGAGACTCGCCGCATCGCTGGAGATTCATGGATGCTGATGAGGATGCATTGATGGGCACTGATGAGGATCAACACTGATGGGCAATGATGAGGCTGCACTGATGTGCACTGATGGGCACTAATAAGCTGCACTGATGAGGCTGCACTGATAGGGACTGATGGGACTGCACTGATGGGCACTGATGAGGATGCACTTGTGATGGAGTTTATAAAATTATTATTTTATATGAATGATCTTTCTCTCTATAATCCATTCAAACATTGATATTTTATTTTATCCTTTATTATTCTTATTATTTCTTTGTTTCATTATGTTTTGGTGTATGGGTTTAGAAATTTAGTGTAGGTTAAATGACTCTTATATTTAGCTGCTGACATGGTCTACTGCCCAACCTCAGGAATTTAGAGTAATTAGCATCCTTCTGAGAATGTGTTTGCAAGGAGCAAGACACAAAAACACACCAAGATATATTTATACAATAAGAAGCTTATTGATGTTTATATTGGGAACCAGAAAGTTTATGTATGCTAACTAAGGATATAAGTTAGAAGTATTATCATGTGTGTGTTTGGGTAAATCTTATAACCGGACAGTAGTATTATTTTCCTTGATTGAAAAGCTGTGAAAGAGATATTGATCCCGGTGTGAAAATGAGAAACAGATGTTTCTTCCATCTCCCCAATGCCCCCTCCCACCGTGTAAAGGAAAATGGCCCCACATGTCCTGGAATGTGAAGACACGTGGAAGAAATACTACAAAGACTTGAGAGGAAGACGACCATATATGGAAACAGCCAATCATATGTACACGTTTGTGATGACGATTGCTTATGTCACCTTGTCTATATAAGCTGGATTTAAATAAAAGAACTTCCTTTTGTGTTGTGCCACATATGGGGAAGAAGACACACTGATGCGTCTGCTCTCAGTTTGCAATTCTTGAAGCATGCATGCCCTCATATCACCATAGATTTGAATTAGCGGCAGAATAAGGGAATAGTTCTGGTATTGGGCCAGAACCGATCTATTACACACTGATGGGCACTGATGAGGATGCACTGATGGGCACTGATGAGGCTGCACTGATGGGCACTAATAAGCTGCACTGATAGGGACTGATGGGACTGCACTGATGGGCACTGATGGGGCTGCACTGATGGGTACTGATGGGGCTGCACTGATGGGTACTGATGGGGCTGCACTGATGGGCACTAATAAGCTGCACTGACGGGCACTGATGGGGCTGCACTGATGGGCACTGATGAGGCTGCACTGATGGGCACTAATAAGCTGCACTGATGGGCACTGATGGGGCTGCACTGATGGGCACTGATGGGGCTGCACTGATGGGGCTGCACTGATGGGGCTGCACTGATGGGCACTGATGAGGCTGCACTGATAAGTGTAAACAAAGTGTGCCCTGTCAGACTTGCCAGTTGGCAACTCTCCTTTCTTCACATGGAAACATTATGATGATAATCAGCAAGTCTGTTTATATGTGACCAGCTGTGATTGGCCCTTTACCGCGATCTGTGATCAGCTCTGTCTAGAGGACACAGTAGTCACTCACAGCCACCTCCCTGGACATCCTCCAGAAGCAGGGAGCCGCACTGTAGTCGTCTTTTGGCTATAGCGTGGGTGGGAAGGGGTCAAATAAAAAGGCCCCCGAAACACGCGGCATGCGTTAGAATCGCCAGCAGAATCGCTTGCCAAATTCCAACTCACCAAGTGTGAATGCAGCCTAAGGATTCTTTTACACTCACGTTAGCCCTTTGAAGAACGCTTTTCAGAGGGTGTGTGACAAGGAGGGGTTATGTCACCTCCTCTTTTAACCCCTAAAAGCCCACATAACCATGCTGCTTCCACGTGCTTTGCGCGGCATTGAAGGGCCGTTGTAGCGTTGCCCCCTTTCGTTTAAAGTAGTAATGCCCACCAGACACAACAGAGGAGATAATAATCCTCGTAGATCTGTAGGGAATGTTTGAGTTCATTTCCTGACTCCTTGATAAGATTTTCCACCCCTGATTACTCGGCAATGGAAGCCCCCGGCTCTCTACACCGATGTCATGTTGCTTTATGTTGGACGGAGTCCCCTGTAAAGTGAATTATGTGTTTGTGAAGAATGATTTCCTTCAGGGGGGTTGATGGAGATCTCGTGTTTCTCCTGACAGTAGATAATAGCATTGAGGATCTCCATGGACCCAATTAACGAGTAAACACAGTTGTGCGCAGGGCCCCCCTTCCCCCACCCCCGCGCCCCAGATGACAATTATGTGGTGACACCACTGAATCCCAACGTGTCTTCTCACCCCGGAGCAGCTAATTACTAAGAGAAAGATTTGTCACACATCAGATAAATACATGTAATGTATTGTCATACCTACCTCCCCCACACACACTTAAAATCCATTGAAGAGGGTAATTCTAGCATGACATCTAAGGATCATTTTAATTTAAATAAAAATGATGAATAAAATGACAAAAAATGTAAAATATAAAAATTATATATAAAAAAATACTAATAAATAATACCAATAATGCTAATAATACTATAATACTAATAATAATACTATAATATTAATAATACTACTACTACTACTAATAATAATAATATTGATAATAATAATACTATAATACTAATAATAATAATAATAATTTTTTTTTATTTTTTTATTTATTTATTTATTTATTTATTTTGGTTAAGGTGAGGTAACTAAAGTTTTTTAGAAGGTGGTGGGTAATAGGAGGGGAAGAATCAAAGGAACAGGAATATTCCAATGGAATTAGATTTATGCTCTATTTAAGATCATAAGAATGTGTTAGATGGTTTGGGCCCGTGGGGCATTTATTGGTTTAAACTGAAACAGAAAAATGTGCTATTTGATTACTTCCCCTGTATGTTGGATAAAATAGATAAATAAAGAAATTGAAAAAAAAAATAATCATAATAATAATAATAATAATAATAATACTATAATACTAATAATAATAATAATAATAATATTATACTACTACTAATAATAATAATACAAAATTAAAAAAAATGTGGGCTAGTCTTATGAATAGTGAACACAAAAAGCTGCTGCAAAATAATGTGACTAACATACAAAATACAATGGAGGTGAAAAAATGAAGCGCTAATGCCGCGTACACACGACCGTTTTTCTCGTCGAGAAAAATGAATTTTTTTCCTTTGGACGAGAAAAACGATTGTGTGAGAGCATTTTGTCATTTTTCACGACGGGAAAAACGTCATTTTTCACGACGAGAAAATTTACAACATGCTCTAATTTTTCTCGTCGTTTTTCCCGTCGTTTTTTTCCGCCGCAGTTTTCCCATAGGAAAACACTGCCGCGGAGCCCACACACGGTCGTTTTTCACGACCAAAAAAAAAAAATGTCGGGAAAAACGGATGTGTGTAGGGAAACAAGCGGTTCCCTCGTTTTTCCCGTCGTGATTCACGGCGGTGTTTTCACCGCCGTGAATCATGATCGTGTGTACGCGGCATAAGTGTCCAAGAAAACCTAAGGTGAAACCTAGGGTCTAAAAGTGCAAAAATAAATCTGGAACCAATTAAAGTCCACAAAAAATGTGATAAGTGACCAATAATGTCCATAACACAAAATATATATGTAATAAGTAGGTGATGAAAGCTGGGTTGGAAACCAAGTGGATCATTAGACAGCTCTTCAAAGATAGAAATAGATGAGGTACCGTGAGAGTCTCCAGACAAGCCGCAGAGTCCGCCCCGTGGAATTTTCACGCTTTAATGATCCACTGTCGCTGACAAGTGGGTCCACCTGCTCTGGTAAGAGTACCTCATCTATTTCTATCTTTGAAGAGCTGTCTAATGATCCACTTGGTTTCCAACCCAGCTTTCATCACCTACTTATTACATATATACTTTGTGTTATGGACATTATTGGTCACTTATCACATTTTTGTGGACTTTAATTGGTTCCAGATTTATTTTTGCACTTTTAGAACCTAGGTTTCACCTTAGGTTTTCTTGGACACTTAGCGCTTCATTTTTTCACCTCCATAATAATAATAATAATAAAAATAATTAATAATAATAATATGAATAATACTATAATACTAAAACTAATAATAATATTTATACTAAGACTAATACTAATAATACTAATAATAATAATGATACTGATAATACTAATATTAATACTAAGAATACTAATACTAATACAAAAAATAATAATATTAATACTACTACTACTAATAATAATGCGAATAATGCTGCTAATACAAATACTACTACTGCTAATAATAGTAATAATAATACTAAGACTAGTACTAATACTCATACTGATACTACTAATAATATTAATAATAATAAAAATAATAATACTAAGACTAATACTACTAATAATAATGATAATATTGATGATAATAATAATACTATAATACTACTACTACTACTACTACTACTACTACTACTAATAATAATAATAATAATAATAATAATGAAGTTAATAATAATACTAATAATAATACTACTACTACTACTATTACTACTACTACTACTAATAATAATAATAATACAAATAATTATTAATAATAATAATAATATGAATAATACTATAATACTAATACTAATAATAATATTAATACTAAGACTAATACTACTACCACTAATAATAATATTAATGATACTGATAATACTAATATTAATACTAAGAATACTAATAATACTAATAATAATGCTAAAACTAATAATACTAAAACAAATAATAATATTAATATTAATACTACTACTAATAATAATAATAATGCTTATAATGCTAATACAAATACTACTACTGCTAATAATAGTAATAATAATAATACTACTAACACTAATACTCATACTGATACTAATAATACTAATAATAACATTAATAATAATAATACAAATAATAATAATACTAAAACTAATAATAATATTAATACTACTAATAACAATAATAATAATAATACTACTGCCACTACTACTAATAATAATACTAATAATACTAAAACTAATACTACTACTACTACTACTAATAATAATAATAATAATAATAATAAGACTAATACTCATGCTAATACTACTACTACTAATAATAATAATAATAATAATATATTATTATTATTATTATTATTATCATTATTTTATTAATACTAAAATAATACAATTAATTAGATTTACATTACATAAAATAATAAAATAAAAAGAAATTACAAAGAAAAAAAAAAGACAAACATATCAAAATGGAAAAAAATAAAAAAACTAGCCAATTGAAACATAAAATAAAAACCTAAAAAAACAACACAAAACAAATTTTGCTGCAATATTCTCTTTCAATCCAGAGATTTCCCCTTGCGATACTTTTTTTTTTTCCAGCAACCAGATGTCCTTACTTTGATCGCCAGCACCATTCAACCCACTTCCTTAGAGCCCAGGTTGTACAAGAACTGCCCCCCAGTCTGTTCCTGGATAGTGAAAGGAGAAGCAGCACAGTGATGAGCTCATCTCTCTGTCACCCTGATCTCTCCTCCTATCAGCGTGTTCCTTGCACATTAAGTGATTTGCTCTTTGTGCTGCTTCTTCCTCTCACGCTCTAGCCCTGCTGTGCAGAGACTGTAAGAGGCTGATACCAGGTTACACTCAGTTACTTGCAAACAAGTATCAAAATCTTGGAGGTCATTGTTCAGTACAAAGATTTGTATTTTGAAATTTTCTATTATGGTAACCGGCTCACAATGCGCCAGTCACCTTCGGGGCTCCGGGGTTTAGATGTTCCTCCAACCCCTCCCCCGCACCCCCCGCACCCAACCTCGGCTCTGAGACGGGAGGACGCTGAGGGCTTAACGCCACCAGTGACTAATTAGTGCGCATTTCTCTTCTGCACTTTAAATTGGTTTCTGAGATAACTAATTATTACTAATTGCATTAGAATAAAGCCAACGAACAATTCCCATCCTGCACTCCGGTGCCATCTCTTCCCCGGGTAAGTGACACACCCGACCATCCACATGACTCATCAGACCGGCCACCTCCTTCCATTGTTCCGAGGCTCACGTGGCCATTGGAGGCACTCTTGGCTGTGGACGCGGGTCAGCATGGACACCCAGACCGATCTGCCGCTACACCGCCCCACACACAACAAACTGCCATGCCCAATTTTTCTATTTTCAGCACATCATGGAGTGGTCTGTGGTTTCTGGCTGCTGTGAGATCTACTGTTGTTGGAGTGGGTCTATTGTTGCCGGTGGGGGAACTATTGTTGAGTCTTATATTGCTGGGGGGGGGGGGTTAATTATTGCTGGAACAGATCAACTGTTGGTGGAGGGGTCTATGGTTGCTGGCTGCTGTGAGGCCTATTGTTGCTGGGGGGTATTTTGTTCTAGGTGGATCTATTGTTGTTGGGAGGATCTATTATTGCTAGGAGGTCAATTGTTGCCGGTGGGGGAACTATTGTTGCTGGGGAAGAGTGTTATATTGCTGCGGGGGTCAATTTTTAACACATAATGGAATGTTCTGTGGTTTCTGGCTGCTGTGGGATCTACTGTTGCTGGAGTGTGTCTATTGTTGCTGGTGGGGGAACTATTGTTGCTGGGGGGTCTATTGTTGCCGGCGGAGGAACTATTGTTGAGTCTTATATTTCTGGGGGGGGGGGTTAATTGTTGCTGGAACAGATCAACTGTTGGTGGAGGGGTCTATGGTTGCTGGCTGCTGTGAGGTCTATTGTTGCAGGGGGGAACTATTATTGCTAGGAGGTCAATTGTTGCCAGTGGGGGAACTATTGTTTCTGGGGAGGAGTCTTATATTGCTGGGGGGGTCAATTTTTAACACATCATGGAGTGGTCTGTGGTTTCTGGCTGCTGTGGGATCTACTGTTGCTGGAGTGGGTCTATTGTTGCTGGGAGGCCTATTCTTGCCGGTGGGGGAACTATTGTTCCTGGGGAGGAGTCTTATATTGCTGGGGGGTCAATTGTTGCTGTTGTTGGAGGGGTTTATGGTTGCTGGCTGCTGTGAGATCTATTGTTGCTGGGGGAGGGGGTTGTTGTAGGAGGATTTATTGTTTCTGGGGATCTATTGTTGCTGGCTTTATGGGTTATTTTTTTACTGCTTTTCTTGTCATCATTAACAAATTTAATACAGAGGATCACAGAATGATACTTGGTTCTGTATTCTATAAAAGGGGCGGTACTGGGGTGGGTGGGTAGGGGGTGGTACCAAGGGATGGTGCTTGGATGTGGGTAAGGGGCGGAGTCAAGGGGTGACTTGGAAGAGGGGGACTACCTACACCTATTCTCCCAGTATATATATATCTATATATACACACACCGGCCACTTTATTAGGTACACCAATTTTATTATTATTATTATACAGGATTTATATGGCGCCAACAGTTTACGCAGCGCTTTACAACATGAGGGCAGACAGTACACTTACAATACAATACAGTACACCTGTTCAATTTCTTTGTAACACAAATTGCTAATCATCCAATCACATGGCAGCAACTCAATGCATTTAGGCATCTAGACGTGGTGAAGACGACTTGCTGAAGTTCAACCCGAGCATCAGAATGGGGAACGAAAGGGGGATTTAGGTGACTTTGAACGTGGCATGGATGTTGGTGGCAGACGGGCCGGTCTGAGTATTTCTGGGATTTTCACACACAACCATCTCTCGGGATTACAGAGAATGGTGGGAAAAGAGAAAATATCCAGTGAGCGGCAGTTGTGTGGAGGAAAATGCCTTGTTGATGTCAGAGGAGAATGGGCAGACTGGTTCCAGATGATAGAAAGACAACAGGAACTCAAATAACCCCTCATTACATCCAAGGTATGCAGAATACCATCTCTGAACGCACAACACATCCAACCTTGAAGCAGATGGGCTACAGCAGCAGACGACCACACCGGGGGCCACTCCTGTCAGCTAAGAACAGGAAACTGAGGCTACAATTGGCACAGGATCACCAAAATTGCAGAATAGAAGATTGGAAAATGTTGCCTGGTCGGATGAGTCTGGATTTCAGCTGCGACATTCAGATGGTGGGGTCAGAATTTGGCGCCTGGATCCATCCTGCCTTGTATCACCGGTTCAGGCTGGTGGTGGGGGTGTAATGGTGTGGGGGGGATATTTTCTTGGCACACTTTGGGCCCCCCCATGGTTTATACACCACGACCTACCTGAGTATTGTTGCTGACCATGTCCCTCCCTTTATGACTACAGTGTCCCCATCTTCTGATGGCTCCTTCCAGCAGGATAATGTCACCATGTCACAAAGCTCCAATCATCTCACCACCGGACAATGAGGTCCCTGTCCTCCAATGGCCTCCACATCTCACCACATCTCATCCAATAGACAACCTTTGGGATGTGGTGGAATGGGAAATTGGCATCATTGGCAACTACGGGAAGCTATCATGTCACTATGGAGCAAAATCTCTGAGGAACGTTCCCAACACCTTGTTGTATCTCTGCCACCAAGAATGAGGGCAAAAGGGGGTCCAACCCGGGACTAGCAAGGGGGACCTAATAAAGTGTCCGGTGAGTGTTGTTGTTGTCACCATAATAGAACCACATTAGGTGGATCCAATCAGACACACTGCCTTTTACTGGCGCAGAATGTCGGTAAGTCACACCAGTGATCGGTAATGAAATATCTCCGGAGGATCTTCTTTGAGTTCTTTTCCGGTCATGTGGGTTTCTCTCGTGACCTCGCCTGACATTTTGTCCCTCTCGGTCGGTCTCGGCGATCGGTCTGGTTCTTTAGAGCCTTAGATCTCGTGTTTGGTGACCCTGAACTCCAGACTTTAATACAATTTTCTGTCCTCCCCATGGGGCCCCCCCCCCCGTATGATCTCAGCTCGTGTCCGTTCCTTGGTGGGACCTCCTCGTGATCTTCAGACCGAGATAAACTTTATTACAAGAAACGCCAAGGCCCTTGTGTCTCTAAACTGATTTCTTCCTAATTCTTCCAAATCTCATTCCTTTTGTCCATACAGCCGTGTACTATATGCCACCAACAACGAAGAGGGTCCAACCCGGGACTAGCAAGGTGTACCTAATAAAGCGTCTGGTGAGTGTATGTACTGTATCTCACAAAAGTAAGTACACCCCTCACATTTTTTTTATATAATATTTTCTTCTACTTTTTCATGTGACAACACTTAAGAAATGACACTTTGCTACAATGTAAAGTAGTGAGTGTACAGCTTGTATAACGGTGTAAATTTGCTGTCCCCTCAAAATAACTCAACACACAGCCATTAATGTCTAAACCGCTGGCAACAAAAGTGAGTACACCCCTAAGTGAAAATGTCCAAATTGGGCCCAAAGTGTCAATATTTTGTGTGGCCGCCATTATTTTCCAGCACTGCCTTAACCCTCTTGGGAATGGAGGTCACCAGAGCTTCACAGGTTGTCACCGGAGTCCTCTTCCCCTCCTCCATGATGACATCACAGAGCTGTTGGATGTTAGAGACCTTGCGCTCCTCCACCTTCCGTTTGAGGAGTCCCACAGATGCTCAATAGGGTTTAGGTCCGGAGACTTGCTTAGCCAGTCCATAACCTTTACCCTCAGCTTCTTTAGCAAGGCAGTGGTGGTCTTGGAGGTGTGTTTGGGGTGGTTATCATGTTGGAATACTACCCTGCGGTCCAGTCTCTGAAGGGAGGGGATCATGCTCTGCTTCAGTATGTCACAGTACATGTTGGCATTCATGGTTCCCTCAATGATCTGTAGCCCCCCCAGTGCCGGCAGCACTCATGCAGCCCCAGACCATGACACTCCCACTACCATGCTTGACTGTAGGGAAGACACACTTGTCTTTGTTCTCCTCACCTGGTTGCCGCCACACACGCCTGACACCATCTGACACCAAATAAGTTTATCTTGGTCTCATCAGACCACAGGACATGGTTCCAGTAATCCATGTCCTTAGTCTGCTTGTCTTCAGACAAACTGTTTGTGGACTTTCTTGTGCATCATCTTTAGAAGAGGCTTCCTTCTGGGACGACAACCATGCAGACCAATTTGATGCAGTGTGCGGCGTATGGTCTGAGCACTGACAGGCTGACCCCTCCCCCACCCCTTCACCCTCTGCAGCAATGCTGGCAGCACTCATACCTCTATTTCCTAAAGACAACCTCTGGATATGACGCTGAGCACGTGACCTCAACTTCTTTGGCCGACCATGGCGAGGCCTGTTCTGAGGGGAACCTGTCCTGTTATACCGCTGGATGGTCTTGGCCACCGTGCTGCAGCTCAGTTTCAGGGTCTTGGCAATCTTCTTATATCCTCGGCCATCTTTATGTAGTAAATAACAAAAAAGGAGCTGCGCTAATAATAAATTGATAGTGTAAATCAGTGAAATAAACAACTTAATGTAACGTGATAATTGTATACACAACCAAGGAAGTGCAGTGAGAAAATTGTTCACCAATAATCGAAAGAACTGAATAATAATATGTAGCAGGTATACACTTTTCTGTGTATTTAAAACTGGCAGAGACACCAGTGATGTGCAGTTCCCTGCAGCCCAGCGGGTGGCGCTGTCGCCTGGGCTGGGGTTGAATCATTGCCGTGTGCCGTGCTCCCTTTTTGTCCTCCCTCGGCAGTGGTATGGTGGGGCGGGGAACCCGCCGTGCTTGCTGGGAGAGGGTATAAAGGGGCCGGCCATCTTTGTCACGGGGTCGAGTCCCGGGCACCTTCAGCCTGCGGGCGGTGGTTCGTGTCGGTCCTCTAGGCGGCCTAGGCCTAGAGGACGTCCGGAGGTCGTGTTCCATCCCAGGCACCTTTGGCCTGGGGTGAGGTACTCGGATGGAGGTCTGGAGCTCAGTGCCCAACACTGAGTTCCGCGAGGGAAGGAGATCCTAGGGGACCCCGGGAGTGGGTACCCGAATCCGGAGGGCGTAATGGACCGGTGGGAGATACTCGCTTGAAGACCTGGTGCAGCATATTGCCGGAGACCACCTGGAAGGAAATCCCCCCCCTCACTTGGAGACCGCATCCCACTTTCAGGAAGGAAAGTGGAGAGTTCACTGTGCCTGGGCCTACTCGCATCCACACCCCCCCTGTCTGTTCGTTGAGGGAGTCCAACTTTCTGTGCATTACTCTGTTATCGGAAGAATAAAGGAGTGTTGGACTTTAGTGGTGTGGGGCTCATTTACTGGCAGACACTGTTCGAGAAATCACCAGGATGGGGTCTCCAGATGCAGAACACCGACCCGAAGGTAAAAGAGGATTGTCTCTCACTGCACATACATCTGCAGGGGGACTTGGCGTGGTGACCCCGCACTCTCTCCTTCAGAGTACCCCTAGATATGAGCCAGAGCAAGAAGATTTAGAGAGGAGAGAGTGGAGGCCGCTACAAATAAAAAAAATATTAAAAGGATAAACAGTGAAAAAAAAAAAAACACCATGTGACAGGTCCTGAATGGACCGTATATACGTTATCAAATGAGGTAGACCATATGATAGTAATAATTAGGGCAGAAAAAAAGGGGGCAAATGACAAAAGTCTCTATCACAAGACACGAAAACACTGTGAATCCACCACCACACAGAATCAATCAATCATCCTATGGGATGGGAATGAAACTGACCTCTTATGCCTTGTACACACGGAATTTTCGATGAAAAAAGTCAGACGGAATTTTTTCATCGGATATTCCGACCTTGTCTGTGCCGCATCGGACTTAATTCCGAGAAATTCCGTCGGAGTTTAGATAGAGAACATGTTCTCTTTTACTCTGATGGAATTCCGTCGGAATTCCGATTGTGAGTTTGGCCGTGCAAAAGTCAGATGGTGTGTACGGGGCATTAGACTTTTATACGTTCATTGAACGATAACAGTAGAGGGATCCATCTCAACTTTGAGGCTAGTCGTGAGAAAATCAGCTTTTTAGACCTCACAATTTCTGTTAGTGGAGATAGTTTTGTCACATCAACTTTTTTTAAACCCACTGACAGAAATTCTTTGATTCCAAATGATAGCTGCCACCATGCCTCTTGGTTAAAACCTGTGCCCAAAAATCAATTTATGAGATTAAAGTGTAATGTATATACTCGAATATAAGCCTGACTCGAGTATAAGCCGAGGCATCTAATTTTACCACAAAAAAATGGGAAAAACGTATTGACTCGAGTATAAGCCTAGGGTGAGAATGCAGCAGCTATTGTAAGCGGAAAAGAGGGTAAACAATGCCCATTTGCAGCTTCACTGTGCCCATTTGCATGCCTCACTGTGCCCATTGCAGCCTCACTGTGCCCATTACAACCTCACTGTGCCCATTACAACCTCACTGTGCCCATTACAACCTCACTGTGCCCATTGCAACCTCACTGTGCCCATTACCTCACTGTGCCCATTACCTCACTGTGCCCATTACTTCACTGTGCCCATTGCAACCTCACTGTGTCCATTACCTCACTGTGCCCATTACAACCTCACTGTGCCCATTACAACCTCACTGTGCCCATTACAACCTCACTGCGCCCATTACAACCTCACTGTGCCCATTGCAGCGTACCTGAAATTCTTGACAGGCTGCGCTGCGGGCGTCCATTTTTTAAAACTTGCGGCTTCCTCCTGGTCCCCTCCTGTTCCGGACGTTCTTTCATCCTCGGACAAGAGAAGGTCCATGGTAGGCGGAACACTGAACACAGTGTCAAGTGCCTATCACGGAACGGGACGGAACCAGGAGGAAGCCACGAGTTTTTAAAAATGGATGCCCAAGGTACACTGACTCGAGTATAAGCCGAGGGGGGTATTTTCAGCCCTAAAAAAAGGGCTGAAAAACTCGGCTTACACTCGAGTATATACAGTAATTGTACTGATCAGGAAGTCTTTTTAGCGCAGGCACATATTCTCACGCAGAGGTTTGTGGATAAAGGCTATCCCCTTGAGTCCCTCACAAACACTTTAGATCAAGTTAAGTGTGTAGACAGTGCAGACCTTCTAAAGGAAAGGACACAGAACTTGGGGAATATTAATGCCTTTAGAAATCCTTTCATTACTAATTTCTCTTGCCAACATTAGAATATTAAACATATAGTGAGGAGACATTGGCACATTTTGAAGAATGATAGGATATTAAATACTCTGTTGCCAGATAGACCTCAAGATGTTTTTAGGGGTGCTCCTTCCCTAAAGGATAAACTGGCTCCCAATGTCCTCAATCCCCCTACGAATAAGCCAACATTTTTTTTTCTGAACTTACTGGTTACTATCAGTTCAGAAAGTGCCAGGTTTGTTCTCTGAATGGGTGCAAAGCTAGGAGGACTACCAGCTTCAGTTCTAGCTGTACCTCCAAGATTTTCACCATTGAACCATTTATTACCTGTTCTATGATGGGCGTGGTCTACATGTTTCAGTGCCTATGTGGACTACAGTATGTGGGCAGGACCAAACGACCCCTACAAGTGCGTCTTAACGAGCACATAATTAACATACGTAGGGGCTTTACTAAACACTCTGTGTTCAAACATTATCTCACGGTACATAACAGGGACCCAATGAATACAATTTTCCTGGGGATAGATAAATATAGTCCGCAATAGAGGGGGAGCTGCCTCGTTAGGAGTATCTCCAAACTAGAGATGTCGTGGGTACACAAGATCAAGTGTTATACCCCTTTTTGGCTTGAACATTGAAGTTGACGTCAATTCCTTTATTGACAATTCTTAAGCCCTGTACACACGATCGGATTTTCGATGGAATCAAATCCAATGGATTTTTCCATCGGAATTCCGATGAAGCTGACTTCCATCAGTCTTGCCTACACACCATCAGACAAAATTCCGACCGTCCCAAACGCCGTGACGTAAAACGCGTACGACGGCACTATAAATGGGAAGTTCAAATCCAATGGTGCCACCCTTTGGGCAGCTTTTGCTGATCTCGTGTTACCGTGTGTTAGTAAAAGTTTGGTGAGAGACGATTCACGCTTTTTTGTCTCCGTGCTTTTCAGTCCGTTACAGCGTGACGAATGTGCCATCTCCATTACGAACGCTAGTTTTACCAGAACGAGCGCTCCCGTCTCCTAATTCAGTCTGAGCATGCGGGGGGTTTTTCTCCGATGGAGTTCAACACAGACGATCGGAATTTCCTATAATTTTTTTTTCCATCAGAAAAATTTAAAACATCTTCTATTTTTTTTCACCGATGGAAATAAGTCCGGTGGGGCCCACACACAATCGGTTTGTCGGATGAAAACAGTCCATCGTGTGTACAGGGCTTAAAGCGGAGGTTCACTGGATTTTTTATTTTTTTTTAAAAGCCAGCAGCTACAAATACTGCAGCTGCTGAAAAAAATGGACACTTACCTGTCCAGGTCGCCCGCAACGTCGGCAGCCGAAGCCGAGCTACCGCTCGGCTCTTGGCTTCCCCCGCCACCATCCTTGGTAAGGGAATCGGGAAGTGAAGCGCTGCGGCTTCACTGCCCGGTTCCCTACTGTGCATGTGCGAGTCGCGCTGCGCCGTCGTCGCTGGTCCCCGCTGTGTTCTGGGAGCCGTGTGTTTCCCAGAACACAACGGGGGGGGGGGGGGGTGACGCGAAGGGGCGGGACTCCCACAGGAGTCTATACCCGGAAGTGGTGCAAATACCTGCTTTTTACAGGTATCTGCACCCCCTCCCCCCTGAAAGGTGCCAAATGTGACACCGGAGGGGGGGAGGGTTCCAAAAAGCGGAGGTTCACTTTTTAGGGAACCTCCGCTTTAAGTGACACGTTTATTAACGCATATTCTTTTAAGTGTACTATATTAATGTTGCAGCCATTTAAATGTACTCGGTTGTTGCTACTCATCATTTTGTGAACTTGGTGTGAGTCCCAGATGGCTGTGTCATTTGTTTCTTGGATTACTCTTCAAGCTTTAACCCCTCTTTGAGAGGTGTATATATATGTAGTGGCCTCACCTCTCTCTCTTTCTTTGGTGGGTATATGGCTGTTGTCTAGGGGTACCTGGGAGAGAGAGAGAAACACACCACGGCCCATGTCCTCAGTAACTGAAAGGTGAAGGCCAGAAGATTGGGCTTTTGTGTAGGTGTCCTAGAGTCAAGTCCTGTCCTTCGTCCCTGACTCCTTTGCTTAGTAACCCAAGTTCCACACAGTGAATAGGTACAACTCAGTTTTATTCTTCTGCCAAGCAATAAAACAATCTTTCTCCTTTGGAAAATGAGGGGGGCAGATCGAGGCACAATCCTTTCCCTTCTTGCTGCTGCCCACTGTGCTGTCACCAGTGGTGAATAGTCACTGCCACTGACTAGGTAATATAGAACGTGAATTACCTTCACTCACTTTGCCCCTGTCAGAGGAAGAAATCCGTCCAAGGGAGAAATGGAGGCCTCTCCGTCACCAGCGATGCTGCGCCGGGCTCTTCAGAGAAGTTACTGCACACCAGTCCTCACGAACTCAGACACGGGCACCCAAGGAGTTAGGGCCCCCTCCACCCTCGCGGAACTCAGTCGAAGGTACTGAGCCCCAGGCATCTGCCATAGTACCTCACCCCAGGCTAAAGGTGCCTGAGATGGACTCCATCCCTGCTCCAGCTAGGCCAAGGGCGCCTAGGCCTGGAACACCGGAACGCCAGCACCCAAGCTAAAGGTGCCTGGGTGCGGCCGCGTCCTCCTACTCTCCCCAAAACAGGGCGTCCGCCCCCTTTTATGACCTCTCCCTTTGCGTCCCAGCGGTTTCCCCGCCCCGCTGTACCAGCTCCAGGGGAGGACAAAAAGGCACAATTCGCGGTGTGAGTTCAACTCCGGCCCCAGGCAACAGCGCCACCCAGGGGCCCCAAGGAACCTCACACCACCAGAGTCCTCACAGAATTCAAATAACCCCGCTACATATATTAGGGTTGACCTCCAGTCATTTATAGCCATATACGATGCTATATTCGGTAGTTGAGTTTTCTTTACTCATTTGTCTAATAGCACTACTACATTAAATAATTATGAGAGCTGATGAACCAGGTTGGTCTGTGTTTATTATTGCCCTTTTAATTTTAAACTTTTTTTCCCTTTGTGACTTTTTGCCTATTTATGAGTGCTATGGGATGATGGTTTTAGGCGTAATCACTACCTTATTTTTTGTCAGCTGTGGTCCTTTTGGGCCGTCATGATGTGTGTCGTTGATTCAACCATGCTGACTTCCATCCTGAATTCACTAGATTAGTTGAGATATATAATTTAGTCATTTTCAATTTTCATATTTGTAACCCGTAATATAAGTAATTTCTTCACCATTTAATTATTACGTTTTTTTTATTCGGTTGTTTCGTATTAATGGTAATTTTAATGTTAGCTGTATGGGTTAATTATGAGTCCGCAGTGGTCCTTATTATGGTCACTATGGAGGTCCTGGTCTTTGCCTCTTGTTTTGTCCCCAACAAGATGGCGTAACTACCGACCGTTTGAGATTACTATTGGGGCCGATGATGTTTATACACTGTGCCCTTAGTATTGGCATATTCCCATGTTTTAATTCCTGTTTTCCCACAGTTAAGATGGCGACATTGTACCAGTGACCCAGGACTCAGACCGAGGCTTGGTTGTTCATTCAGACTATTTATAGCGGTGCGTCAGGACGCCGCCCGTGTCCCGAGATGACGTCCTTTGTGTGACGAAACGCATAGGGTGAGCAACGTGCTGACGTCACCATGCTTTGCCACGTTCCGCCTTGCGCGGGCGTGTTTTCCTGTTTTTAAAATGTTGGCCGGCTTCTATTTTGTGCTATGACATTGAGTCTGATGCTTGTTCAGACCTGTCATTTTATCGAATAAATCATCTGGTTTTACCGATGGCGGTGTATTTTTATTTTTTTTCCTTGGCCGCACATATCCATTGAGACCACTCTCCCAGTCACGTCCCATCTGTTGGACCCAGCAGCAAGCCTCCCACATCGAGTGTGTTGGTCAATACCGACACATTGGGACTACCGTATTATCCAGGCCGGAGCTTCGGGAACGCTAGACTTGTGAGCCATTTGCAGCAGCGGGAGATCCTAATTACCCAGGTTGGGTCACAAGCTATTCTAGCTTGAAAAGCTGGTAAGCCTTGATTCTGTGTGGTGGTGGATTCACAGCGTTCCGCGTCTTGCGAAGATTCGTCACTGGGTGCCGCAGTGTTTTATCGTCTTGAATAATGATGATAGAGACTTTTGTCATTTGCCCCCTTTTTTTCTGCCCTAATTATTACTATCATATGGTCTACCTCATTTGATAACGTATATACGGTCCATTCAGGACCTGTCACATGGTGTGTTTTTTTTCACTGTTTATCCTTTTAATATTTTTTTTATTATTATTCAGTTCTTTCGATTATTGATGAACAATTTTCTCACTGCACTTCCTTGGTTGTGTATACAATTATCACGTTACATTAAGTTGTTTATTTCACTGATTTACACTATCAATTTATTATTAGCGCAGCTCCTTATTTGTTATTTATTCTGTTGTGTTGTATGTCACTTTGAGTTGCAGCTTGATATTTTCCAGCTAAAATAGCGCAGTTTTCTTTTTTCCATTCCATCTTTATGTAGAGCAACAATTCTTTTTTTCGGATCCTCAGAGAGTTCTTTGCCATGAGGTGCCATGTTGATCTTCCAGTGACCAGTATGAGAGAGTGAGAGCGATAACACCAAATTTAACACACCTGCTCCCCATTCACACCTGAGACCTTGTAACACTAACGAGTCACGTGACACCAGGGAGGAAAAATGGCTAATTGGGCCCAATCTGGACATTTTCACTTAGGGGTGTACTCACTTTTGTTGCCAGCGGTTTAGACATTAATGGCTGTGTGTTGAGTTATTTTGAGGGGACAGAAAATTTACACTGTTATACAAGCTGTACACTCACTACTTTACATTGTAGCAAAGTGTCATTTCTTCATGAAAAGATAGAAGAAAATGTTTATGTAGCACTGACCTCCGAAGGAGCTGCTGATAAATTTTGGGTCATACAAACTACCTCCATGGCTCCTGTTGTCAGGGTAAAGAGTTTGTAGAAAAGTCAATGTCCACACAGATGTAAAACCTCAACAGTAAAGCCTCGTACACACGGCCGAAAATTTCGTCAAGAAAAAACACGTTGTTTTTCTTGACGAGATTCTTGGACAAGAAACTTGTCCTGGCCGAGTGTACACACGCTCGATTCAAAGAACCCGCGGTTCTTTGAATGGAGCGAACGCGGTGACGTCATCGACTACGACGAGCGTGCGCTCGTCACATTCGATGCCGTCGCCGCCATCTTGCTACACCCTATCTATGCCTAGGAAGCTACCGCGCATGCGTCAAAGTAATTTCGAGCATGCGCGGGCTTCCCGGAGGACAGGTAAGGGGAGAAAATAGAGAGCAGGTTCTCTATATTTCTCGTCGAGATTCTTGTTGGTTTTCTTGACGAGAAACCATACACACGAACGAATTTCTCGGCAAGAAAGCTCTCTCTGCAGTTTTCTTGTCGTTTCTTGCCGAGAAACTCGTTCGTGTGTACGAGGCTTTAGGCTTTATTTTCTTTTGCTGTAGAACTCGAGAGAAAGTGGGAAACGGGAGAAGTAGGGGAAGGTTCAGGCGCGCGGTACAAGAGATGCAAACAGTGAGTATATTCACTACTCAAGCCTGAGTGGGTATTGCTCACCCGGATAGTCCCCTCTCATGGTCCTAGCAGCCGGAATGATGCAATGATCAGACTTTAGACAGTTTCTGCCACAAGCTTTCTGGACATACTTTCTAAGGACTAACCTCTGTCTGAATTGCAGTACCTCCCGTGTGATTCACCTTTAGTAATCCACTGTTGTGGGACTCTATTCACATAATTTTCCCAATTTATCAATATTGGTTGCAATTCACCTGTATGGTTCACATTTTGTTTACAGGCTAAATGCTTTTTATCTACAGGGTTCACATTTCATGTTTTATGCACCTTGATTGTTTATTATTAATATTTTATCATCATGTTTTTTCACTTAGTTATATACACATAAATTTATTAATTTTCACTTATAGCTCTGTACCTTTTTTTATTATTTGTTTTCTGCCACAAACTGCTATAGATGAACGAAGGTCTCTGCCACAGACCTGATGAGCTTTAGGATGCGTCTGGGAATCCTCTGCCACAGGATTTCAAAAGTCCCGAACCTCCAGCCGAGCAATAATAGAGCCTTTAAGCCGGACCGACGTATTACAGGGCTTTAGTATAGTGGATCCCTCCTTGAATGGGTTGCCAGGCCTCTCCCGAGACATCAGCACCTTGCCAGTCTCCTCCGGGGCAGGTCCTCCCCTGGCTCCTCTCCTCAAGATCTTCCTTCCCACGGATGGACAGCTTGGGATACCCTCAGAAGTATTGGCCCAAACCAGCAGAGCTGGGCCTGGCGAGCAGAGATGTAGCCTCGGGCTGAAATTGCCCGGGGCTAGAACACTCACACGCACCCCGTGCCATGAGGGCCACGAGGCGCACCAGGAAGAATGAAGATGAACCCCACTTCAATGGCGTATGCCCCTTATGTACCCCTCCCCAGCATGCCACTGCATGGCTGCCGAGAAAGGACACCCAATACACCGTGATACACCCGTGTTCCAACATGGGCCGGTGGTGGCAGCGCCACCTATGGGCGAACAGGGGAAAATAACTGCCAGGCAGTATCACAAATAGAGCAGAAGCAAGAATTTAGAGCAATCAGCAAGTCTGAGCCCAACTATTGGCTCAGACTATCCCCTAAATCTAAACATAGCGTCCCAACCATTTAGGCCGGCGCTACATTTACAAAAATGTGAGGGGTGTACTCACTTGTGAGATACTGTATATATACAGTATATATAATGATATTTTGTCCAAGGAGGGGAAAATGAGGGTGAAGGTTCCTTTAATATCTCTCAACATTCAAATAATATAAAATTCAATACACAATATTTTTTTAGACCGCCCTATTTCTGCCCAATCCCCAGAGAAGTCCATGGCCAACATTTCATTATCACACATGTGCGTTGTGAACAGATGGTGCCTACAAAGGTGATCACTCCATATATACGCACGCACTATATGAAATAAATTACCGCGCTCCAAAGATGGTTCTAAAGGTTCCTTAATCTTTTATCGGTCAATTTGAGGTGACAGCTAATATTCGCCATCTCTCCTGAGATATTATTGGGAATAAAGATTGCAAACAGCCGCGGGTTTCTCTCTAAAATAGACAGGAATTAAAGCTCTGCAATCTGCTGCGCTGGTTCCCGACTCAGCAGATACAATAGATGCAAATTGCGAGTACATTTTGTTGATCGTCTTGCTGTGCGCAACACATTGACATAAATAGGGGGTTCAATCAATCATGTTACATTGTAACAAGGTTCTGAAGTTCAGCCGGGAAATAAATTCTGCCTTTAATAAGATATTTATTCATGGAGGAACAAGTGCGCTCCTTAATTCTGGAGATAGATGGGGAAGGTTCCCCCCGAAGTAAAACTCAACATTTCATTTATGTGCAAATAATGTCCAATAATGGGAATCTGGGTTTTTATAAGCTGGAATAACAATAATATGGAAAAAAAAAAAAAACAATCAGTGCCAAAGGGCGACTTCCATTGTAATGGACAAAGAGGAATATGGAAAATATACCAAAGACTGATCTCTAAAAGACGCCTGTTTATGGAAATGCCTACTTCACCAACTTTTTCCATTTATTCTCCATTTCACAATTTTGACGTTTTGACCTCCAGGCCTTTTCTGGCATGTTTTGTTTACACAACAATCAGTATTGTTTTCTTCGAAAATTAGAGCCGGTTCACACAGGGGCAACACGACTTTGTGCGCGACTTTGCGAGGGGACTTGGACACGACTTGAGCGCGAACCACAGCGCGACTTGGGGTGACTTACAGCGCGACTTGAAGTCTCCAGGACAGGGGACTTTGCCAGTGGCCAATCACATAATAATCTGCTCTGTGGGAGGGAGGGGTTTGCCTAGAAAACTATTTTTACTTCCTGGAAAGTTGCTTCAGTTAAGACAGGGGATCCGACTTGGAGGCGACTTCCATTGAAATCAATGGGTACAAGTCGCCTAGAAGTCACCTTAAAGTAGTACAGGAACCTTTTCTGAAGTCGGAGCGACTTCCGTAGTGTACATTAAGACGGCTCTCAATCGCTTCCATTGATTTTCTCATGTCGGGCGACTTGGGGCGACTTGAAGTCGGATCCCAAGTCGCCCCTGTGTGAACCAGCTCTAACTTAGAACCCCCAAACATTATATCTTTTTTTTTAAAGAAGAGGCCCTAGAGCAGAGGTCTCCAAACTTTTCAAACAAAGGTCCAGTTTACCGTCCTTCAGACTTTAAAGGGGCTGGATGGTGACCAAGCTGGGGTAGAAAATATCCCGGGCCCAGCATGAGAACATGACCTCAGGGTTGGTGGTCAGTAGGAGGAGTAGTGTCCCATCATTGGTATTAGTGGCAGGATTAATACACCATCATTGGTATCAGTGGAAGAAATAAAGCCCCTTTGTTTGTCAGTGGGAGGTTTAGTGCCTCACATAATTGGGAGGAATAGTGCCCCAAGGGCCGGGTAAAGGCTAGTAAACAGCCACATCTGGCCCTCGGGCTGCAGTTTGGAGACCCTTGCCCTAGAGAATAAATTTGTGGGTTTTGCAATTTTTTTTAATGTCAAAAGGTATTTGCGCAGCCTTTTTTTCAAACGCATTTTGTTTTTCGAAAAAGTACATTTTTTATTGCAAAAAAACACAATACATAACCCAATTTGTTGTTAAGATATAAAAAAGGATGTCACACCGAGTAAATAGATACCAAACATACCATGCTTTAAAATTGCGCACTCCCGTGAAACGGCAACAGACAACGTAAATGTTACTATCCATAAGTGACACTTTAAAAGCCATTACAGGTTACCACTATTTTTTTTTGCTTCAAAACCTTTTTATTTAGACAATCACTCACATAATACATATAATCAGTGCATTTGGTCATATGGATCAATACATGTAAAAAACATATTAAATCATAAGTCCATATGATATTACAATGTCAATAACGGTGTATGTACAGCTATATCCCTTTTTTTTTTTAACCTCCCCCTAACCCCTAAACTACAACCAGCGCACTCATACCCCATTGCATCTGGACAGCTTAGATCATTTCTTCCACCACAAAGTTTCTCCTGAGTCTGGTATTTAGCCATTTATTCTCGGCCTTTTGGCTAAGATCAAGTGTAGTATCTGTTCTTATCAGTTGCCAGAGGGGGCGCTGAAGTACCTCCTATCTGTGGGGGGCTGATGCGAACCCAACGGCGTCATTAGCACCTGGAAGGATGGTTTCAGCAGGGGCCATGCCGAGCTGCCCGACAGTAAACTGGGGGCCGGTGCGGTCGAGTCTGAGCCGTCTGGAAGGGTGCTCCTGGTGAGGATGGAATGCTGCATTTGGTCTGGTCTTTTTGCCGAGTCTTATTCTGGCCTTCTGGCTGGATGGTGTAAGTGCTGTCCTTGTTGGCGATCCGGAGGGAGGAGCTGGCTAATCCCTGTTCCTGAGCGGGGTGCGGCCATGCAAATCCGCCGGGTTGATGGGAGTCTGGAAGGGCTAGTATCGGTGGAGGCTGTAATAGGGGCAGCTCTCCCTGAGAAAACCTTGAAGGGCTCTCTATCAGCGGGACAGAGGGCTGCACTGACCGGTCGGGGGGTCGGATAGGAGCCGAAAAGCCCATGGTGCATGTGCCCTTGGAGTGGCAGTCCAAGGGTGCCAGACGATCACATGTGAGTGTGGGTCACATTGATATATGGCACCGCGGTCACTGCACCATGTCACACCTTTTTAGCACCTGCCTCCTGGGCCGGGCCTTTTGGCTAGGACTGGAGGAATTTTTTATTCCTGGCCGGAGGGCCTGGCCATTGTATAGCACAATGGCCACTTTTCACTCTCCCACCTTCCTTCTCCCCACTTTCTTTTTATTTATCCCCTTGTTTGTCACTTTTTTGTATTTTTTTGTTTGGTGTCTCACGTTTGTCACAGTGTGTTTAGTAGGGTGTAGGTCCTCGGGCCTGCCCTGAACGACTTGGGAGTAGGTGGACATGGTCTTCTGGCCTGGTTCGCCTGCTCTCATGGGGTCTCCCTTCGGGGGAGCCCTACCTAGTACTTGGGTGGGTCTGTTTCGGCAGACCCTCCAGAGAAAGGGGTCCGTCTGGTTTCGGCCAGTCGGACCACGTGATGTACCTCAGTCCCCGTCAGGAGCCTAACGCCCCGGGGGATCAGGGTAAGGTCCTTCCTAGTGGAGGACAAGTGTAACACCCGTTGCACGTTTTGTGTCACTCTTTATGTGTGTGCACTTTTTTTGGCACCGGGTGGAGTTTTTGGGTGTGTTTCACACGCCATGGGCCAAAAAAAAATAATTTTTTTTAGCCATTTATTCATTCAAACTGTGTTTTACCCTCTCATCTCCCCCCCAACACCCCAAGAGAGGGTCTCTACATACAAAGTCTATCCTTTATCAATTGTGGTGGTGCAAGACTAGCATCCCCCAACCAAGGTTGCCATATAAGATCAAATTTACCCACTGTCTTCCTGCGGCTGTATGCCAGCCGTTCTCTAAGAAGTAAGGAATTAACATAGGAGATCCATTGCCTCCCCGTGGGTACCGCAGGTGCCATCCAGTATCGTGCAATACGTTTTCTGGCTAGATACATCAGTCTTGTTATCAAATAATACATTCCTTTCGAGAACATTTCAGCATCGATGGCCCCGAGCAAGTACACCAGAGGATCCAAAGGAACAGGTACCTGGGCCAATCTAGTGACGCACTGGGAGACTTCCTCCCAGTACCGATGGAGCTTTGGACATCTTCAGATTAGATGTATAAAGTCCCCCTGATGTGCTTTGCATTTTGGGCACAAGGGGGAATCTCTTCCTGCCCACCTGTACAGCTGCACTGGTGTTCTATAAGCCCTATGCAAAATAAATAGTTGTGACAATTTATGAGACGCAGAGACCGATACCGCAGAGATATATTCTAGAGCCATATCCCACTGGTCCCCATCTATGTCCCCTATGTCTTCCGCCCATTTGCTACGGCATCTAAGGGAAGCATGATCTTGGACCGAGGACAGCAATTCCATGTACATTTTTGATATTAGTCCTCTCCGGGCATCCGCCCTGAGGACTTCCATCAGCAAAGGTGACAATGATATTGCCAAAGGGTGTGTTATTTGCTGTGCCTGCAGAGCATGTCAAAGCTGGAGATATTGATAAAAGCCCCTAGGGGCTAACTGGAATTCTTGGCATAGCTGTTCATATGTTTTTAACACTTCCCCCTCATATAATTGCGTGAAGAACCAGATCTCCCTCTCTTTCCACGGGGTAAAACCCTGTAGTTCCTGTAACTCTAGGTATCTAGGGTTATGCCATACTGGGGTGAAAGACAACGGGCCCACTATCCTCAAAGCTTTCCGAATCTCCCCCCATACCCTTTTGAGGAGGACGCATATAGGTACAGAATGTGGTATGCTGGGCAAGTCCATCTCCACATGAGAGGCCGCCTTTAATGCGGGGACAGACATGGTCACCAGATTACATATAGGGTCCTCATTTACTTCCCGCCCCCATCCTGCCAGCTGCTGAAACTGCGAGACCAAGAAATAAATTTTGGGGTGGGGTACTGCCAATACCCCCCTATCCTTTCCATACTGCAGGGTAGCTAAGCTAATCCTGGCTGACTTTTTCTTCCATATCAACTCCCGCATTAGTGTATCAATTTGTTTAAACCATCTGTTCGAAATCCACATAAGGGAGTTGTGAAAAATATATAAGAGCTGTGGGGCCCATACCACTTTTATTAAATTTACCCGTCCTACCACTGACAGGGGGAGCTTACACCAGCTATTACCTTTCACTTTCTGCCTAACCAGCAGGTTACCACTTTAAATTTGCAGAAGAGGTCTGGTGCTAGAATTACTGGTCATGATCTGACGTTCGCGGTGATACCTCACATGTGGGCGAGACGATTACTGTTTGTGTGCGTGCGGGACTGACCCGTGCATTTACTTTTGCACGCAAACACAGGGGGACAGGGGCACTTAAAAAAAATTAATTTGTTATTTATTTTATTACATTTTTTTTTATTTCTTTTTTTACACTGTTTCTTAAAAAAAAAATGTAATCACTTTTATTGCTGTTACAAGGAATGTAAACATCCCCTGTGGCAGAAATGGGCATGTGATCCCAAATCCCTCTTCTGCTCTTAAAAGCATTTGATTACACCAAGATCGGTGTGTTTGAATGCTTTTTAAAAATGATGCCATTTACATCCTGGTAAACCAGAATTGATATAAGGTCATTGCTTCTGGATTACTATATAACAGAGCCAAAAAAAATCTGATCTAGTATTTGTTTGGCTCTGTGATAAGCCGGCAGAAGCCCCGGCTGGTCGATTTATGACTCCCAGTGGGAGGGGAGTGCCTGGTAAAGTTGCGGAAGCGTCCCCTCCTGCTGCTTGTAAAAGCAATCCAACGTCTAGTTAGCCGCTAGGATCGCTTTTACAAGAGAGAAGACCATCGGATCGAAAAAAATAAATGGTGGTGACCTCTGTGACCAAGCCTCAGGGAGCCGGGCGAAACCTATCAGGGGGACGTGGCTGGAGCGATGCTGGCTGAGGCCACAATGGGTTCCATTATTAACAGCTGTGCTTAATATTGTGTACTGTGATTGACCCACAGATATCACATAGTACAGGGTGCTGTGATTGGCCCAGGTATCATGTGATACCTGTGGGCAATCACAGTATCACATTAGGAATTATAACTGTTATGAATGAAAATCATTCATAACAGCTTTGTTGACATTGTGATCCCCGGGTGCCCAAAGTGACCTGGTACCAGGAGGCGCAATTCACTGTGTCCAGCCCCTTAGCTGGATGATGTACAGTACATGTATGTGATCCAGCCAGCCCTTGCCACCCTGCTGCAGTAAATGTACTGTGGGCAGGCAGGAGCGGATGAAATTGTGTCTGAAGTTTAAAGTTAATCTTACACTCTTTTTTGAAGCTTTCTATTTTGCATTAAATCAAAATGTATCAAATTTAGGTTCCATGCACCCTGTAACAGGCCCAGGTGGGATCCAAAATCCACAAGTCTTCTAAGTGTTCTTAAAAACAACCAGGTAATGAGTACACCCTCCACCAGACAGTATACGCCATGTAGGTCATGTAGATCTCATAGGAGGCCAACATGAGCTTGTTGATGGTTATAACCAACTAGACTAATGATCCCAGACTGCCATGCTCTCTCTTTATTTGGGGGGGGGGGGCACTTTTCTTTTTCTGCAAATCCTCATGTAACCCATTTATGGAATGGGAGCTTGGCTATTCGTTGACACTGCACAAATCTAAATGTATGGAAAATTCAGCACCTCCAACAATTTTCCAGCATGACTGTTTACTGACGTCCCACTGTTTCGAGAGAATGCACTTTCTCTTCTTCAGGCAAGTCCTGAAAAATGGGGTGGGGTATAGCTGTCAGCCTTACCCCACCATCTTAACCAATAACCCAACTACAGTGACAACATTTCCAGTCAGGAGTTGAGTAGCCTAGGACCGTTACACCGTTCTCACACATTACCACCATTGCACCTCCAACCAGGAGGACATTAAAGCAACTCACATACGATCACAACACATAAAGTCAGGAATCAAGCAGCCTATGACTGTAACATGGTTCACACGCATCACCACCATTGAACCCCAACCAGGAGGACAACAAAGCAACCCAAATACAGCCACAACATTTCCAGTCAGGAGTTGAGTAGCCTAGAGCGGTAACATGGTTCCCACACATCACCACCATTTGCACCCCCAACCAGGAGGTCAACAAAGCAACCCACCTAAGATCACAATACATCCAGTCAGGAGCTGAGTAGCCTGGGACCATAGCATGGTTCCCACACATCACCACCATTTGCACCTCCAACCAGGAGGACAACAAAGCAACCCAACTAAGATCACAATACATCCAGTCAGGAGCTGAGTAGCCTGGGACCATAGCATGGTTCCCACATATCACAACCATTTTCACCCCCAACCAGGAGGACAACAAAGCACCCAACTATGATCACAACATTTCCAGTCAGGAGTTGAGTAGCTTAGGACTGTACATGGTTACCATACTCATACATCACCATAATTATCACCCCCAACCAGGAGGACAACAAAGCAAACCAACTACAATCACAACATATCCAGTCAGGAGTTGAGTAACCTAGGACCATAGCATGGTTCCCACACATCACCACCGTTTGCACCCCCAACCAGGAGGTCAACAAAGCAACCCAACTAAGATCACAATACATCCAGTCAGGAGTTGAGTAGCCTAGGACCATAACATGATTCCCACATATCACCACCATTTGCATCCACAACCAGGAAGACAACAAAGCAAACCAACTACGATCACAACATATCCAGTCAGGAGTTGAGTAGCCTAGGACCATAGCATGGTTTCCCACACATCACCACTATTTGCACCCTCAACCAGGAGGACAACAAAGCACCCAACTACGATCAGAACAAATCCAGTCAGAACTCAAGCAGCCTTGGACCATAACCATGTTCCCACACATCACCAACATGGCACCCTCAACCAGGAGGACAGCAAAGCAACCTAATTATAACCACAGTACATCAGTCAGGAGTTGATTAACCTAGGACCGTAACGCAGTTCCCACACATCACCACCATTTGCACCCCCAACCAGGAGGACAACAAAGTAACCCAACTACAATCAGAACACATCCAGTCAGAACTCAATCAGCTTAGGAACATAACATGCATCCCACACAACACTAACATTGAACCCTCCCCCCCAACCAGTAGGACAACAAAGCAACCCAACTATGAACAAAACATGTCCAGTGCTACCAACACACACACACAAATAACTCCCACTATAATTTTGCTACAACTACGTTATTTTCTTTCATTTTTTTTATTTTATAAAAAAAAAAATTCTAAGCGAAAGAGCGAATATGACTGATCAACACACCTTGTCCAAAAATGACTTTTTTTTCCCTTCTAATTTAATAAATTAAAAAATTCCCCGAGCCAGTCTAATCTGTAAGTCTACTGCAAAAAAAAAAAATCCTTGTAAATCTCACCGGGCACTCAGCGAGTCAGAATTATAGAATCCTCTCCAAGATTAAAAATTTGCCCGGTCTGACAATTAAAATGATTAAGATTGCTATTCCAACTTATTAAAAAGCCTCCGTCTCTCAGAAGAGGAAATTAATAAGTTCAAAGAAAAAATAATTACGGTGGAATCTAATTAAAGAAGGGAGGTCAAGACATTACCAAATATTAGTGTTGCAGAGGACAAATTGCGTTCGGTGGAATTTTTGCTTACATGACAACATTGCGGTGATTTAGGAGAGGCATCTCTCCCGTTTAATGCCTTATAACATCCAAGCAAGTCATTCCTGCTGTCATTCAGTCTTGAAATATCTGCCGGTGTCTTGCTGGTCTTAAACCGCAGTACTCGATATTACTGCACCAATGTTTTAAAAAAAAAAAACAAGACGCGATATTCCGAACAGCTGGGCTGAAAACCTGTTTGTTAATTAGCGCTCTGCCTCAGGGGACTTTTATTTGGTAAATTTGCCGTTTGGAAAGGCATCTGGCGATATGAAGCCGCGGATCTCCATCTCGTTGGGAGCCTTTTAATTCTGACTCAAGAAGAAAAAGTGTGTAAACTGTCACAAAAAAAACCCCACAAATGAGTTTTGAGATTTGTTTACAAAATTACAAGCGCGCTCTCAGCTTGTCGGGTTGATGGGGTAATCAACTTAACGACTTACGCGTTTATCTCCTGAGCCGCAGGATTCCGGCGCTCTCTCTGCCATAATGCAAGGGGATGATGAAGTCACGCCGTGGAATATCCGCAAAGCATGCAGAACTAAAGTGCACCGGTCACTCAATCAGGATAAAATAAACTATTTTTAGTAGTCTATAGCAGGCATCCCTAAATGGTGGATGGTGGTCAGGATCGCAAGCTAGCAAGGTAGGTAGTTAGGATTGGTGGCATCCTAAGGCCCCTTTCACACTGGGCACGGGAGGTGCGCTGGCGGTATAGCGGCGCTATTTTAAGGGCCGCTTTACCGTAGTTTTTGCCGCGATATAGCGAGGTGATTTTAACCCCTGCCAGCGGCCGAAAAAGGGTTAATACCGTACGGTATAGCCGCGCTGTCCCATTGATTTCAATGGGCAGCAGCGGTAAAGTAGCGGTAAACACACCGCCCCTCCACCGCTCCAAAGATGCGGCTATCAGGACTATTGGAGCGGTCCTACTAGCGCACCACTTCAGCGTAAAAGCCTTCGGGCTTTCACATTGAAGGCTGCAGGGCAGGATTTTTTCAGGCGGTATTTAGGTGCTATTTTTAGCGCTAAAACGCCTGAAAAACTACTCAGTGCGAAAGGGGCCTAAACTAATTATGACATGTAAATGCCCAACCTTCAGCATCAGAGGTCACCTGATGTGAGGGAGCTGTAACGTACCTTAGGTGTGAGCCTGACGTGCGGAGAGGGACCTCCCGTACAACCCCGGCTCGGAGACCACTGGAGTGGGGACAGTGGTGGTAAGAGCACGGTGAGGTAAGGGTGCCTGTCTGATCCTCACTGCTTGGAGTGGTGGAGCCGAGTGGAGACTGGAACGGCTGGTTCCGGAAGCCGCGGATGCAGGTCAGCAGGTGCAGCTTGCAGAGCAGAGGATGCAGGTCAGCAGGTGCCGGTTTGCAGGGCAGGGATGCAGGTCAGCAGGTGCAGGTTTGCAGAGCAGGGATGCAGGTCAACAGGTGCAGGTTTGCAGAGCAGGGATGCAGGTCAACAGGTGCAGGTTTGCAGAGCAGGGATGCAGGTCAACAGGTGCAGGTTTGCAGAGCAGGGATGCAGGTCAGCAGGTGCAGGTTTGCAGAGCAGGGATGCAGGTCAGCAGGTGCAGGTTTGCAGAGCAGGGATGCAGGTCAGCAGGTGCAGGTTTGCAGAGCAGGGATGCAGGTCAGCAGGTGCAGGTTTGCATTGCAAAGGATGCAGGTCAGCAGGTGCAGGTTTGCATTGCAAAGGATGCAGGTCAGCGTGTGCAGCTTGCAGAGCAGAGGATGCAGGTAAGCTGGTGCAGGTTTGCAGAGTCAGAGAAGCCGGGTCATACACATCAAGGTAAACATCACAAGTGGCAGGCAGAGAGTAGTCAAAGTCCAGGCCGAATCTTGGCAACAGGCAGACTGGCAGATAACTGAGCAGGGTCAAACGAGCCGAGGTCAGGACTGGAGACAGAAACGTGGTCAGGAAGCCGGGTCAAACACAGGAACAGGATACAAGCACAGAATCAGGAACTCAGGGAACAGAAGCAGATCAAACCGCAAGGGGCAACATCTCTGGAATGTCTTTTATAGGAAGTACATGGGAGGAGCAAGGGGTTCAGAGTTCAACAGTAATCAGACACCAAGCAGAGTAGTCTAATGGATCAGATAGGTTATCCAGCAGATCAGGCAGGGAACTGTCCAGCATCTCAGATAGCTCCGCTGGAAGAGTCAATGCCAGACACAGAAGAGGTCCCAGGTTCAAGCCCAGCACGTCCCTGACAGTGCCCCCCCCCTTAAGGGCAACCTCCGGGTGCCCAATAGAGCTCTTTTCTGGGGGTGACTGCGAAAAAAGGCCTGGATTAACTCTCGGGCGTGGATGTTCTGTTGGGGTTCCCAGGAGTTCTCCTCCAGACCGTACCCCTTCCACTTGATCAGGAATTGAAGCTGGTTCCCTCTTCTTCGGCAGTCCAAGACGGCCTCCACCTCGAACTCCTCATCACCGTCAATGATTACAGGCTTGGGTGGTCCCGATCCCCTGTCTGGGAACGGGTCGGGCACTGCGGGTTTCAGCAAGGAAACGTGAAAGACTGGGTGAATCTTCAACGACTCCGGTAAGGCAAGTTCATAGGAGACCTTGTTTAATTTCCGTTTTACTGGGAAAGGACCGATGAACTTGGGTGCCAGTTTCCTTGCGGGGCAAGCCATCTTAAGGTTGGTGGTCGATAACCATACTTGGTCACCCTGTTGCAGGCATAATTCCCCTCTCCTTTTCCTGTCAAAGATCCTTTTATTGGCTGCTTGTGCCTTAGTCATGGCTTCCTGCAATATCCTGCTGTTACGGGTCAGGAAATCAACAATACTCTGGACCGCTGGGACTGTTGAATCAGGGATGAGATCAGGTAAGAAGGTCGGGTGAAACCCGTAGTTGGCAAAAAATGGCGATTGACCTGTAGCCGAATGACTGGCGTTGTTAAAGGCAAACTCTACCAAGGGTAGTAACGCTACCCAGTCGTCTTGAACGAAGGTGGTGAAGCATCTGAGGTACTGTTCGAGCGTCTGATTCGTTCTTTCGGTTTGACCGTTAGTTTGGGGGTGATAGGCCGAGGACATGGACAACTCAATCTTCAGGACCTTGCACAAAGCCTTCCAAAAGCGAGAGGTGAACTGCACCCCTCTATCCGAAACGATGTCCGCAGGGACCCCATGTAGCCTTACTACTTCCCTAATGAAGACCTGGGCAGTTTCCATGGCAGAGGGCGTGCCTTTGAGAGGCACGAAGTGGGCCATCTTGGATAGACGGTCAACCACTACAAAGATGGCTGTGCAACCTTCAGACAGGGGGAGTTCCACTATGAAGTCCATGGCAATCATTTTCCAGGGACGGTCAGGGACTGGTAAGGGTCTGAGCAGACCCCAGGCCTTGCTTCTAGTGGTCTTGCTACGGATACATGTGGCACATGAACCTACATATTCCCTGCAGTCTTTTTCAAGATCCGGCCACCAAAACGTGCATTGAATCAGTTCAAGGGTTTTATGCATTCCGAAATGGCCTGCCAGGGGATGATCATGACACAAGTTTAACACTGTGACTCGAACTTCTTCTGGCACAAAGATTTTGTCATTCTTCCAAAGTAACCCGTCCTTGGGTACCAGAGTGATTCCAGAGGGACCAGACACACCTGTAGAAGCTTGCTTCAAGACAGACATCAGGCTAGTTTGTAAAAGTAAGAAGTTGCCTTCCGATAGAATGGTATCTGGAGCGGACACCTCTTTTGGATCATCAAACATGCGGGAAAGAGCGTCTGGTTTGGTGTTCTTGGAGCCTGGCCGGTAAGTTATGTGGAACGAGAACCTAGAGAAAAATAGTGCCCAACGTGCCTGGCGTGGCCTCAGACGTTTGGCAGCTCTCAGCTACTCTAGGTTCTTGTGGTCTGTGTAAATGAGTATAGGATGCGCTGCTCCCTCCAACAAGTACCTCCACTCCTCAAGAGCAGATTTAATGGCCAGGAGCTCCCGGTCTCCAACATCATAATTCCTCTCGGATGGGGTAAGCTTACGGGAGAAGAAGGCTACCGGGTGTATCAAGTCCTTGAGACCTTGGCGCTGGGAGATAACAGCTCCAACCGCTGTCTCTGAGGCATCTACCTCAAGTAGATACGGTAGGGCAGGATCGGGATGACTTAGGATAGGAGCAGACGTAAAAAGTATTTTTAGGTTTGTGAAAGCAGCCTGTGCTTCAGATGTCCACTGGAATCTAGCATTTTGCTTCGTTAGCTGCGTAATCGGGGAAATAATAGCAGAGAATCCCTTGATAAACCTCCGATAAAAATTGGCAAAGCCAACGAAGCGCTGCACCCCCTTTTTATCTGAAGGTGCAGGCCAATCCAGAATGGCTGAAACCTTCTGTGGGTCCATCTTGAATCCCTCTGTAGAGATCACTAGGCCAAGGAACTGGATACTCTGTCGCTCGAATTCACACTTTTCTGGTTTTGCGTACAGTCCATGCTGGCGGAGACGACAGAGTACACTCTTGACATGTTTCCGGTGCTGCTCAAGAGAGGAGGAAAAAATCAAAATATCATCAAGATAGACAACTACATAAATGTCCAGACAGTCTCTGAAAACATCATTGACTAGATGCTGAAAGGTGGCAGGGGCGTTACATAGGCCGAAGGGCATTACTAGGTATTCGTAATGGCCGAACCTGGTACGAAAGGCAGTCTTCCATTCATCCCCTGCTCGGATGCGTACCAGGTTGTACGCCCCCCGCAGGTCTAATTTGGTAAACACAGAGGAAGTCCTGAGTCTTTGAAAAAGTTCAGGTACCAGAGGCAGAGGGTACCGGTTCTTGACCGTGATTTTATTTAATTCCCGGTAATCTACACAGGGTCGAAGAGAATGGTCTTTTTTCTCCACAAAGAAGATTCCTGCCCCTGCTGGAGAAGTGGAAGGACGGATGAAACCCCTCTTAAGGTTCTCATCAACGTATTCTTTCAGTACCTCAAGCTCCCGTTCAGATAGGGGGAAGATCCGTCCGAAAGGAATCTCAGCACCGGGAAGAAGCTCGATTGGACAATCGTAAGGACGATGAGGCGGGAGGACTTTGGCCCCTCGTTTGCTGAAGACGTCCAGGAACTCATGATATTGTTTGGGTACAGAAGCTCGTATCTCTGGATCTGAATCCAGGCATAACCGAGGCCCCAAGGTGCTGGGACGTGGAAGCATGCAGTGGCGTTGACAGTATGGTGACTGGAACTTAATACTTCCGGTTCCCCAATCAATCTGTGGATTGTGTGCCTGAAGCCAGGGTAGACCCAGGATAACTGGAAACATGGGAGATGCAATAGCATCCAAAGTCAATAGTTCCTTATGGTTCATGGAGGTGATCACAGGCAAAGGAGGGGTCTCCTGGGTCACTACTCCGGACTTGATGCGAGACCCATCTGCCAGGAAAATGGAAAGTTCCTGAGTCTTAGGTTGGAGTGGGATGTGTTGTTGTGCTGCAAAGTCTAGATCGACAAAACAACCACATGCCCCTGAGTCGATTATTGCAGTTACTGGTATTGTCCTCCCTGGTAGTTGGAAAGAGATAGGAAGAGCCAGGTGAGTAGCATTGGTAGATGGAGGTGAGTAGTTGGGAGAAGAGGTAGCCAGGACCTTGCGCAGCTTAGCAGGACAAGAAGAGACATAATGACCGGGTTCACCGCAATACAGGCATAGATAATTCTGCAGCCGACGAAGTCGTTCCTTGGCCGATAGGGAATGTTTCATTAGTCCAAGCTGCCCTGGCTTGACGGTCTGGTTGAGGGATGAGGGTTCAGTTGGAACCGTACTGGCACTGGCAGGGTACACATGGGCTCGTATCCGGGGTAGCATCCAAGCTGGGCGGAGCTGCTGGGTAGACCTTTCTGCTCTGCGCTCCCGGAGTCGTCGGTCTATCTGGATAGACAAATTAATTAAAGTCTCTAGAACATCAGGAACACCGACCCGTGCTAACTCATCCTTCAGGCTTTCAGAGAGACCAAGACGGAACTGATGCCGCAGAGCCGCCTCATTCCACTGGGTATCCACGCTCCAGCGTCTAAAATCAGTCACATAGTCCTCGACTGCTCGGCGGCCTTGCTGGAGCGCATGGAGAGCAGCCTCGGCAGTAGAAGTCCGCTGTGGATCGTCATAAAGTCGGGCCATGGCATCAAGAAAAGAGGGCAGAGAGTCTAGAACTACATGGTGGACTTCAAGTAGGTGATGGGCCCAAGCTTGAGGTTCCCCCTGCAGCAAAGCGATAACGAAGCCCACCTTGGTGGCTTCAGATGAAAAAGTCAGAGGTAGCAACGAAAAGTAAAGTTCACATGCGTTGCGAAACGCACGGAATTTACTCCAATCCCCGAAAAACTTCTCAGGAACAGGGACCCTGGGCTCAGGAGATGGTAACATTCCAATAGAGGAAGTTGGGGTTGGAGGTGAATCTGCAGAGGTGGCTTGAGTTTGTGTCTGCTTATCCATTCGGACATGGCTGCCCTGCAGAGACTTCACGATCTGAGTGAGAGCTGTAAGGTGTTGATAGACATTGTCCATAGGCAAGGTATCTCCTGCAGGCTCAGGCATGGCGGTTTGATACTGTAACGTACCTTAGGTGTGAGCCTGACGTGCGGAGAGGGACCTCCCGTACAACCCCGGCTCGGAGACCACTGGAGTGGGGACAGTGGTGGTAAGAGCACGGTGAGGTAAGGGTGCCTGTCTGATCCTCACTGCTTGGAGTGGTGGAGCCGAGTGGAGACTGGAACGGCTGGTTCCGGAAGCAGCGGATGCAGGTCAGCAGGTGCAGCTTGCAGAGCAGAGGATGCAGGTCAGCAGGTGCCGGTTTGCAGGGCAGGGATGCAGGTCAGCAGGTGCAGGTTTGCAGAGCAGGGATGCAGGTCAACAGGTGCAGGTTTGCAGAGCAGGGATGCAGGTCAACAGGTGCAGGTTTGCAGAGCAGGGATGCAGGTCAACAGGTGCAGGTTTGCAGAGCAGGGATGCAGGTCAGCAGGTGCAGGTTTGCAGAGCAGGGATGCAGGTCAGCAGGTGCAGGTTTGCAGAGCAGGGATGCAGGTCAGCAGGTGCAGGTTTGCAGAGCAGGGATGCAGGTCAGCAGGTGCAGGTTTGCATTGCAAAGGATGCAGGTCAGCGTGTGCAGCTTGCAGAGCAGAGGATGCAGGTAAGCTGGTGCAGGTTTGCAGAGTCAGAGAAGCCGGGTCATACACATCAAGGTAAACATCACAAGTGGCAGGCAGAGAGTAGTCAAAGTCCAGGCCGAATCTTGGCAACAGGCAGACTGGCAGATAACTGAGCAGGGTCAAACAAGCCGAGGTCAGGACAGGAGACAGAAACGTGGTCAGGAAGCCGGGTCAAACACAGGAACAGGATACAAGCACAGAATCAGGAACTCAGGGAACAGAAGCAGATCAAACCGCAAGGGGCAACATCTCTGGAGTGTCTTTTATAGGAAGTACATGGGAGGAGCAAGGGGTTCAGAGTTCAACAGTAATCAGACACCAAGCAGAGTAGTCTAATGGATCAGATAGGTTATCCAGCAGATCAGGCAGGGAACTGTCCAGCATCTCAGATAGCTCCGCTGGAAGAGTCAATGCCAGACACAGAGGAGGTCCCAGGTTCAAGCCCAGCACGTCCCTGACAGGAGCGCTCTGATGGGGACACCTAATGAAAGGGGGCCCTCTGGTGGGGGCACCTGATGTAGGGGGGCCTGCTAATGGGGGCACTTATGTAAGGGTGCACTTTGATGGGGACATCTTGTGACAGACCCTGGTACTCATGAGGAGTATGTCCATCGTATAAGCTTCCCTTGCTCAGTACCAACATTATCCAAGATCCCTTAGCTCACCCAGTCACTTGTTGGGACACAGCATTGGGTGGCGCAAAACATCAACTGTTTATTGAAAGACAGGCACAAAGATTTCTCCCTTCTTTGCATAATGACACAGGGTGGGGTAAACTGTACATTCAGTAACATGAGACATAGGTACAGAATATTTAAACTTGTCAACAAATAATTCAATCGGTAACTGGGCATGTAGACAGCCTTATCCACAAGAAGGGCTGTTGGAGAAATTCCCCCTCTAGCAACTGACAGTGATACAATTAACATAAGCTAATTAACTACCGTATATACTTGAGTATAAGCCAACCCGAATATAAACCGAGGCACCTAATTTTACCACAAAAAAATGGGAAAACGTATTGACTCGAGTATAAGCCTAGGGTGTCCACCTGCATGCCTCACTGTGCCTCACTTTGCCTCACTGTGTCCATGTGCATGCCTCACTGTGCCCATGCCTCACTGTGTCCATGCCTCACTGTGCCCATGCCTCACTGTGCCCATGCCTAGACTGACGTTTAACATGGGAGTCTATGGAAGGGGTGCCCAGCTTTGAAAAATCGGTGCTCCCCGGCCGTAGGAACCCCAGACAACAAACTTTGCACACTTATAGAGGAGAAATGGTGCTACATGTGTGCCAAGTTTCAGGTCCAGGGGATCTACTACTGGCCGGTACCAGGTCCCCAAATTTACCAGATAAATTACCGTTTAACATGGGAGTCTATGGAAGGGGTGCCCAGCTTTGAAAAATTGGGGGGGCCCAGCTTTGAAAAATGTTCTGAAAAACTCGGCTTATACTTGAGTATAAACGGTAGTCACTTTAACCAGCCTAGGTGACCAGACTATTCAGCACCTACACCCTGGGATACAAGGTACTGTACAATACACATTCTTACAAGTATAAACACATAGATGAGAAGACAGACAGAAACAATATGGGATCCAAATAACCAAGGAATGCACATCTAAGCATTGCTTTGAATAAACAAGAATCATAGACTGTATGGCAACGGTCTACTACAGGCCATGAAGCAAAGCTCATGCAATGTCCCAGCAGTCTGATATAAAGGAATTAATTTATCTTCCTATATTTCTTGAGGGATATTGTTGATAAATATTACTGTCCCAAGTGAAGGAGCCTCTCCAACTTTCAACACAAACTACACATACAGTGCCTTGAAAAGGTATTCATACCCCCTGAAATTTTCCACATTTTGTCAGGTTACAACCAAAATAAATGTATTTTATTGGGATTTTATGTGAGAGACCAACACAAAGTGGCACATAATTGTGAAGTGGAAGGAAAATTATAAATGGCTTTCAACATTCTTTACAAATAAATATGTGAAAAGTGCGGTGTGCATTTGTAGAACCGCCTTTCGCTGCAATTACAGCTGCAAGTCTGTTTGGGGGTGTCTCTACCAGCTTTGCACATCTAGAGAGGGACATTTCTGCCCATTCTTCTCTGTAAAACATCTCAAACTCTGTCAGATTGGATGGAGAGCGTCTGTGATCAGCAATTTTCAAGTCTTGCCAAAGATTCTCAATGGGATTTAGGTCTGGACTGTGACTGGGCCATTCTAACACATGAATATGTTTTGATCTAAACCATTCCATTGTAGCTCTGGCTGTATGTTTCGGGTCGTTGTCCTGCTGGAAGATGAACTTCCGCCCCAGTCTCAAGTCTTTTGCAGACTCTAATGCCGCGTACACACAGTCGGAATTTCAGACAAGAAAAGTTTGATGAGAGCTTTTCGTCGGAAATTCCAACCGTGTGTATGCTCCATCGGACTTTTGCTGTCTGTATTTCCGCCAACAAAAGATTGAGAGCAAGTTCTCTAATTTTTCCAACGGGAAAAGTTCATATCGTCTGTAGCAATTCCGACACGCAAAATTCCTACGCATGCTCGGAAACAATTTGACGCATGCTCGGAAGCATTGAACTTCATATTCTCGGCTCGTCGTAGTGTTGTACGTCACCGCGTTTTTGATGGTCGAAAGTTCAGAGAACTTTTGTGTGACCGTGTGTATGCAAGCCAAGCTTGAGCGTAATTCCGTCAGAAAAAAACATCCAAGGTTTTTCCGGCGGAAATTCTGATTGTGTGTACGCGACAGTACAGGTTTTCTTCTAAGATTGCCCTGTATTTGGCTCTATCCATCTTTCCGTCAACTCCGACCAGCTTCCCTGTCCCTGCTGAAGAAAAGCATCCCCAGAACATAATGCTGCCACCACCATGTTTCACGGTGGGGATGGTGTGTTCAGGGTGATGTGCAGTGTTAGTTTTCTGCCACACATAGCGTTTTGCTTTTAGTCCAAAAAGTTAAATTTTGGTCTCATCTGACCAGAGCACCTTCTTCCACATGTTTGCTGTGTCCCCCACATGGCTTCTCACAAACTTCAAACGGGACTTCTTATGGATTTCTTTCACCAATGTCTTTCTTCTTGTCACTTTTCCATAAAGGGCAGATTTGTGGATAGCACGACTTATGTCGCGTACACAAGATCAGTTTTCTCGTTGGGAAAACTGTCATGTTTTCTCTTGGACGAGAAAAACGGCCGTGTGAAGGTTCTCCAGTAGTTTTCCCGACGAGAAAACCGCAGAGAATCACGACGAGAAAATTTAGAACATGCACTAAATTTTTCTCGTCGCGAATCGCTGCGTTTTTTTCCTCTGCAGTTTTCTCATAGGAAAACACTGCTAGGGAGCCTACACACGGACGGTTTTCTCGACCAAGAGAAAACCTGTCGTGAAAAACGTCCGTGTGTACACGGGGGAAAAGGGGACCAAGCTGGTCCTCATTTTTCCCGTCGGGTTTCACGGCGGTGTTTTCACCGCCGAGAAACTCGATCGTGTGTACGCAGCATAATAGTTGTCCTGTGGACAGATTCTCCCACCTGAGCTGTGGATCTCTGCAGCTCCTCCAGAGTTACCATGGACCTCAAGACAACTAAACAAGTGTCTTATTTAGTTGTCATTTGGTGAACTACACAACACCTCCTGACTCTTCATTTCCAACAACATGGGGGCGGCATACCAAGACAGAAACTGGGAGCGCTAATAAGACTCCTTGGCATAGGCGTGCGCAAGGGGTGTGCCAGGTGTGCCTGGGCACACCCTAATCCTGGGGTTGGCAACCTGTCAATGGTGGGCAGGTGACAGGTAAACCGCAATCCTTCCTTGCCGACCCTCAGAACCTGGACAGGAGAGGTGGCGGGGGGTGAAATTTAGTGGAACCGATCTGTATTTTCCTCCTGCAGCAGCTGAAAGTAGGCTTCTCCTCCTCTCCCTTTTGACAGCATTCAGCTGCCACAGGAGGAAAATATAGGAGATCGGTACTAATATATGGCACCCCTCCTTTCCCTGTTCCATTTCCTTCTGTTGCCCGGGTCCCCCATGTGCTCCCTTGCTCCCCCTTCCCCCCATTGTTTCAGAATGACGAGCGGGGAAGAGGCCGGTAAATCTGCCAAATGCATATGTGTTGGAGTGGAAGTTTGGGGTGCACACCCTAATGCAACAGGCTGCGCACACCTATGCTCCTTGGGATAACCCAGGATATGTGCACAGGACAGCTTTGATATTCTGATGGGTTCAATGGGTATTATTTTGTATGTGTCAAACCATAATAACAAAATGCTTTACAGACCAAGAGGGAGTAAATAAGAACAACAAATTCTTCTGGTTCATGTATGCTTTAAAGCTGGCACAAACATTTTTAATTTAAACTTTTTCCTCAAAAGCCACAAAGGATATTCCTTGCATAACTAGCAGTGACATCATCACTATGATGTACATGGCAGAGAGCAGAGCTGTGGGAGGGGGCCGACGGACTCCTCCCACTACAGGGTGCCTGCAGAAAACTACAGGAGGGGGCGGAGACAAGACCAGCCACCCTGCACAAGCAGAGAGAGCAGCAGTGAGCGGTCTTTATTACAGGAAGTCTCACACTCGATTACTGCACAGATCTGGAAGAAATACACAAAGCTCACCGAGATTCCAGAAGAATACACACAAAGACTGGATTTAGACCAGGGGTCTCCAAACTCCCTTGGCTAGCTTTTTTCTGGCCCCTGGGGCACTATTTCTACCACTGATACCAATGATGGGGCACTATTTCTACCGCTGATACCAATGATGGGGCACCATTTCTACCACTGATACCAATGATGGGTCACTATTCCTCCCACTGATACCAATGATGGGTCACTATTCCTCCCACTGATACCAATGATGGGGCACTATTCCTCCCATTGACACTAATGATGGGGCACTATTCCTCCCACTGACACCAATGATGGGGCACTATTCCTCCCACTGATACCAATGATGGGGCACTATTCCTCCGACTAACACCAATGATGGGCACTATTCCTCCCACTGATACCAATGATGGGACACTATTCCTCCACTGATACCTATGATGGGGCACTATTCCTCCCACTGACATCAGTTATGGGGCACTATTCCTCCCACTGACAACAATAAAGGGGGCACTATTCCTCCCACTAACACCAATGATGGAGCACTATTCCTCCCACTGATACCAATGAAGGGGCACTATTACTCCCACTGACACCAATGAAGGGGCACTATTCCTCCCGCTAACACCAATGATGGGGCACTATTCCTTCCACTGACACCAATGATGGGCACTATTCCTTCCACTGACACCAATGATGAGGCACTATTCCTCCGACTAACACCAATGATGGGCACTATTCCTCCCACTGATACCAATGATGGGACACTATTCCTCCACTGATACCTATGATGGGGCACTATTCCTCCCACTGACATCAGTTATGGGGCACTATTCCTCCCACTGACAACAATAAAGGGGCACTATTCCTCCCACTAACACCAATGATGGAGCACTATTCCTCCCACTGATACCAATGAAGGGGCACTATTACTCCCACTGACACCAATGAAGGGGCACTATTCCTCCCGCTAACACCAATGATGGGGCACTATTCCTTCCACTGACACCAATGATGGGCACTATTCCTTCCACTGACACCAATGATGGGGCACTATTCCTCCCACTGATAACATTGATGGGGCACTACTCCCTGTCCTACTGACCACCAACCCTGAGGCCGTGTTTATTCTCACTGATGCTGGGCCTCAGACATTTTCTATCCCTACTGGCCACAATCCAACCCCCCTAAAGTCTAAAAAACAGTAAACTGGTCCTTTGAAAAGTTTGGAGACCCCTGATTCAGACAAGATTTGCTAACCATCCACACAAAATAACTGACAACACTCTAATTAGTATATTCCAGTCCAGAACAAGAGGCCGAATAAGCTCTGCTTAGCGATATACAGGACATGTAAGAGACTCACCATTCCTGCAGAGCAGTACGGCCAGGTAGTCCTGGTAGAAGGAGTCGACGTAGAGTAAGAGGCTCGGAGCCTGAGCTGTAAGAAAGCTGAAGGCGATATTTTCCCTGGATATCACTGTGTTTGCGTATATCGCTGAGACTGATGCACTGGCATTCCTGGACACTGGATACGGCTCCTGGAAAACATAGGTGACCGAGGTCCCAGCTTCAAACATTGCAGAAACCTCTAGAAAGACAACAGAAATATAGACAAGGTATTTAAAAAAAAAAGCAAGAACAAAACTGAATGAGATGTCCTGTGTGGGACAAGCTCCAAACTACCATAACAATATAAAGAGTTGGAATCCACCACTCAAAGGCCCTAATCAACCAGGGTTTTGTGGAACCTTGGGCTTCCCCCAGAGGTTGCTAGGGGTTCCTTGAGCAATGAGCAATTTCTGACTCTCAGATAAATAGCTACTAATACCAATAATTTGCCCAGCTTTCTGTAAGGACTGGGGGGGGGTGTTTATTGCTCCCACTGTCTACAAATGTAAGGCGCATTCTTCCCACTGACCAGAAATGTATGGAGCATTATTACCAATGATCACCAATGCAGGGAGTATTCGTCTACCAAACACCAATAAGATGGGTACTCTTGCTACTGACCACCAATGTAAGGAGTATTCTCCCCATTGATCACCAGCGGCATGGACATTCATTCCACTGACCACCAATGTAAGGCGCATTCTTACCACTGGCCACCAATGTAATTGGCATTCTTTACACTGACCACCAATGTAATGGACATTCTTCTCGCTAACCACCAATTTAGGGGGTATTTTTCCCACTTACGACCAATGAAAAGGAATCTTTTCTCACTGACCACCAATGTAATGAACATTATTGTTATCGGCTGCCAATGTAAAGAGGATCCTTTTCATTGGCTGCCAATGTAAGGAGCACTCTTTCCACTGGCCACCAATGTGTGGAGCATTGTTCTTACTTATCCCAAATGTAAGAAGCATTCTTCCCAATGCCCACCAATGTAAGGAGCATTCTTCCCACTGATCACCAATGTAAGGAGCATTCTTCCTACTGATCACCAATGTAAGGAGCATTCTTCCCACTGACCACCAATGTAAGGGACATTCTTCCCACTGATCACCAATGTAAGGAACATTCTTCCCACTGACCACCAATGTAAGGGACATTCTTCCCACTGATCACCAATGTAAGGAACATTCTTCCCACTGACCACCAATGTAAGGAACATTCTTCTCACTGATCACCAATGTAAGGGACATTCTTCCCACTGACCACCAATGTAAGGAGCTTTCTTCTCACTGATCACCAAGGTAAGGAACATTCCTCCCACTGATCACCAATGTAAGGAACATTCTTCTCACTGATCACCAATGTAAGGAACATTCTTCCCACTGATCACCAATGTAAGGAACATTCTTCCCACTGACCACCAATGTAAGGAACATTCTTCCCACTGACCACCAATGTAAGGAGCTTTCTTCTCACTGATCACCAAGGTAAGGAACATTCCTCCCACTGATCACCAATGTAAGGAACATTCTTCTCACTGATCACCAATGTAAGGAACATTCTTCCCACTGATCACCAATGTAAGGAACATTCTTCTCACTGATCACCAATGTAAGGGACATTCTTCCCACTGATCACCAATGTAAGGAACATTCTTCTCACTGATCACCAATGTAAGGAACATTCTTCTCACTGATCACCAATGTAAGGAACATTCTTCCCACTGATCACCAATGTAAGGAGCATTCTTCCCACTGACCACCAATGTAAGGGACATTCTTCCCACTGATCACCAATGTAAGGGACATTCTTCCCACTGACCACCAATGTAAGGAACATTCTTCCCACTGATCACCAATGTAAGGGACATTCTTCCCACTGACCACCAATGTAAGGAACATTCTTCCTACTGATCACCAATGTAAGGAGCATTCTTCCCACTGATCACCAATGTAAGGAGCATTCTTCCCACTGACGACCAATGTAATGGACATTCTTCCCACTGATCACCAATGTAAGGAACATTCTTCCCACTGATCACCAATGTAAGGAACATTCTTCTCACTGATCACCAATGTAAGGGACATTCTTCCCACTGATCACCAATGTAAGGAACATTCTTCTCACTGATCACCAATGTAAGGAACATTCTTCCCACTGATCACCAATGTAAGGAGCATTCTTCCCACTGACCACCAATGTAAGGGACATTCTTCCCACTGACCACCAATGTAAGGAACATTCTTCCTACTGATCACCAATGTAAGGAGCATTCTTCCCACTGATCACCAATGTAAGGAGCATTCTTCCCACTGACGACCAATGTAATGGACATTCTTCCCACTCACGACCGATGTAACGATCATTCTTCCCTCTGGCCAACAATGTAATGGACATTTTTCCTGCTAACCACCAATGTAGGCGCTATTTGTCCCACTGACCACCAATGTAGGGGGTATTCTTACCACTGACCACCAATGTAAGGAGCATTCTTTCCACTGACCACCAAAGTAAGGAGTATCATACTCACAGGCTGCCAGTGTAAGGAGGATCGTTTTCATTGGCCGCCAATGTAAGGAACATTGTTCTTATTTATCCCAAATGTAAAAAGCATTCTTACCACTGATCACCAATGTAAAGATCACTCCTCTCTCTGACTATCAATGTAAGGAATATTATTCCCAATATAGGGGGGGGGGGGTTCCCACTCATCACCAATGTCAAGAGGGTCCTTTCATTTGACCATCTGAATAAGTGGGTAATTTTTCCACTGAAATACAATGCAGGTTCACAGTACAGTTTTTACTGTCTGGATTATTTTTTAGACATTTCTATCATTATTAACACATTTTACTATTACTACTGCAATCAGTTGTGTTGTATAGAGCATCCCTGGGTATCAAATACTCTAATGCCGCGTACACACGTTCAGAATTTCCGACAACAAATGTTCGATGTGAGCTTGTTGTCGGAAATTCCGACCGTGTATGGGCTCCATCCAGGGCCAGCCCAAGACATTGTGCTGCCTGGGCCCAGGATCAAAATGCTGCCCCCCTCCTCCCTACCGCCCCCCCCCAAAAAAAATAAAATAATAATAATCACGCCCACCAAAAGGCCCCCACATTTATTATTTTATATTATGACAATAAAAAACAAAATTACATTTATTAGGAAGTCAGATTTCCACGTAATAGTGGTGGTGGGGTTCAGACAGAGGCAGCGGCGGTTGTGGTGAGGGGGGAGGGGAGGTTAGACACAGGCAGGGGTGGTAGAGGAGATTAGACACAGGCATGGGGGGTAGGGGAGGTTAGGCACAGGTAGGGGTGGTAGGGGGGATTAGACACAAGCAGGGGTGGTAGGGAGGTTAGACACAGGCAGGGGTGGTAGGGAGGTTAGACACAGGCAGGGGTGGTAGGGAGATTAGACACAGGCAGGGGTGGTAGGGGGATTAGACACAGGCAGGGGTGGTAGGGAGGTTAGACACAGGCAGGGGTGGTAGGGGGATTAGACACAGGCAGGGGTGGTAGGGGGATTAGACACAGGCAGGGGTGGTAGGGGGGATTAGACACAGGCAGGGGTGGTAGGGGGATTAGACACAGGCAGGGGTGGTAGGGGGGATTAGACACAGGCAGGGGTGGTAGGGGGGATTAGACACAGGCAGGGGTGGTAGGGGGGATTAGACACAGGCAGGGGTGGTAGGGGGGTTAGACACAGGCAGGGGTGGTAGGGGGATTAGACACAGGCAGGGGTGGTAGGGGGGTTAGACACAGGCAGGGGTGGTAGGGGGGTTAGACACAGGCAGGGGTGGTAGGGGGGATTAGACACAGGCAGGGGTGGTAGGGGGGTTAGACACAGGCAGGGGTGGTAGGGGGATTAGACACAGGCAGGGGTGGTAGGGGGGTTGGACACAGGCAGGGGTGGTAGGGGGGTTAGACACAGGCAGGGGTGGTAGGGGGATTAGACACAGGCAGGGGTGGTAGGGGGGTTAGACACAGGCAGGGGTGGTAGGGGGGTTAGACACAGGCAGGGGTGGTAGGGGGATTAGACACAGGCAGGGGTGGTAGGGGGGGATTAGACACAGGCAGGGGTGGTAGGGGGGGTTAGACACAGGCAGGGGGGTTAGACACAGGCAGGGGTGGTAGGGGAGGTTAGAAACAGGCAGGGGTGGTGGAGATGGGATTAGTGACACTTACTTTCTCTCAGTGTCAGCCGCGCCTATAGCGATCCCTCTTCCATCATGGGGTCTCTGCTCAGCCGAAAGCTCCTCCCCCTTTACGCTGTTGTTCGTCAGCTGACTTTCTCGTCAGCAGCATGGGGGGGGGAGCCGTGGAGAGGATGGGCGGGCGGCCAGCTGTGTGGTTATGGCAGCGAATGGTCTGCCAATACTTCTAATAGCAGCGGCGCTGGGCCATCCACATAGTGGGATGAAGAGCGGAGCGGGTGGGCGTAGCGGAGCCCGATTGGGCGGGATTACTGTATTTATGGGCGTCAATGTGCCGCCCCTCAGAACCTGCCGCCTGGGACAATGGTCCCATCGGGTCCCATGGTAGGGCCGGCCCTGGCTCCATCGGACATTTGCTGTCGGCATTTCCAAACAACAAAAAATTTGAGAGCTGGTTCTCAAATTTTCCGACAACAAAACTTGTTGCCGGAAATTCTGAGCGTGTGTACAAAATTCCAATGCACAAAATTCCACGCATACTCGGAATCAAGCAGAAGAGCCGCACTGGCTATTGAACTTCATATGTCTCGGTTCGTCGTACATCTTGTACATCACCGCGTTCTTGATGTTCGGAATTCCCGACAACATTTGTGTGACCGTGTGTGTGCAAGACAAGATTGAGCCAACATTCCGTCGGAAAAAAAATCCACGGTTTTGTTGTCGGAATGTCCAATCGTGTGTACGCGGCATTAGTCTGTCACATTCCCTAATCTTTTAATTATTCTTATATCTCCACCTACTAATCATAGCAATGTTCAACGAGCAGATATAGTACTTATTAGCAGGGATTCCCTGAGATCTAGAAGTTATTTCAAGGGTTCCTCCATTTTAAAAAGGTTGGGAAAGGTTGACTTGATGACATTGAACAGGGAGAGAATTCACACTCAGGTTATTCCTCCAATGACAATACACGCCTCACCTTTCTTACAGTAAGGTCCCTCAAAGGCGGAGTTTGTGCAGTCGCAGGTGTATCCATTGCGTTTCTCCGCACACTTTCCGTTGTTGTGGCAAAGGTTTCCATAGCTACTGCAATGGCCAGGACAGCCCGGCCTGATCCCTGTAGACACTTTGGCTTTTTCCTCCAGATCCAATGTCTGGCCATTCAGTTGGAGGTAACGGATACACCCCACAAAGCCCCTCTGTTTGGATGCAGTCCCACCTATGAAAAAGAAAGTCACAGTCAGCCTCTGACATTTGTAATGATGTAGAGCCAGTCTTTAAATGCTCTACCCTCCAGTAATGGCCTAGATCAGTGATGGAGAACCTTGGCACTCCAGATGTTTTGGAACTACATTTCCCATGAGGTTCAACAACACTGCAGAGTGTATGATGAGCATACCTCCCAACCCGCACGGATTCTGCGGGACTTTCCCGCATAGTCACTTACTTCCCGCAGTCCCGCGATAGATGACATTTTCCTGCACAGGAAGAGGAGCCAGTGGAAGCAGCACGGAGGAGGAGGTAAGAAGACATCACCCTGAGAGCCCCCCCAGCTTATCCACTTAAAACTGTACCGTCCCGTGGTAGCACCCCCCCCCCCCCCGCTCAACAACATGAACATCCCGCAGTTGCATTTTGAAAAGTTGGGAGGTATGTATGAGCATCATGGGAAATGTAGTTTCCAAACATCTGAGGTGCCAAGGTTCGCCATCACTGGCCTAGATCAATGTTTCCCATCCAAGATTCTTCTAGTGGTTGCTACGGGTTCCTAGACAAACCAAAAATATGACCACTAATGTAAAGGACATTGTTCTTTCAACTGTTTACTGATGTAAGTGGTCCCTTGTCCCACTGGTCATCAAGAGATCCTTCTCTGTTGACCTTTCTCCGCTAACCATTAATCTAGGAGGCACACACCTATACCAGACCTTCATCCAGGATAAGGGTCTGGTACAGAACGAGGGAAACTCTGAGGGAAGTCATCCTGCCTGGTGCAGTTTGGGACCAGCCAAACACAGATGAAAAGGAACGTTTTTTTTAAAAAAGAATAAGCTTCTCAAGTAAGTGTGGACCTCCTGTGCTGAATTAATTTTTTTAAGGGTTTAATATCATATTAGAGCAGACCTTTCATTAAAACATAAGGTCCCCTTTAATGAAAGTCCCCCCCCCCCATATTTGAAGCATTGTAGAAAACAATAATACTTACTTTGTATCCTGGCTTCTGTCTTTCCACCACCGCCTCACCAAAAAGCTGGGTGCTCGAAGCCCTGTGAGACTGTCCAATGGAGCACATCATCAATAGATTCAGGCACCTAACTCCCTAGAGGCAGCATTGACACATCCAGGGCCGCCATCAGGAGGCTGCCGCGAACTGAGAAGTGGAGGGGTGCCACAAATTGAGAAGTCGGGGGGGCTTTGGGTGCTCACGAACAAAAAAAAAAAAAAAAAAAGGGGGCGGTTGCCGTCCGGGCCCCTTATAGGTGTACTGCCTGTACCCCCCTGATGGCGGCCCTGGACACATGGTAGCATCAACGATGTCTTAATTGGAAGAGGATGGGGGGTTGTGATTACAGCACTCTTGCATTTTTCATAGCAATACAATGTTATACTGCTCTAAGGACATACAAGGTTTTAATTTGATGTTGTCTTTATAAATACTCTACTCATGTTTTTAATATAAGCTTAAAATTGGACACAAATGTAAAAAAAAAATATGTATCATTGGTTACTTATAACTTTTTAAAATTCATGAAATAACAGGATTTTTATTACTCATTCTAAAATACCTTTCTCTGAGCTCCTCTATTCTTGGCCATAGGATTATATCGCCACCTACAGGAGTAAGACACTGTGACAGACCCAATCAGGACACAGGCTTTTAGAGGGGACTGCAGGGTGGCCTCTTGCCTACTGACTATGGGCCCTGACTTTTAAGGGAGCACTACTTTTTGGGAGGGGGACCCTTGGAGTGGCCTTTCTTTGCATTTGGGTCCCGAAACACACATATTTGGGTCCTTAGTGCCCAAACCAGAAATGACTGCTTTATTTAGACTGCGAGACTCTGAGTAGATGTTAATATAATCAGCTCAAACCAACCTGATGCTGGGGTCTCCTGCTATAGTCTGTTTATTAAGGCGTTATGTGTTTATTGCTAAGTATGTCTCTCCCATTGTGTGCCTCCTAGGTGTGCATTCCCATTGTTAATTGAGTCACCAGTTGTTTCTGTCTGTCTGAGCATCTCTTGGAGATGTGATTAATATTGTGTCCACTTTACCTTGTTATCAAACTATTGTAGGATGTTATGTGTTTACGTTGATTAGCTTACAGTTTAATTAGATTATTGTTTATGTTGGCTGTTCATTACTGTCTACAGCAGGGGTAGGAAACCTCGGCACTCCAGCTGTGGTGAAACTACAAATCCCATCATGCCTCTGCCTCTAGGGTCTTGCAATGTCTCATGGGACTTGTAGTTTCACCACAGCTGGAGGGCCGAGGTTCCCTACCCCTGGTCTATAGTGTGCATTGTCATGCTAATATCCCCAAGAGGGGAATGTCCTCCCCGGGGGGTATAAAGGATGTGTCTGAGTGTTAATAAAGTGAGAGCCAGTTTGCATCTAAGCTAGTGTCGTCTAGTTCTTGGGTGCAATATTCAGCTATAATACTTGGTTCCTGGGTCCAGACTAGAGGAAGCTGCATACTGATGGAAGCACCCAAGCTGGGTGCTGGACGGTTCCGTCGCAGACACTAAGCAGAAACAAAAAACACAGCACCGCCTATGGCCAGGGTACCGTCCCTGAGAACTTTGATCTACGTTAGGAATAGGCCAAATATTATTTTAACACACAGTATAAAGTAATTGTATATAGCTTGAAAGCAATCTGGACTCACCCACATAGAGCTGAGCATTCAGTAGCGGTCGTAAGCGCCCATCAAACGGGGTTTGCACCAGCTTCCTTGGCTGGTTATCCACGACAAGGCTGGTTTCTTTAATATTCCTCTCGGCTCTGACATAATGCCATTGACCATCATTCAAGGCCGTGACGGACAGCAGAGAAACCTCCATAGGCCCATTTCCCGCATCGAATGAAAATGTCACCTGGTAGGGAGCTGTAAAGTACACAAGGCGATCAATACTGCAATCAATATCTAGTTTTACTAATTGATTTACGTTTGTGTAGGTCCAGACATGACAGCAATACAAATAAATATTTTTGGCAAGGCACCTAATACTCTGCCAATGTTTTATTTATAACATTATTCATCCCTTGGGCTCTAAAAATAAAAAATATATATAATTCCCACTGAGGTATATGTGCGACCTACCATATATACTCGAGTATAAGCCGACCCGAGTATAAGCCGAGGTACCTACTTTTACCACAAAAAACTGGGAAAACGTATTGACTCGAGTATAAGCCGAGGGGAGGAAATGTGCCCATTGCCCAACCTTACTGTGCCCATTGCCATCTCACTCTGCCACCTCACTGTGCACATTGCCACCTCACTGCCCATTGTCACCTCACTGTGCCCATTGTCGCCTCACTGTGCCCCCTTACTGTGCCCATTGCCATCTCACTGTGCCACCTCACTGTGCACATTGCCACCTCACTGCCCATTGTCACCTCACTGTGCCCATTGTCGCCTCACTGTGCCCCCTTACTGTGCCCATTGCCATCTCACTGTGCCACCTCGCTGCCCATTGTCGCCTCACTGTGCCCCCTTACTGTGCCCATTGCCATCTCACTGTGCCACCTCGCTGCCCATTGTCACCTCACTGTGCCCCCTTACTGTGCCCATTGCCATCTCACTGTGCCACCTCGCTGCCCATTGTCACCTCACTGTGCCCCCTTACTGTGTCCATTGCAGCCTCCCTGTGCCCGAGTCAGTGTACCTGAAAATCTTGTAATTCCGCGGCCGGCGTCCATTGTTCAAATCTCGCGCCGTTCTCCTTGTCCCTTCCGTGATAGGCGTTTCCAGCAAACACTGTGTTGAGTGTTCCGCCTATCACGGAGATCCTCTCATTCTCTGACTCCGTTTCCCAGCAGACATTGTGTTCAGTGTTCCGCCAATCACGGACGTCGGACAAGAGAACCTCCGTGATAGGCGCAACACTCAACACAGTGTTTGCTGGAAACACCTATCGCGGAAGGGACAGGGAGAACGGCACGAGATTTGAACAATGGACGCCGGCCGCGGAATTTCACGATTTTCAGGCACTGACTCGAGTATAAGCCGGGGGGTATACTTTCAGCCCTAAGAAAAGGGCTGAAAAACTTGGCTTATACTCGAGTATATACGGTAATTATATTTCCAGTTGTATATAAATCCACAATTACTGTGAAACACCTGTCAATAAAAACATTTATATAAATTAGAGGGTTTTTTAGGTCTCTTTAAATGATAGTGCTGCAAACTTGTAGTTTTACGCCTAATAAATGATAAAAGATAGACCAAAAATTGGACAAAAATCCATATTTTTTATTTTATAAATGATGTGGCTTAGCTGAAGTTTATTCAGATGCTTGAACCTCCATTCCATAGGAAACCATTAGAAAATGTGGCGTATATACACTGGTATTACCCTCCCAGATAGGCTGCTAGGTTTGGTTAGGCACATTTAGTTATGTGGTTCTCCTGTAATCAGCAGAGCAGCATGTGATTGCTTTAGGCTGCTCTGGGCTCTGCAGGCTGAGAGTGCGATTGCTTCTCCGTGACTTCTGGATACTTCCAGAACACAGTGGGTGGGAGAGTCAAATGAGCAACCTGAATAATTATGCAGCTCCAACCAATCCCTGGGGAGGTGTGCCCAGATGGTGGATGGAGAGTGTATAAATATACTATATTGCCAAAAGTATTGGGACGCCTCCCCTACATGCACATGAACTTTAATGCCATCCCAGTCTTATGCCCTTGTACACACGATCGGAATTTCCAACAAGTAAACCGTGTTTTTTTTTTTCCCAACAAAATGTTGGCTCAAACTTGTGTTGCATACACACGGTCACACAAATCTTGTCAGAAATTCCGATGGTCAAGAACGCGGTGACGTACAAGTCGTAAAGACGAGCCGAGATCAATGAAGTTCAATAGGCAGTTCGGCTCTTCTGCTTGAGTCTGAGCATGCGTGTTTTTTTGCACGTCGGAATTGCATACAGACGATCGGAATTTCCGTCAAGAACTTTTTCTGTCGGAAAAATAGAGAACCTGCTCTCAATCTTTTGTTGGCGGAAATCCCAACAGCAAATGTTCAATGGAGCCTACACACGGTCGGAATTTCCAACCAAAAAGCTCACATCGGACATTTCTTGTCGGAATTTCTGATCGTGTGTACGCGGCATTTGTCCATAGGGTTCAATATTGAGTTGGCCCGCCCTTTGCAGCTATAACAGCTTCCACTCTTCTGGGAAGGCTGTCCACAAGGTTTAGAAGTGTGTCTATGGGAATGTTTGACCATTCTTCCAAAAGAGCATTTGTGATGTCAGGCACGGATGTTGGACGAGAAGGCCTGGCTCACAGTCTCCTTTCTAATTCATCCCAAAGTGTATTTGCCTTTAGTAAATTGACCCTACGAAGCACAGGGATCAGGAGTGGTTATCACATAGGGAGCAGGCAGGCCCAGGACAAGGGGTGCACAGGAGGGTGGCTTCCCTGGGCACTGTGGTATCATGCGAGGTGGGAGGGCACCACAAGTTTGGAGGGCATTTGTGTTGCGAACGGGAATTTGGGGGGTAAGAATTGCTCTAGGAGGACAAGTTTGGGGAGGTGTGCTAGGAGTGCTGATTAGGGGGGATTTGTTTGGGGGGGGTGGATTTGGGGGAGTTTGTTCTATAAAAGTAAAATGGTAAAGGGGAAATATGGTAGGGATGATTTGGGGATATTTGTGCTAGGTTGGGGGACTGGGGGAGGGGAATTGTTGGAAAGGAGGGGGATTTGGAGTGGGCAGGAAGGATTTGTGCTTGGAAGGGAAAAAAAGAGGGGCAGAGGATTTGTGCTAGCTGGGGGAATTTTTTTTTTTTGGGGGGGAGCGGGATTTATGCTGGGGCATATGGGGAGAGAGAGGGAGAGAGAGAATTTGAGCTGGGAGAAGAAGGGGGTAAAGATTTGTGCTGGGAGGGGTGATCTCAGCAGGGGGGTAGAATTGTACTGGTAGAAGGGGGAATTTTTGCGTAAGGGACGAGCATACAGATTCGTGCTAATTTTTTTGGGGGGGCTGTGGGGATTTTCGCTGACATAATGCTCAGACATCTTGCGGGGGGGGGGAATTTGGCATGTTTGCCCTGAGTTCTACATAACCTTGTCCCGCCACTGGGTGCAGGAGTCAGGAGTGACAATCACATAGGTTGCAAGAGTGGTTATCGTGAAAGATCTGGCCCTGAGTCACTTGGTCGCTCGCACCAAGAACCAGGAAGAGACAGTCGGCTCCCCAGTAGAAAGATGGTTTTGGGGGACGGGACCTGTAGTAGGAGAGTGCTGTGAAAGAAGAGAACAATTCTGAATCCACTGTGATTGTAATGCCGCGTACACACGATCATTTTTCCCGTCGAGAAAAATGACATTTTGACCCTTTGGACGAGAAAATGATCGTCTGTAGTTTTTCTCGTCGTGATAAATGCCGTTTTTCACGACGAGAAAAATTAGAACATGCTCTAATTTTTCTCGTCGTGATTCCCGTCGTTTTTTGCCGCGGCAGTTTTCCCATCGTTATTTCGACCAAAAAAAAAATGTCATTTAAAACGGCCGTGTGTGGAGAGGAACAAGCTGTTCCTCGTTTTTCATGTCGATTTTCTCGACGGTGTTTTCACCGTCGAAAAAATCGATCGTGTGTACGCGGCATAAGTATTCTATATTAGGATTGCAATATGCATTCTCACTCCAATCAGATGAGAAACCTCCAGGAGGGGTTCCCACAATTAACTGTGGGTGGCAGCCCCATTGAAAGCAATACGAGGCTACCGCATCCCGCAGCTAACTCACAGCTACTCTCATGCATGCAGCAATCTCATGAGAGCGAAATCAGTCCTTTAGCTTGTTTTTGTTAGGAGATAACTTGGATGGGGTAAGGAATTATAGGATGCCCAACTTAAAAAAATGTCTAATAAACAAAACCAGAGACACTTCCTCCCTACGTTCAGATTCTACTGCTTCCTTCCTCCTGCAAAAACTTGGTTCCGTGGCACAAAAGGCTGGGACGAGGGGTGGGCAGAAGGGGGAGCTGCCCTGGGTGCAGCATCACTACTTCTGTCAGCCCAGTGCTGGAAGCTGCAAGTAGGTGAGAGACGGACGGAGGTGCGAGCTGTGTTCTCTATCCCCCTCCTCCTCATAAGCTTGCACTTAATGAAAGGGGGGGGGGGCAATTTGGCATCTTTTGCCCTGGGCACTGCATCATCTTGTCCCAGCACTGCTTGCACAGCTTCTGCTGGGTTCCCTCCTTGGAAACTAACAGTCTCTCGTTAGCTCAGCAACAGTCCATTACAGGTTAGGAACTCTCAGTCCCTTATTAAAGTAGCACATGTGGAGTGAACTGCATCTTGCACCACCTTCTGCTTCCCCGTAGGCATTTGTCTCAGTTCTACTGCTGCAGAAATGCTAGCCCACCTGGCTGCTTCTTTTTCCCAGTCCTCCTGACTGACTGGCGATTCTCCAGGGCAAGGTTGGATGAAGACTTGGCACACCGCTGTCTTCAAGAGAGACCTGCTACAGCTGGCAGTCTCTCCCCTTGTCTGTCCTTGCACCGTGCTTATCTACTCACTGTCTCTCTTTGCTCCTGCTGCCTCTCTGGTTAGGGTCTCTCCAACTGCCTCCTGTGGTGGGATCGTTCCAGGCCAGCCTCCCAAGCTCCAGCCTGAGGTAAAACCACTTCTGGACAGGGGTCCCTCAAGGACCACCGACAGACTCCTCTCAGCACTGCTTCTCCATCTTCCACCTGACTCCCTGACTAGCATGGCTCATTGGTATTTAAGGGCTTCTTAGTCCCCTGCCAGAACCACTTCCCAGGGGGGAAAAGAGGAGATCCCCATGACTAAGCTCCGGGGAGAAGAGCGAAACATGTTGGGGGCCTGGCCTAGCGGGAGCCAAGGCTGAGGTTTCCAGTGCCACTCTCACCACCATCACTACAGGACTCAATGGATGTGCGTCATTAGGGATTTCTTTCTCCTATCCCCTCAGTGATCACAGGAGCTGAGATGAGCTCCATCCCTCGCCTGCAGTCCCGCAATGGATGCAGAGCTACTCATGTTACTCCCCATGCTGACTGAGCCAGAGCGGCAAACTAAATCTATCATGACCCACTTCCCGGGGCTTCTTAAATATTCAAGGCAACCCCTCCTAGCTTCCGCCCACTAATTTCAGAACATTCTCCAACATTCTAGAAGCAGGGGGAGGCACCAGAGAGCTGCCAGAATGATTCATCCAGTCCTAACCTCTAGTAACCCTGACCCAGATTCCGTGCCTTAAGTTTATCCCGGGGCCAGCTAGATTTGCCTGTACTACCATTAGTAGCATGCTAGAGAGTGCTGCACATGGATGAGTGATCACATGTGACTGGCCATCAGTGGCGGCCCGTCCATGCAGGGTGCAGGCGTGCCGCCCCCCCTAATCCATGCGCACGGCTCCTAATTTACATGCAGGGTGCCGGACGCATGGATTTCAATGTTTTTTTTTTCGAAGCACATGATTAGAGCCTGAGGCTCAAATTGGCTTAAAAAAAGGATGGGCTCGGGGTGCAGAGCACTGCGCCATGAGCCCACCCGGAACATTCGCTATTGTCTTCCTGAATCTCCCCCCGGCCAATCAGGAAGCGGGCAGTCTTAGGACTGCCTGGCCAATCGGGTCTTAGAACATAGTTCCTGTTCAGCCGGAAGGTGAAGCAATGGCCCCGGCTCTTCCTTCCCCCTGCCTCTTAAGGTAAGGTCCGTCTAACCCCGGGGGGGTGGGTGGTTGCTTGCGACAATCACCGCCTTCCAGTCCGTCTCCCGCGCAGGGTGATGGCGTTAGTTTGCTGCCCCCCACCCCAAAATATTTAGCACCAGCCACCATTGCTGGCCATGATAAGATGCAACTAATTTCTGGAGCCACCCGCTGGGGTTCTCGCATCTAGTCGGAGTGCAGGTGCATTCGCAGGCGTGAACCCTACCGAATACGGCATAAAAAGAGGAATCGGTCAAGAGGAAAAGGACTATAATTTTCATTGGAAGGTGGAGGTTCCTCTATAAATCATTTGCCAACTTTTCAATGACTATCGGAAAAGTTTCACACTGCAATTTGCAATTTTCATTTGCTTCTTTGTTTCTTGTATTCCATCGTAAAGCTTTTGATGAGCAATTTATGAAAAGTAGATTGAAAGTAGAAAAAAAAAAGACGCAAAAACATTTAACTCCAAAATGTTCTGTCTTCCACCCACAGAGAACGAATCACAAGATGCATGCGGTGCGATTGAATGCCATTTGTTAGATTGTGTTCATTATGTTATCATCATACTCCTCAGACTTTTGAAAGGTTATTATTCAAATCCTACTTTATTTATTTATTTATTTTTTTATATATAAAGTCGTGTTCTTGAGACTGCCACGTTGATGTCATTTCACTGTAACCGATGACACCAATTAAATAAAAAAGCGCACAGTAATTATTAAGCTCAAGATTTTGAAAAACACACATCCATCATTCTCACTCATGTTGTTATCAGCATAATGTCTCCTTCCAGATCGAGCCAAAAGGTCAAAATTAAGTAATTAAAAAAACAAAGTGACCAGAGTAAGCAAACGTGTTAAAATTTCCTTGTCAGGCCTCGTACACACGGCCGAGAATCTCGTCAGGAAAAAACTTGTCGTTTTTCTTGACGAGATTCTTGGACAAGAAACTTGTCCCGGCCGAGTGTACACACGCTCCATTCAAAGAACCTGCGGTTCTTTGAATGGAGCGAACGCGGTGACGTCATCGACTACGACGAGCGTGCGCTCGTCACATTCGATGCCGTCGCCGCCATCTTGCTACACCCTACCTATGCCTAGGAAGCTACCGCGCATGCGTCAAAGTCAATTCGAGCATGCGCGGGTTTCCACGGCGACAGGTAAGTGTACACACACACACTTTTTCTCGTCGAGAAACATGCCGACGAGAATCTCGACGAGAAAATAGTGAGCTGGTTCTCTATTTTTCTTGTCGAGATTCTGGTCAGTTTTCTCGACGAGAAACCATACACACGAACGATTTTCTCGACAAGAAAGCTCTCTCTGCAGTTTTCTTGTCGTTTCTTGCCGAGAAACTCATTCGTGTGTACGAGGCTTCAGTGTTTGTTTCTGTAAGTGACAGGTCCTCTTTGTAGGGGTACTAGATGGAATACTAGCCTCTGTATCCTATCGAGCCGGTGTCCTCTGACTACAGTCTCTGGGTAAGCTTATGAGATTCAAAGCCAACTATCTTAAACGGTAGGATTATGTACTTGTAATTAAATACCTCTATATCAGTTCTTTCCATCGCTGTACATAAATGTATTTTTATCTATGCTATAGACAAGGGGTCTCCAAACTTTTCAAACCAAGGGCCAGTTTATTGTCCTTCAGACTTTAGGAGGGCCAGATTGCGGCCTGCGGGGCAGAAAATGTCCTGAGCCCAGCATCAGTGAGAACAAATATGGTTGGTGATCAGTAGGAGGAATAGTAGTGCCCCATGTTAGTAAGCGGAATGGTATCCCATCATTTGGTATCAGTGGAAGAAATAGTGCCCCCTTGTTTGTGTCAGTGGGAGGAATAGTGCCCCAAGCGCCGGATAAAGGCTAGAAAAGGGCCACATCTGGCCCTCGGGCCGCAGTTTGGAGACCCCTGCTATAGACGCTTCATAATATAACATATGATCATAAATCAGATCTCTGCTTAAATATGATAAAATATACATATGAATATACATTCTAAATACATATATTAACAAAACTCTGTATTTACATTGTTGTCCATATAAATCATGTTATTTATGCATTGTTTATTAACATTTCATCTATAGAATTCATTCGATATCCCATTGTGCTATAATCAAGGCCCCAATGAAGCGGAATCTACCACGAAACGCGTAGGCCAATGCGTTATAACTGCTTGGGATCTGCCCACCCCGAACTTCAAGATTGTAACTTGTTTATATTTGACTTTTAACCACTTGCCGCCCGCCTCCTGTACTTATACGTCGGCAGAATGGCACAGACAGGCACAATCACGTACCTGTACGTTGCCCTTTAAATGCCTGACTCCTTCCCATGTGCATTTTTTTTTTTATAATGTGAAAGATGATGTTATACCGAGTGAATAGATACCTAACACGTCACGCTTTAAAATTGCGCCCGCTCAAATGTTTTGTTCGGCCTTGTTTAGTCCATCCCGATCTGTTGGCCCTGATAATCTTCTCGGAGCCTAATGCCGCGTACACACGATTGTTTTTCATGCTGTTAAAAATGCCATTTTTAAAAATGGCCATTAAAACCGATCGTGTGTGGGCTCCAGAGCATTTTTAACGGCGTGAAAAACAGCCATTAAAAATTTCAAACATGCTCTATTTTTTCACGTCGTTTTTCATGTCGTTTTTTTTAACGACGTGAAAAACGATAGTGTGTATGCTTTTACGAGGGGAAAAAAAACGTGCATGCTCAGAATCAAGTATGAGACGGGAGCGCTCGTTCTGGTAAAACTAGCGTTCGTAATGGAGATAGCACATTCGTCACGCTGTAACGGACTGAAAAGCACGAGGCTGAAAAGCGCGAATCGCCGCTCAACAAAGTTTTACTAACATGAAGGGTGGCGCCATTCGAACGGAACTTCCCCTTTATAGTGCCGTCGTACGTGTTGTACGTCAACGCGCTTTGCTCGAGCGTTTTTTTTAATGATCGTGTGGATGCACGACAGGCTTGAGAGGAAACATGAAAAAAAAACGATGAGAAAAACGTTGGTTAAAAAAATGGTATGAAAAACGATCGTGTTTGCGCCGCATTAGAGTCAGAAGGAGGTCTCTATGCCTGGAGCAGTTAGTTCCCGATATGGGGCTCCAGGTTACCAAGGAGAGAGGGTTTCCCTTCTCCCTTCCATTATATTATAAGGATGAAGAGATCTCCCCCTGACAAACTTTTGATTGCTTACATGAATTTATCCTTTTTTTCTAGGATGTTTTTATTATTTTATCCATTTATTGACTAATGTTTGTTTATTCCTAAACATAATCTTTTTTTCTTTATTTTTCTTTATTTTTATATAACATGATGTAATGTTCTGTATTATTTATCTCATGAAAATAAAATATTTCGAAAGTAAAATTGCGCACGCTTGTGTAATGGCGGCAATCTTCGGTACTTTAAAATCTCAATAGGCAACGCTTTAAAAGATTTTACGGGTTACCTGTTTAGAGTTACAGGGGAGGTCTAGTGCTTCTGGAAGGATCTACCCATATGTTCTTTAGATTGTAAGCTCCATGAGCCGGGCCCTCCTATTCTTTCTGTATTGAACTGTATTGTAATTGTACTTTCCCCCCCTCTACAGTGTAAAGCGCTGCGGCAAACTGTTGACGCCATATAAATCCTGGATAATAACAACGTCCTCCAAAAACCATGCCTGTACCATCCAGCCACTGTACATATGCAGTTAAAATGACCCAGCCAGGAGAAAAAGTAGGGGGTTGCTATTGCTGAGCTCTCCTTTGAGAATGTCAGTTCCCTGGGTGTCAATGCTTCTCGAGTTTCCGGCCTTGAACAAATATAGAGATAAAGAATTCTGACATTGAATCCTCGTACACACGGGCGGGAATCCCATCGAAAACAAAATGTCGGTTTGAAGAAGGGGGAGGCAGTTCCTCCACAGCACGTTGGCTCAACTGGTTTATTCTTGAGTCTCAGTAAACAATTGATATTCTTGCATCAAGTGAGGCATCACTCTAGACATCGGGCGCTCCTCTTTTCTTATCTAAAAAGAGGAATTCCTCTCTGATGCCTCGTACACACGGGCGGGAATCCCGTCCAAAAAAAAAAAAAATGTTGGTTTTCTCGACGGGATTCCTGGCAAGCTTGTCTTGCCAAGCCCCGTGTACAGACGCAGCCATTCAAAAGAACCGCCGTTCTTTTGAATGGCAAGAACGCGCACATTCACATTCGATGCCGTCGCCGCCATCTTGCTACACCCTACACTGCTCTTGTATGCTACTGCGCATGCGGGGAAGTCTTTTCGAGCATGCGCGGGTTTACCGTGGAACAGGTAAGCATACCGGTTTTCTCGTCAGGAAACACTCTGCCGAGATTCCCGACGAGAAAAATAGAGAGCAGGTTCTCTATTTTTCTCGTCGAGATTCCCGGCAGTTTTCCCGATGAGAAACCATACACACGAACGGTTTTCTCGGCAAAAAGCTCTCCCAGCAGTTTTCTTGCCGAGAAAACCGGTCGTGTGTACGAGGCTTTACAGTACAAGATTGTTCCAGTTTGCCGACTCGAAAATGAAAACTTTTTCGGTTATGGACTGTAGAATTGCTGTTATGAACATGAACTCAAAGCTGCTGAACTTTTTTTCTGCTCCCCTCTGAAAAGCCAAGGATTTTATTATTATTATTATTATTATTTTTTTTAAACGTCTTTAACTCCGGCTGCGAATAAAAAGCTGCCCATGGGCCCTTAAACTCATTAAACAAATAATACATTTGGAGAAAGCTAATCGCTTCCTAATGAGGTTTGATATAATGATAACTGCACATCAAAGTCCAACTCAATTGGTTTTTCATTTTTGTGGACATAAAATTTTAAATAAAATAAACAGCCTTAAATGAGAACGATAATTGCCGATTGTGACTGGAGATAAGAGGAAACTCAGAGCAAAGCCGAAAATAAATACAAAGTCAGAGAAGTTTGGTGTGACTTTTGCTTGTCATTAGTGAAGTGCTGTTTTATGTAGACGGTTGCGGATGGGGTTCTGTAGCCCGGAGGGGCTTTTTTCTCACACGACTCTCGAGAGGCGCGCTCTCCTGGAGGCTCAGAATTGATGTAAAGTGCCGGGTGCAATGCAGTCAAAGTTAGAGAGCATTCACTTAACCACTTAAGCCCTGGACCATTTTGGCTGGTTAAAGACCAGGCCCCTTTTTTGCGATTCGGCACTGCGTCGCTTTAACTGACAATTGCGCGGTCGTGCGACGTGGCTCACAAACAAAATTGACGTCCTTTTTTTCCCACACATAGAGCTTTCTTTTGGTGGTATTTGATCACCTCTGCGGTTTTTATTTTTTGCGCTATAAACAAAAATAGAGCGACAATTTTGAAAAAAAGTTACATATTTTTTACTTTTTGCTATAATAAATATCCCCCAAAAATATATAATTAATTTTTTTTCCTGAGTTTAGACCGATACGTATTCTTCTACATCTTTTTGATAAAAAAAATCACAATAAGCGTTTATTGATTGGTTTGCGCAAAAGTTAGAGCGTTTACAAATAGGGGATAGTTTTATGGCATTTTTATTAATGGTTTTTTTTTACTAGTAATGGTGGTGATCAGTGATTTTTTTTGTGACTGCGACATTATGGCGGACACATCAGACACTTTTGACACATTTTTGGGACCATTGTCATTTTCACAGTGATCAGTGCTATAAAAATGCACTGATTACTGTGAAAATGACACTGGCAGTGAAAGGGTTAACCACTAGGTGGCGCTGTAGGGGTTAAGTGTTCCCTGCATAGTGTTTCTTACTGTAGGGGGGGTTGGGCTCTGTGTCACATGACACTGATCTCCGCTCCGAGTACACGGAGCCGAGATCAGTGTCATTGTCACTAGGCAGAGCTGGGAGATGCTTGTTTACACAAGCATCTCCCTGCTCTATGCCTCCGTGAGACGATCGTGGGGATCCCTGCGGCGATTGAGTCCGCGGGACCCACGGTCCAACTCACGGGAATGGCGGCAGGGCAGGGTCGCGACCACACGGACAGGCATTTAAAGGGGACGTACAGGTACGTTGACATGCCTGTCCGTGCCATTCTGCCGACGTAAATTTACAGGAGGCGGTCGGCAAGCGGTTAATGATTGCAGCAACTTCTCCGCTCTCCGGTCATATTAAGATGCAGCCTAATGCCCCGTACACACGAGCGGTTTTCCCGTCGACGGAATTCCTCTCAAGCCTGCCTTGCATACACACGGTCACACAAAAGTCCGGTGAACTTTTGACTGCCAAGAACGCGGTGACGTAAAAGACTACGACGAGGCGACAAAATGAAGTTCAATGCTTCCGAGCATGCGTCAAATTGTTTCCGAGCATGCGTGTTTTTTTTCCCGTCGGAAAAGCATACAGTCGAACGGTTTTCCCGCTAGGATTTTTTCCTGACGGGAAAAAAAGAGATTCTGTCCTCCTTTTTTTTCCCGTCAGTTTTCCTGTGGGAAAAAGTCAGATGGAGCATACACACGGCCGGGATTCCCGAAGAAAAGCTCTCATCTGACTTTTTCAGATGGGAAAACCGGTCGTGTGTACGGGGCATAAGTTGCATTCTAATGCAAAATACATCCATAAAATGGATACTTAGGCTGCTTTCACACTGAGGCGCTTTGCAGGCGCTATTGCGGTAAAAATAGCGCCTGCAATGCGCCCTGAAAAAGCCGCTCCTTTGTATCTAGTGTGAAAGCCCAAGGAGCGGTGCGCTGGCATCTTTGAGGCGCGGTAGGAGCGGTAAAAATACCGCTCCTATAGCACCCCTGGCCATTGAAATCAATGGGGTAGCGCCTCCAAACCGCCCACAAAACGCTGCAAAGCTGCGTTTTTGCGGGCGGGTTTAACCCTTTTTCATCCACTAGCGGGGGTTAAAATCACCTCGCTAGCGCCCGCAAATCGGCGAAAACTACGGTATAGTGCCGCTAAAAATAGCGGCGCTATACCGCCAGCGCATCCAGTGTGAAAGGCTTGTTCCTTGACTACACTTCCGCTTAACCCCAACTTGCAACCACATATTATTGACTATGCTTCTGCTTGATCCCTGAATGAATGAATGAGTGAGTGACTTGTATAGCGCCTCTAGGCGCTTTTTGTAGCCAGTGTCTGCTTGGCTGGTGCGGAAATTTTACCCCGTAGGATCTCGACACGTTTGGGACACACAGTCGTACACACATATATACATATATACTGGGCCAATTTGGATAAGATCCAATTAACCTACCAGAATGTCTTTGGAGTGTGGGAGGAAACCGGAGTACCCGGAGGAAACCCACGCAGACACAGGGAGAACATGCAAACTCCAGGCAGATGGTGTCGTGGTCGGGATTTGAACCAGTGATCCTTTTGCTGTTGGTGATAGTGCTAACCACTACACCACTGGGTCTACTTGCTATATCTGCTCCTAGACCCAGGCTTGTTCACCTCCTAGTGGGGCAATCCTGAGGACCACGACCTGGTACTAACACGCAGCGAAACCCATCTCCACCATCAGGAGCTTTGATGAACACCGGTTAGTGCTTAGACCCTGCACCTTGAGTGAGCCTTCCTCATCCATCAGGGTTACCTGCTTGCATACCTATCCCCGCTGGCAGGTGGGAGCCTCTTTACTGCTATAGCTACTGGCCTTCGAACTTGACCCCTGACTCCAATTATAATTGGATGTTATAGTGGTGGATGGATTCACTTAAAATTTGTCAGCAACTGGTTCAAGCTGGTTCATCACAACCCAAGGAAATTGTAGAAATATTTTGAAGTGTAGGAGGAACCACCCTAATATCAAGCTGGTGTGTGTATGGTAACACTGGACTGATGCAAGTTGGAAATTGGTACTTTTGGATTTGATGCAATAAGAAGTCCTCCGCGAAAGGGGCTGATGAACAGCGAATGGGCAGTGTAGGCTACACTTTGTTCTGGTCTTGGGCTGCTGTTTCTCTGATAGTCTCAAAAGAGGACACACAATAGGTATAAAGCTTTGGGGTGAGTGTCGAGGAGGGCCCAATACAAAAGTACATGACTCTTTAGGAATTTTAGTCCAAACTTATAGAATATCAAGATACACCAACACGTTTCAGGAGAAATTCCTCCCGCTTCTTCAGGGCTGAAGCCTTGGACATGATTGGACTGGCGGTGGGATTGAATTGAGATGCCCATAGTTAGGTTTGAGCTGTCAGATTAGTTGCCTTTCAAAAAAAAAAAGGCAACTGATCTGACTGTCCAGGTACTCTATATCAACTAAAATTCCTGAAGTGTCTCTCAAACTTTTGTGTGCTTCTCATCCCTCAGTCCAAGGCCTAAAAATCTTACTGATCATTACAGATTGTCCCTTTTTAACTATTTCTGTATGTACTGTGATCACTTTTATAATGTTGGTTTTAATAAAACCCTCATTTGACCTGCACTTGGAGCACCTCCTTCATCTTCTTTTTTACATGTGGGGCTGATTGAGCTGTTCCTTGGAGTTTCCTCCACCTTTCTACCATTTCCCATTCGGATTGTGATCTCCTCAACGGAGAAGGGGTTCTGTACCACTTGGGAATACTCCTTAGACCCAAAGTCTCCCCTGAGGTTGTGACGTTTGGAGGGGCTTCTGGAGATCCGTTTGGTCCAGTTGGAGAGTTCGGAGGAGTCACCATTGACCATCAGGATACTATATGCCCTTATGATCTGCCTAACCATCAGATCCACCAGCTCTGGTAAGAGTATTTCATCCTACTATTGTTCCAGAATTTGTATGCTGATGACCTGCATAGTCACACGTCTGGTTTCAAGACCCTAGCCCTTTAGTGGATGATCTTCATGATTTTATTTTTCACTTTTCAGATATTATTGCTAAAGACTCTTACGTGGACTTATTTATTTTGTTTGTCCAAAAACATATTCGTTTGGTTTTCTCAATTTCACACATTGGGTTTTTTATTTCAGCGCTGCATCCTTATTCTCATTACAGATCCACTATAAGTGACTGATATGCAAGCAAAATAGCACATAGGGTATTCATTTTTAATTAGAGTTATATTTAGTAAGATTTATTAATATTTAAAAAAATGAATATACTGTATGCATATATATATTTTTAGAAACTTACAGGCTAACTCGAGTCTTATGAAGTCTTTCACCCCCAGGCTTTCCAGGAAGACTCCGGAGCTGCTGCTAGTTTTGAAGAAGAAGGCGATGTCAGTGCTGAAGTCGGAGTGAAAAGTAGTAAAGTAAAGGTAGGACACGATGGGGCTAAAAGATGCGGAATTCCAAAAATTATCTGCAAGAGCCAAAAATCAAAAAATTATATATTTAACATTATTGACTAACAAAGTAATAGACAATTACCGTATATACTCGAGTATAAGCCGAGTTTTTCAGCACATTTTTTTGTGCTGAAAATGCTCCCCTTGGCTTATACTCGAGTCTGTGTCCATCTTCAAACTTGTGCGCCTGATCCCGGCCAGCCGTAGGTCCCCTGGACACCAAACTTGGCACACATGTAGTCCCACTCTTCCTCTACAAGTGTGCAAAGTTTGTTGTCCGAGGGACCTACAGGCCGGGGAGCACTGATTTTTCAAATCCGGGCACCCCTTCCATAGACTCCCATGTTAAACGGTAATTTCTCAGGTGAATTTGTGCGCCTGATCCTGGCCAGCCGTAGGTCTCCTGGACATCAAACTTGGTACATATGTAGCCCCACTCTTCATCTATAAGTGTACAAAGTTTTTTTGTCCAGCAGACCTACGGCCGGGGAGCACCAATTTTTCAAAGCCGGGCACCCCTTCCATAGACTCCCATGTTAAACGTCAGTCTAGTCCAGCCTTTCTCAACCTTTTCAACACAGAGGAACCCTTGAAATAGTTCTCCGGTCTCGGGGAACCCCTGCTAAAAATTACAGATCTACAATTCATGAAACCTTAGTGTGATGGTCAGTGGGAAGAATGGTCCTTACACTTGTGGTCACTGGGAATAATTACCTCCTTACAGATAGCTAAAAAGATCAATGGTGTCAGTAGGAAATTATCTGAGAGGCAGAAATTGCCCAATGCTGAAGGAACCCCTAGCAACCTCTGGAGGAACCCTGGTTGAGAATCACTGGTCTAGTCACACAGCGCAGGAGATCAGGTAGGGAGATTGGGCACAGTGAGGAATGGACACAGAAAGGCATGGGCACAGTGACAGTGAGGCATGGGCACAGTGAGGCATGGGCACAGTGAGGCATGCACATGGACACAGTGAGGCAAAGTGAGGCACAGTGAGGCATGCAGATGGACACCCTAGGCTTATACTCGAGTCAATAAGTTTTCCCATTTTTTTGTGGTAAAATTAGGTGCCTCGGCTTATATTCGGGTCAGCTTATACGAGTGTATACGGTATATACAGATTGAATCCTCAAGCCTGACTGAAAAACTCCCATAGATGACATCATCCCATGTTGACTAGGACTTTGCTAAGACACATCTAGCTGATCCAAACCAGCCCCACCCGTTGTTGCAGTAGCTGTGAGCTCAACAATTCTGTAATGCAAGAGGAAGTGGACTACACATGTGTGTGGGTTTGGGAGCTCACTTCTATGGTGGTGTAGGTGAGCAGTAATGGATGGGTGTGTCTTAGCACGGGGGGATGATGCCATCTCTGCGAGTTTGTCAGGCTTTGGAAGGTATGTCAATTGTCTATACCTATAGCAAGGGTATTATCCACCTTTGGTTAAAGCTGCACAGTTTGTTTTTATCAACAGGCGCCCTTTACCTGCAAAGGTCATTTTTTGGTAAAAGTGATTTAACCCGCTAAGCCTAATTAGGGCAAAATGCGACGGATGGGAGACATAGAGATCTCCGCAGCTAAGCCCAATCAGGGTAAAATGTAACTAATCAATATTGTAGAGATCTCTACATCTAATGCCCTGTACACACGATCGTATTTTCCGATGAAAAAAGTCAGATGGACTTTTTTCATTGGAAATTCCGATCGTGTGTGGGCCCCATCTGATTTTTTTTTCCGGCGGTGATTAGAAATAGACCATGTTTTATTTTTTTCCGATGGAAAAAAAAAACAATAGAAAATTCCTATCGTCTGTGTGGAACTCCGACGGAGAAAAAACCCATGCATGCTCAGAATCAAGTCGAGGCATGCTCGGAAGCATTGAACTTAATTTTTCTCGGCTCGTCGTAGTGTTGTACGGCACCGCGTTCTTGACGGTCGGAATTTTGGCTGACAGTGTGTATGCAAGACTGATAGAAGACAGCTTGAATGGAATTCCGACGGAAAATTCCATCGGATTTTATCCCATCGGAAAATCCGATCGTGTGTACAGGGCATAAGGCCGGCCGTACATGGGTCAAAATTTCTAAATCTTATCTAAGAATTTTCATTCGAATTATCCACCATTAGTGGGCCGCAGCAACGGCCGATTTCCGTGCGGCAATTGCATTTGAGTGATCGGGCATGTTGGATTTTTTTAAAAAAAAAAAACGATTTTCTAATCAATGATGGGAGAATCGCGTGAGAAATATAATCGAGAAAGAAATGCGCATGAGAACAAGTCCTGAGACACATGGATGCTATCCAACTTGTAGAAAGGGTGCGCCATACTATTATGGATACCAGGGATGAGCCGAACACCCCCCTGTTCGGTTCGCACCAGAACCTGCGAACAGACAAAATGTTCGTGTAAACTTTAGAACCCTATTAAATACAATGGACTCGAACGTTCGAAATCTAAAGTGTTAATTATAAAGGCTAATATGCAAGTTATTGTCCTAAAAAGTGTTTGGGGACCTGGGTCCTGCCCCAGGGGACATGTATCAATGCAAAAAGAAGTTTTAAAAACGGCCGTTTTTTCGGGAGCAGTGATTTTAATAATGCTTAAAATGAAAAAATAAAAGTGAAATATTCCTTTAAATTTCGTACCTGGGGGGTGTGTATGATATGCATGTGAAGTGGCGCATGTTTCCCGTGCTTAGAACTGTCCCTGCAAAAAATGTCATTTTTGAAAGAAAAAAATGCATTTAAAACTGACTCGCGGCTATTAATGAATTGTCGGCTCCCGGCAATACATTCAAAAGTCATTGATAAAAAAAAAAAAAAAAAGCGTGGGGGTTCCCCAGAATTCAATTACCAGGCCCTTCAGGTCTGGAATGGATATTAAGGGGAACCCCGCCGCAAATAAAAAAAAAATTGACGTGGGGTTCCCCCAAATATCCATTCCAGGCCCTTCAGATCTGGCATGGATTTTAAGGGGAACTCCACCCCAAGTTTAAAAAAAAAATGGCGTGGAGTCCCCCTAAAAATCCATACCAGACCCCTTATCCGAGCACGCAACCTGGCCGGCCGCAGGGGAAAAGGGGGGGACGAGAGAGCGGCCCCCCCTCCCTCCTGAACCGTACCAAGCCACATGCCCTCAACATGGGGAGGATGTCCCCATGTTGATGGGGACAAGGGCCTCATCCCCACAACCCTTGCCCGGTGGTTGTGGGGGTCTGCGGGCGGGGGGCTTATCGGAATCTGGAAGACCCCTTTAACAAAGGGGACCCCCAGATCCCGCCCCCCCCTATGTGAAGTGGTAACAGGTACATTGTACCCCTACCATTTCACGAAGAAAGCGTAAAAAAAATGTTTAAAAAAACACACAAACACCTTGAAAAAGTCCTTTATTTTAAAAAAAAACAAAAAAAAACATTCCAGCGGTGAAATCCAGTGTCCCGCGGCGATCCCGATGTCCAGCGCTGTCCGTCATTGGTTGTGCCTGAGCGGACCTGATGGGGAACTCCCTCTCAGTATTTTAAATGTATAGACCCGCCCCTTCTAAAGTTCCCCATCAGGTCCGCTCAGCGGGCGAGATGCGGAACATGAGAAGGGGCGGGTCTATACATGTATTACCAAAGTGAGAGCAGTCCCCCATCAGGTCCGCCCCCTCGGTATGTCGGACCCGCCTACGTCATTGGCTTGAGCGGGGAACTTCCTTCACTATGTAAATTTAAATTTACATAGTGAAGGAAGTTCCCCGCTCAAGCCAATGACGTAGGCGGGTCCGACATACCGAGGGGGCGGACCTGATGGGGAACTGCTCTCACTTTGGTAATACATGTATAGACCCGCCCCTTCTCATGTTCTGCATCTCGTCCGCTGAGCGGACCTGATGGGGAACTTTAGAAGGGGCGGGTCTATACATTTAAAATACTGAGAGGGAGTTCCCCATCAGGTCCGCTCAGGCACAACCAATGAAGGACAGCGCTGGACATCGGGATCGCCGCGGGACACTGGATTTCACCGCTGGAATGTTTTTTTTTTTTTTTTTTTAAATAAAGGACTTTTTCAAGGTGTTTGTGTGTTTTTTTAAACATTTTTTTTACGCTTTCTTCGTGAAATGGTAGGGGTACAATGTACCCGTTACCACTTCACATAGGGGGGGGGCGGGATCTGGGGGTCCCCTTTGTTAAAGGGGTCTTCCAGATTCCGATAAGCCCCCCGCCCGCAGACCCCCACAACCACCGGGCAAGGGTTGTGGGGATGAGGCCCTTGTCCCCATCAACATGGGGACATCCTCCCCATGTTGAGGGCATGTGGCTTGGTACGGTTCAGGAGGGAGGGGGGGCCGCTCTCTCGTCCCCCCCTTTTCCCCTGCGGCCGGCCAGGTTGCGTGCTCGGATAAGGGGTCTGGTATGGATTTTTAGGGGAACTCCACGCCATTTTTTTTTTAAACTTGGGGTGGAGTTCCCCTTAAAATCCATGCCAGATCTGAAGGGCCTGGAATGGATATTTGGGGGAACCCCACGTCAATTTTTTTTTTATTTGCGGCGGGGTTCCCCTTAATATCCATTCCAGACCTGAAGGGCCTGGTAATTGAATTCTGGGGAACCCCCACGCTTTTTTTTTTTTTTTTTATCAATGACTTTTGTATGTATTGCCGGGAGCCGACAATTCATTAATAGCCGCGAGTCAGTTTTAAATGCATTTTTTTCTTTCAAAAATGACACTTTTTGCAGGGACAGTTCTAAGCACGGGAAACATGCGCCACTTCACATGCATATCATACACACCCCCCAGGTACGAAATTTAAAGGAATATTTCACTTTTATTTTTTCATTTTAAGCATTATTAAAATCACTGCTCCCGAAAAAACGGCCGTTTTTAAAACTTCTTTTTGCATTGATACATGTCCCCTGGGGCAGGACCCGGGTCCCCAAACACTTTTTAGGACAATAACTTGCATATAAGCCTTTATAATTAGCACTTTAGATTTCTCCCATAGACTTTTTCGAATTTGCCGCGAACACCCCAATTTGTTCGCTGTTCGGCGAACGGGCGAACAGGCAATGTTCGAGTCGAACATGAGTTCGACTCGAACTCGAAGCTCATCCCTAATGGATACCATGCCAGTCTTCAATAGTAAATGGGAGTCTTGGCCACCTTATGGTTTTGTAGGGGTTTAGATACATAGATGACAATTGTTCCTAAATATTATGTAGCAATACTTGATATGCTTGTTTTTATTTCTTTATTCTTTATTTTAATTTTGAGTATTTTGAATGCTTGTTTTTCATGCTTTATTGTTTTATGGACTACAGTCTACTACCAAGGCCAATTTGTTGAAAAGTTTTTTGTATTGATGTAGTTCACTTAAACCTGAAAGGGATGATGAACAATACCTTTGTAGGTGTTTTTGACAAATAAGCATTATGTATGTGAAACTATTTCAGGACTTATACAATATCTGTTGTGAAGGACTAGCATCAAAGGTAGAGCTTGAAGGACACCGCCACACGCTGGTTCTTCTTTTTAAGGGCTTTGTTTGCCCATTTTTATTAAAAGAAGTTCAAAACAAAATCAAAGGTTTCCCTCGCAGGGGTTTCAGCACTCCTTTTCATCAATAACATGACATTCAGCCTCCTGGCTTATACATACAGCAGTGCTGCTCAGTCCTTCTACTTCAGGCTCTCGTCTGTCTCCTACAGACTATTCCCTTGGCAACACCGTCCGTTTAGATAGCAGCCCCTCACTGCTCTGACCCCAGACTTGGGTCTCTGGCTTCCCCAGTGCACACAAGCACACTCTGCATACCTCCCAACTGGCACGGATTGGGTGGGACTTTCCCGCAATGACAACATCTTCCCACACAAGATGTTATTTTCCCGCATAATGATGTGAGGAGGAGGAGCTCCGGGGGAGAAGGAAGGATGAAGAGCCAGGATTTGGTAAGAAGACAGGTCCGGCAGCTGCAACCCACCCCTCTGCTCACATATGTAAGTAGACACCTTTTTTTCTCCGTCCCGCGGCACCCCCCCCCCTCCGCTGAAGAACTGACTGATGTTAAATAGATGCTTACGGCTGCCCCCCGCTCAACAGCTGTAGCGTGATGCATGTAAACGTACATGTGGCGTCCCACGGTAGAACAACTCGCCCCCCCATCCCCGCTCAACTACTTACATTTTTTTCGGCGTCCATCGGTAGCTAAGCACCCACCCAACCCCTGCTCAACAACGTAGTAAACTCACATCCCGCGGAAGCACTCCCCCCCCCGCTCAACAACTTAAGTGACAGATGTAATTGATGTAACAGATGTGACAGATGTAATAGTTTTGTCCCGCATTGGAGTATTTCAAAGTTGGGAGGTATGACTCTGGCCTCCCCAGTGCACACCTGCACTCGTCGGGAGGGTGGATCCCAGACTGCTGGTCCTGACTCTACTATCAGGCCCACACACACAATCAGTGTGCCGTTGAGTCTCAAAACCCGGATCCAGGACTGGGGATTTCATCCCACCCGGATCTCTAAGAAATCCCCAAGCTCCAGGTCCCAAAGTGGACTTTAGTAAAACATGAGGAAATTGAAAAGCCAGTTTCCTCCAAAACAAGCAAATACCCTGGAGCCCCTCAACCTGACTGGTTGAGAATCCTGTATTCATACACTGGTGGGGTACCACACTACCACATTGTATATGTTTTAATTTTTTGTTTTCATTTCACTCAATAAAAACATTGGTAAACAAGAAATGAGCATGAGCTCAAGAAAATAAAATTCCCGGAAAGAAAATAAAATTCCCGGAAAGAAAAGAAAATTCCCGGAAAGAAAAGAAAATTCCTGGCCACAAAAATTATTTTCTGGAGCAACATGGAGGTGAAACTAGAGGCTTGGTTGGTCGAATTTCTAAATCAATAGTGGCACCATCGAATCAGAAAGACGCACAAAATTTCTGATTTTCGAAAGACAATTTGTTTGGAATTTGACCCATGTATGGCCTGCATAAGCCTAATTGGGGAGAAATGCGTCAGTGCGTGTGGCTACGGGAGGGGGGGCTAACAGTTACCCAGATCTCTAAGTCTCAAACTGATTAATTCTGGCAAAGATGTAGACTGAAAGAAAAAAAATGGATCTACTCACTGTCTCCATAGCACCGCAAAGGACTGATTTTCCAGGCCACCTCTGAACCTGATCTGTTGGTGTCGGTGATCACAATCTGAGAGACTGGCAGGTGTTCTTTAAAGGTTAATAATCCCGTGTCATTCATCCTAAAAAAAAAAAAAAAGAAAATTGATAATACGTGGCCATGTTAGATCAATGATTTCATGAGCATCCCCCCTACATTGGTGTACGTGCAGCTGCATGGCAGGGAATGCCCCCTGATGGGGCAGATAGGATCGGCATAGACAGCTTTCTTTTGGGTACGGACCAAACAAGCTCATCTTTACTGAGAACCACCCACCGCCAGAGAAGGTCCAAAGAGGGAAGAGGACCTTTCATGTCATGTAACCGGCCTGAAGGTATCTGGAAAAAGTAAGTATTGGGATGGGTCGTGGATGGAAGATATATTTCCTCACTATCTGCCGGGTTGGGGTCCCTTTTAGGGAGAGTTCAAGAGACATTTTTTAGTACTCAAGGCACATGGGTGAGAGGTTCCTGGGTAGTCCACCTGGACAGGAGAGGACTGATTTCTAGTGCTCTTAGGATTGGTAAGTCCTTGTTTAGGACTCTGAATCAGAGAGACTTTGGGTGGGAAAGAAACTCCAACCCTAATTAACCGTTTGGTGACTGCCTCACATAGGAGTACAGTGGCAGAGCGGCTCTCCTGTACTGGATCACATATCTAGTACGTAGGGTGACCACATTTCCAAACTGCCATTCAGGGAGACCCCCACTTTCCAAAAATCAGCTTGTGCTGTAACAAATCACAGCACAGCCGGTACAGCGGGTGCACACTCTACCCAGAAGCACTGATTATGCCCCTAAAAAAAAAAACGCAACATCGCCAATTTACTCACTGACAATACCTGTCCTGGCTGGCCGATACCCATTTTACTTTGTTGTAATGCTGGCTCTACACTGCCCCTCAGTGATTAGACACAAGAGGCGAGATTTATGATTTCTCCAATCACAAGCAGGGGGCAGGGATTGGGCCTCTCCAGACGTTCAAGGTCAGGACAAGTACTGTCAGTGAGTAAAGTGGCGATGTTGCAGCCTTTTTTGGGGGCATCAGATCGGCCCGGGGGGGGGGAAAGGAGGGTGGCTGTGTCAGTTTCATTCCCGGACACTGTATTGTGCTGGAATGAAGGTGTCCGGAACAGACCTGCATAATGCGGGACTGTCCCGGGCAATCCGGGGACACGTGGTCACCCTACTAGTACGTGATGCAGTGTGTGCGTGCACCCGCTGCGTCGGCTGTGCTGTGATTAGTAACAGCACAAGCCGATCAGCGGGTGACAGCCAAAGATTGACTGCTGGCACCCGCTAATTTGGGAGGAGGAAGACAGAACAGAGCTCAGTTAATGTAAACAATGCAGAGCTCTGTCCTGTCAATGGGGATGTGCCAGTTTTTGTTTCCCTGCAAGGCAGGGAATAAAAACCGGCACATCCTATAGTAAAAGCACCTCACACAGTACACACATAAACCCTGGCTCGCCCCTGATGTTAACCCCTTCCTAGCCAGTGTCATTAGTACAGTGACATTGTACAGTATTATCACTGATCACTGTATTAGGCCCCTTTCACACTGGGGCGGGGAGGTGAGCTGGTGGTATAGCGATGCTATTTTTAGCGCCGCTATACCGTCGAATTTCAGCCGCTAGCGGTGCGGTCTTAACCCCCGCTAGCGGCCGCAAAAGGGTTAAAACCGCCCGCAAACTGCTTGCGGGGGGTATAGCCGCGGTGTCCCATTGATTTCAATGGGAAGGAGCGGTAAACACACCGCTCCTTCACCGCTCCAAAGATGCTGCTTGCAGGAGATTTTTTTTCCTCCCGCCAGCGCATCGCCTTAGAGTGAAAACCCTCGGGCTTTCACATTGAGAATGCTGGGGGCAGGATTATTTCAGGCGTTATTTATGCAATATTTTTAGCGCTAAAACGCCAGAATTACGCCTCAGTGTGAAAGGGGCCTCAAGCCCTGTACACACGATCGGATTTCCTATGGATTTTAAACCGATGGATTTTTCCATCGGAAATCCAATGAAGCTGACTTCCATCAGTCTTGCCTACACACCATCAGTCAAAAAACCGACCGTTCCAAACGCGGTGACGTAAAACACCCCGACAAGCCGAGAAAAATTAAGTTCAATGCTTCTGAGCATGCTTCGACTTGATTCTGAGCATGCGTGGGTTTTTTACCCAATGGAGTTCCCCACAGACGATCGGAATTTGCTATTGTTTTTTTTTCTATCGGATAAATTTAAAACATGTTCTATTTTTTAACACCGCTGGAAAAAAGACTGATGGGGCCCATACACGATCGGTTTATCCGATGAAAAAAGTCCATCGGACTGTTTTCATCGGTAAAACCGATCGCGTGTACAGGGCTTAAGTGTCACTGGTTCCCACAAAATGTCAAAAGTGTCAGTTAGTGTCAGATTTCCCGCCATACTATCACAGTCCCATTATAAGTTGTAGACATGTGCACTGCCAAAAAATTTGTTAGTTTTCGTTTTCGTTTCATTTGTTTTTTTTTTTTGTTTTTAGTTTTTCGGGTCATTCGTTATGATCGCAATTAGTAAATTTGTACATTCGTAAATATATACATTCGCACATTCGTACATTCGTAAATTCGTACATTCGTAATTTTTTTAATTCGTACATTCGGAAATTTGGAAATTTGAAAATTTGGAAATTCGAAAATCCAAAAATTCGAAAATCAGAAAAAATAACTATTAAATTATAGGTATTGTAATTTCCTTTCAAATTTGGCTGTTAGCGAACGTAACGAAAACAAATTTATCCGAAGTTACGCATAACCTGAAATAACAAATGCCACATCTAAACAAATGGAATGGAACAAATTAATAATTAAAACGTTTTTATTATTATTATTGTTATTTATTATTATTATTAATTCATTACATTCCATTCGTTTAGATACGGCATTCATTATTTCGGAAAACAATTTTTAACTTTGTTAAGTTCACTAACAGCCAAATTTGAAAGGAAATTCCAATACCTATAATTTAATAGTTAGTAATAGTTAAGTTATTATTTCAGATTTCCGAATTTACTAATTTACTAATTTCCGAATGTTCGAATTTACTAATTTCCGAATGTACAAATTTCCGAATGTACGAATTTCCGAATGTACGAATTTCCGAATGTACGAATTTTCGGATATTCAAATTTACGAATATTCGTTAAAATTCGTTAAATGAGTTTTCGTTAATTCGGATATTTCCGAATTAACGAATTTGTCGAAATTCGTTCAAAAACTAATTCGGAAGGAAACGAATTGCACATGTCTAATAAGTTGCTGATCGCCATCATTACTAGTATAACAAAATAAATCAATACATATTCCAGTAAATATCCCATAGTTTGTAGACGCTTTAACTTACGTGCAAACCAACCAATTTACTGTACGCTTATTGAGATTTTGTTTAACAGAAAATATGTAGCAGAATACATATTTCCCTTAATTTATAAAGAAATTTGATCTTTCAAAAAATAAATAAATAAATAAATATTGGTTATATCTTAAAGCAGAGAGTAAAAAATATAGTTTTTTTATTTTTTTCTAAATTATCGGCCTTTTTTTGTTGATAGCGCAAAAAAAAAAAAAAAAAAAAAAACTCAGCGGTGATCAGATACCACCAAAAGAAAGCTCCATTTGTGAGAAAAAAATTACACCAATTTTTTTCATGTACAACGTTCCATGACCGTGCAATTGTCAGTTAACCTCTTGCCGACCAGCCGCCATCATTATAATGTGGCAGGTTGGCACGGCTGCGCAAACCGCCGTAGGTGTACGTCAGCCGCTTTAAGAGCGATAGAGGGCACGCCGCTGGAGCCGATGCGCGTGGCCGGCGGCCCGCAATGTCCGCCGGCCACCTGCGATCGCTCATCAGAGAACCAGAACGGGAATCTGTCAATGTAAACAAACAGATCTGCGTTCTGTCAGGGAAGTAGAGATAGATCTGCTGTTCCTTAGTGATCAGGAACAGCGATCTCTCTCCTCCTCCAGTCAGTTCCCTCCCCCCACAGTTAGAAACACCTCCCTAGGACACACTTAACCCCTTGATCGCCCCCTAGTGTTAATTTCTTCCCTGCCAATGACATTTATACAGTAATCAGTGGCTATTTTTGGCTCTGATCGCTGTATAAATGTCAATGGTCCGAAAAAAGTGTCAAAAGTGTCCGATCTGTCCACCGCAATGTCGAAGTCCCGCTAAAAATCGCAGATCGCCGCCATCACTAGTAAAAAAAAAAAATTATAATAAAAATGCCATAAATAAACCCTTTATTTTGTACTATAAGTTTTGCGCAAACCAATCAATATACGCTTATTGCTATGTTTTTACCAAAAATATGTAGGAGAATTTCTATTGGCCTAAATTGATGAAGAAATTCGTTTTTTTTTTTTCGTTTTTTTGGGGGGGATCTTTATTATAGCAAAAATTTCAAAATATATATATATATTTTTTTAAATTGTCGCTCTATTTTTGTTTATAGCGCAAAAAAGAAAAACTGCAGAGGTGATCAAATACCACCAAAAGAAAGATCTATTTGTGGGAAAAAAAGGACACAAATTGTATTTGTGTACAACGTCGCACGACCGCGTAATTGTCAGTTAAAGCGACGCAGTGATGTATCACAAAAAATGGCCTGGTCATTAAGGGGGGGGGGGTAAATTCTTCCGGGGCTGAAGTGGTTAAAGTAACAGAGTGCCAAAAAATGGCCTGGTCATGAAGGGAGGAAAATCTTCTGAAGCTTAAAGTGGAAGTAAACCCTCCTATCGTTTTCAGGCAAGGAAGCTGCCATCTTGGCCTCTGTTTAATCTTCAACTGCCATAATGCTGCACATGTGATCAGTTATGACACCAGCCATTGGATGGTTTGACAGTTTGGTTGAGAGCACAACCAATGTGACAGTTGGCATTCCCGGCATGCCGGAAATGCTAACTGTTTTTTTAAACTGTTAAATCGATGGGTTTACTTCCGCTTTAAGTAGTTAAAGCGACTCTGGTCCTGAAAGACAGCAGAGTCCGGAAAAAAGGAACAGGAAACACCCAGAGGGTGTCTGTCTGCCTAGGAACATCCACTACTCCAGACTGACATCCATCGACGCGTTTTGATTGTTTGCATTACTACTCCTAAGGGCCAGCTAGAGTAGAGTGGTTCAGAGCTACGAGCAAGTGTGAACCGTCTGGCAACCGAAACACCAGTTGCTGAACTCCTGTGACCCTTGCGGCATCTCGAGTCACACGGGGACCCTAAACCCTGGTGTAGGATCGGTGTACTGGTGGTGAGCCAATGTTTTGGAACCAGTTTTTGTTTGATTGTTTTTGAATACATAATAAAGACTGTTAACTTTTACGACTGGATGGTGATCCTGACTTCCCATATTACAGTGTGGGGAAAAAAATACTGGTGGGAAGGCTCCTGGAGGAAGGGGGCAACTGGCTGGGTGGTAGAAGAAGCCCAGAGTTGGGCTTGAAGTTGGAAAACAGATACTACAGCCAGGAAATACATCTACTTTTCATGTACAGCCAAGTTTTATTTCCCTTGGTTAGTAAGCTTTGTATTTGCTCCATTTGACCTTCTGATACAGAATGACTCGCAGGTTTTGTGTCCCGCGGAGATGTGAGATATGCGGCCCGCCTGCTGACTATGAGGATTTACGGCGGTGAGGAACGTGCGTGTTGTCTTGTGTTCCCGTAGGACTGCTGTGATGCTAACAAGAGGAAAAGACAGAAGGGATTGATTGTTTGTTTAGCAATGACACTTCACACCTCGGGGAGACGGACGGATTTTGTAAGATTGTAACATCTCACAGCAAATATCACTTCATCTGCAGCTGCATCAGACACTTAAAGCTGCTCACCTGGATCCCCCTTTCCCTCTCATCCCCCTTTCCCTCTCATCCCCCTTTCCCTCTCATCAGCATGCTAATGACATTTTTAAATAAAACCTTTCCCTTTTCAATACATACACTATATTACCAAAAGTATTGGGACACCTGCTTTTACACGCACATGAACTTTAATGACATCCCAGTCTTAGTCCGTAGGGTTCAGTATTGAGTTGGCCCCGCCCTTTGCAGCTATAACAGCTTCACCTCTTCTGGGAAGGCCGTCCACAAGGTTTAGGAGGGTGCATATGGGAATGCTTGACCATTCTTCCAGAAGCACATTTTTGAGGTCAGGCACTGATGTTGGACGAGAAGGTCTGGCTCGCAGTCTCTCTTCTAATTCATCCCAAAGGTGTTCTATAAAGTTGAGGTCAGGACTCTGTGCAGGCCAGCCAAGTTCCTCCACCCCAAACTCACTCATCCATGTCTTTATGGACCTTGCTTTGTGCACTGGTCCATTTCATTTGGTGGGGGGGGGGGGGATTATAGTGTGTTTTTTTTTCAGGGGTTGGACTTGGCCCCTTAGTTCCAGTGAAGGGAACTCTTAAGGTGTCGGCATACCAAGACATTTTGGACAATTGCATGCTCCCGACTTTGTGGGAACAGTTTGGGGATGGCCCCTTCCTGTTCCAACATGACTAAAGTCAGGACTCTGTGCAGGCCAGTCAAGTTCCTCCACCCCAAACTCGCTCATCCATGTCTTTATGGACCTTGCTTTGTGCACTGGTGGGCAGTCATGTTGGAACAGGAAGTGGCCGTCCCCAAACTGTTCCCACAAAGTTGGGAGCATAAAATTTTCCAAAATGTCTTGGTAAGCTGACGCCTTAAAGAGGAAGTAAACCCGGATGGTTTTTACTTCCTCTTTGTTTCCCGCCAGTCACGGCATGACCCCAGCTAGAAACGGCACAGCGTACCCTTTCGCCGAATACATTGGCGCATGCGCAGAAGACATCGCCGTACGGGGAATTGTAAATATCTCCTAAACCGTGTAGGTTTAGGAGATATTTCCAGCACCTACAGGTAAGCCTAAATCTAGGCAATGGGCACAGTAAGGTTGGGCACAGTGAGGTGGCAATGGGCACAGTGAGGTTTGGCACAGTGAGGCGTGCAAATGGGCATTGTTGACCCTCTTTTCCGCTTACAGTAGCTGCTGCATTTCCTCCCCTAGGCTTATACTCAAGTCAATAAGTTTTCCCAGTTTATTGGGGTAATATTAGCTACCTCGGCTTATACTCGGGTCGGCTTATACTCGAGTATATACGGTGATTTGCCTATCAACATCACATATCGCTTTCCCTATCACTGCAAGGAGGCGCGACGTACGCCAGAACAGAATCTATAGATTTCCTTTAATGACCTTTCTTCTTCTCTTCCAGGTTTTTAGGGCTTTGTGTATAATAGGAAGGTGGGTATAGTTCATATAATCACACAAGCGCAGACGCCGCAGGCCCTCCTCGCTCCATATTAAAAGTCCCCCCCCCCCCCCCTCACTGACAGATCTAAATTTATAACGGCGTACAATAACGCATCTGTTTTTATATCTCTCTCGCCGCTGTTCCGGCACACCTGAGCCATACGGTATTAATCAGTTATAAATATTGATGGCCGCCATTGATTTACACCGCCGAATTCAAAGCTGCGCTGCACAATTAATTCATATTTCATGATCGGGTTATTTGCTTTTTATTACATTATACGGGAAACAGGCGATAAAATATCTGCTTCATCCTGTATAATAATTTGAAGAAATCCACGTGAAGGATTTACCGGGCGAGAAGTACGATGCGGTAAAATTTTGCCGACACCAATTCCTCCTCAACTCCCTTAACATCTCATCAGTAACACCTCCCTCTTATTATGTCATTATACTCTTATATTTGCATAAGGGGCGGAGACTATCTCTGCACAGAACAATGTGGCTCCTCCCAGTCCTGCCCTGGGATCTTCCTTTGATTGACAGCTACACTTAGGAAGACAAGTAACAAGGGACTGACAAAAGAGTGGAAGATGTGGGGGAGGGGGGGGGGGGTGTGGGTGACCCTTTCTATTTCACATCTGGTTCCCAGAAAAAGATTAAAAAATGAGAACACACAAAGCTTCCCATCAGGATTTGATCAGACGACTTCCATTATACGGTAGCGCCCTGTTGTTACCGCCCACTAATGCTGATGAGGCGGGCAACATTGGGTGTGGCTATTATATATATATACAGTATCTCACAAAAGTAAGTACACCCCTCACATTTTTGTAAATGTAAAGTAGTGAGTGTACAGCTTGTATAACGGTGTAAATTTGCTGTCCCCTCAAAATAACTCAACACACAGCCATTAATGTCTAAACCGCTGGCAACAAAAGTCAGTACACCCCTAAGTGAAAATATCCAAATTTGGCCAAAATAGCCATTTTCTATCTCCGGTGTCATGTGACTCGTTAGTGTTACAAGGTCTCAGGTGTGAATGGGGAGCAGGTGTGTTAAATTTGGTGTTATCGCTCTCACTCTCCCATACTGGTCACTGGAAGTTCAACATGGCACCTCATGGCAAAGAACTCTCTGAGGATCTGAAAAAAAATAATTGTTGCTCTACAGAAAGATGGCCGAGGCTATAAGAATATTGCCAAGACCCTGAAATTGAGCTGCAGCACGGTGGCCAAGACCATACAGCGGTATAACAGGACAGGTTACCCTCAGAACAGGCCTCGCCATGGTCCACCAGAGAAGTTGAGGTCACGTGCTCAGCTTCATATCCAGAGGTTGTCTTTGGGAAATAGACGTATGAGTGCTGCCAGCATTGCTGCAGAGGTTGAAGGGGTGGGGGGTCAGCCTGTCAGTGCTCAGCCCATACGCCGCACACTGCATCAAATTGGTCTGCATGGCTGTCGTCCCAGAAGGAAGCCTCTTCTAAAGATGTTGCACAAGAAAACCCGCAAACAGTTTCCTGAAGACAAGCAGACTAAGGACATGGATTACTGGAACCATGTCCTGTGGTCTGATGAGACCAAGATAAACTTATTTGGTGTCAGATGGTGTCAGGCGTGTGTGGCGGCAACCAGGTGAGGAGGACAAAGACAAGTGTGTCTTCCCTACAGTCAGGCATGGTGGTGGGAGTGTCACGGTCTGGGGCTGCATGAGTGCTGCTGGTGTCTTGTCGACCTAGTTCCCCTATCGATATGGTTCCGAGCGCATCTGCGCATGCGCCCTCGGAACACACGGAAATCTACGAACATCTACAGCTGTTCGTCAGCTGTAGACGCACTCGCTCCCGACGATACACGCCGCGCAGAAAGCGGCGGGGGCGGAGACTAGCAAGTTGATGGGACACGACATGCCGCTCTGTATTTTTTAAAATATTCATGAGCGGCCACAAGGGGCAGGGGAGGAGACTGTGACACGCCGCTCTATAGGGCGAGTGTTGTACATATAATTGTTATATGCTGCCCTATAGAGCGGCGTGTCCCAGTCTCTGCCCCCGCCCCTTGCGGCCGCTCATGAATATTTTAAAAAATACAGAGCGGCGTGTCGTGTCCCATCAACTTGCTAGTCTCCGCCCCTACCGCTTTCTTGTCGAGCTGGTTCCCCTAGCATCGGGAGCAAGCGCGTCTACAGCTGTTCACACTCGGAGAATTCCGTCGCCTCGGATTGCGCCTGCGCAGTCGAGCTCGGAACCATATCGATAGGTGGAACCAGCTCGGCAGAACACCGGCACTGGGTAGCTACAGATCATTGAGGGAACCATGAATGTCAACATGTACTGTGACATACTGAAGCAGAGCATGATCCCCTCCCTTCAGAGACTGGGCCGCAGGGTATTGTACATACAGTCTTCCTTGTGACACTCTGCCCGACAACACATGGTCTCTCTGCCTGCAGATTCGGAGTGAGAGAGAAATGCTTCCACTCTTCAGTCATTCAGTGGGAGATCTTTTCTGTCTCCCCACTGCCACACAGAGCAATAATGCTAATGCAAACTGGGTGATTAGGGTGTGCCCAGGCACACCCAGCACACCCTGTGCGCACACCTATGCCTCTATTACTTTTTTGGGGACAACCCAAAATGTGGGATTTTCTTTTACTTTCACTTTTAATGATAATGGTAAACAGGACAAATAGAGAAATCTCCTCAACGGGGGGCACAGACAGCAATAAAAACTGACAGAGGGTCAGTTCCCTCTCTACTCCATCCAAGACGAAGAAAAAAATGTTGCCTTAAGTTATACTTTAATGGTAAGATTGCAATCTTTGTCTTACCAGTCTTGTCTGTCGGCGTCACAGTTGCAGTAATGTCTGATGTCAATGCAGCTCTCCTCCATCCCGCAGGCGCACTGCCCAGGCAGGGACCCGCCCCAGTAGGTGTGCCTTTCATTGCCTCTTCCAATCCACCACGTGTACGGGTTTCCACCTGGACACACAGATCAGTAGATACATTAAAAAGGAAATCGATTTTTTTATATTTTCAATTTAATCTTAATAAAAATGATCTTTGGATTCAAATCTGCAACTGCTACGATCTTCGAAAATAGCCATAAAGCTCAGTCTGGGAAATGTAGCAATATATTAATAATAATAATAATAACAACAATTATTAATACTAGAAAATAATAATACTAATAATAATAATAATAATAAAAACAATATTACTAATAATAATAATTACAAATATTATAAATAATAATACAATTCATAATAATATAGAAACATAATATAGAATATTGTTCTTCTTCATGCAATAATAATAATAATAATAATAATACAATTAATAATAATATAGGAAAATATAATAATAATAATAATAATAATAATAATAATACATACAATTAATAATAATATAGGAAAATATAATAATAATAATAATAATAATAATAGAGATAATAATAAAAACAATATTACTAATAATAATAATTACAAATATTATAAATAATAATAATACAATTCATAATAATATAGAAACATAATATAGAATATTGTTCTTCTTCTTCTACTACTACTAATAATAACAATAAAGCCCTGTACACACGATCGGTTTTACAGATGAAAACAGTCTGATGGACTTTTCTCATCGGACAAACCGATCGTGTATGGGCCCCATCGGTCTTTTTTCCATCGGTGTCTAAAAATGGAACATGTTTTAAATTTATCCGATGGTTAAAAAACCGATAGCAAATTACTATCGTCTGTGGGGAACTCCATCGGATAAAAAACCCGCGCATGCTCAGAATCAAGTCGATGCATGCTCAGAAGCATTGAACTTGATTTTTCTCGGCTCATCGGAGTGTTTTACGTCACGGCGTTTGGAACAGTCGGTTTTATGACTGATGGTGTGTGGGCAAGACTGATGGAAGTCAGCTTCATCGGATTTCCGATGGAAAAATCCATCGGTTTAAAAACCATAGGAAATCCGATCGTGTGTACAGGGCTTGACAACAGCAACAACAATAATAATATATTGCAATATATCCGCCTGCTTTTTCTAGCACAAATCAAAAAATTGCATGAGTGAGTTTAGCATTGAAGCGCCATACCATGATATTTAGGTCCAAATTAAATATTTTTTCCAATAATCTTTTGCAAAGCCCCCTTTTTTTTTTTACAGATGCATGGGGAAATCACCTGCGCATGCGTAGATGTACCAAAGGGCTCTGCCGGGCCCCGAAGGCTGGCCAAAGCCCTTTGGCACATCTATGCATGTGCTGGGGGGGGGGGGGCAGAGTCACCTGAGAGACAAACTGTCAGTCTGTGGACGCGCGCATGCGAAGACGATGTGATAATGGAAGGTACAGTACTTTGTCCAGTCTCCGCACATGGCGATTCCATGGGGAACAGAAAGTTCTGTACTTTTCTGATTGCACGGTGTTCCGGTACATGCACAAGTGCACCCGTGTGCAGATGTACAGGTGTCTGGTCCATAGGGGGTGTACAGGTGTCTGGTCCATAGGGGGTGTGCAGGTGGTCCATAGGGGGGTACACAGGTGTTAGGTCCATAGGGGGGAGTACAGACGGTCCATAGGGGGGTACACAGGTGTCTGGTCCATAGGGGGGTGTACAGGTGTCTGGTCCATAGGGGGGTGTACAGGTGTCTGGTCCTTGGGGGGTGTACAGGTGGTCCATAGGGGGTGTACAGATGGTCCATAGGGGGGTGTACAGATGGTCCATAGGGGGGTGTACAGGTGTCTGGTTCATAGGGGGGTTGTACAGGTGTATGGTCTATAGGGGGTGTACAGGTGTCTGGTTCATAAGGGGTGTACAGGTGTCTGGTCTATAGGGGGTGTACAGATGGTCCATAGGGGGTGTACAGATGGTCCATAGGGGGGTGTACAGGTGTATGGTCTATAGGGGGTGTACAGATGGTCCATAGGGGGGTGTACAGATGGCCCATAGGGGGTGTACAGGTGTCTGGTCTATAGGGGGTGTACAGATAGTCCATAGGGGGTGTACAGGTGGTCCATAGGGGGGTGTACAGGTGTCTGGTCTATAGGGGGTGCACAGATGGTCCATAGGGGGGTGTACAGGTGTCTGGTCCATAGGGGGTGTACAGACGGTCCATAGGGGGTGTACAGGTGTCTGGTCTATAGGGGGTGTACAGATGGTCCATAGGGGGTGTACAGGTGTCTGGTCCATAGGGGGTGTACAGACGGTCCATAGGGGGTGTACAGGTGTCTGGTCTATAGGGGGTGTACAGATGGTCCATAGGGGGTGTACAGGTGTCTGGTCTATAGGGGGTGTACAGATGGTCCAAAGGGGGGTGTACAGGTGTCTGGTCCATAGGGGGTGTACAGATGGTCCATAGAAGGGCGTACAGGTGTCTGGTCTATAGGGGGTGTACAGATGGTCCATAGAAGGGCGTACAGGTGTCTGGTCTATAGGGGGTGTACAGACGGTCCATAGGGGGTGTACATGTCTCTGGTCCATAGGGGGTGTACAGGTGTCTGGTCCATAGGGGGTGTACAGGTGTCTGGTCTATAGGGGGTGTACAGATGGTCCATAGGGGGTGTACAGGTGTCTGGTCTATAGGGGGTGTACATATGGTCTATAGGGGGTGTACAGGTGTCTGGTCCATAGGGGGGTGTACAGATGGTCCATAGGGGGTGTACAGGTGTCTGGTCCATAGGGGGTGTACAGATGGTCCATAGGGGGGTGTACAGGTGTCTGGTCTATAGGGGGTGTACAGACGGTCCATAGGGGGGTGTACAGGTGTCTGGTCCATAGGGGGTGTACAGACGGTCCATAGGGGGGTGTACAGGTGTCTGGTCCATAGGGGGGTGTACAGATGGTCCATAGGGGGTGTACAGACGGTCCATAGGGGGGTGTACAGATGGTCCATAGGGGGGTGTACAGGTGTCAGAGCTTAGCTGGTTAAATTATCGGAGTTGAGTCTTATTTTTCACTCACAACTTTCTTTTGTGTAATTAGCACAAATCATAATTTGCTCTGTTGGGACGTCACGCTCCCACGACACACTGCAAGCCAGAGTCACCATGAAGATTTGTTTCTTTAAGACTAATTAATTCAGCGGCTAATTAACACAGAAAATAAAATTCTGTTTAGCTGTGTTGTTATGGGAACGGATGGAAACAATGTCTGATTTCCCACCAGGATAACAAATCTTTGTCTCGATCCACACCAGTGCCAAGGATTGCTTTATTATTTACTGCGATTGGACCAGGTGAGAAGACATTATCCCCCCATTACTGTCATTATCCCCCACAAACATCCGCTGTGAGCTGCAGTTCTGAAAAATATCCACCAGGGGGCCAGTGACAACCTATACCTGGTACCGAACGCCGGTATCCCTGCCCATTGAGAAATACACTATATGGGCCAAACATTTTCGATACCTAACCATCACACCTATGTAAAGTGGTAATAAACCCCCCCAAAAAATATGGTGGTTAGTTTTTTTTTTTTTTTAATTGTTGATCTGGCCAGTAGCACACTTTCTGTTTTAGGGTGGCTCCACTCTGGATGAAGGAGCACTGGAGACACCCTTGGACAGCAGCACTTTCAGTCCAGGGGGGAAGGGTAGTGTGAGATGCACCAGCAGATTTATATGGACTTGACTAACATCAAAAATGAACATCAGCTAACAGATTAAGATAAAGGGTTTGTAGCGCCACCCAATGCTGGAAGATGAGAGATTTCCACGCCGGTAAGTCAGAGAGTGAGATCAGGTATCTTTGCACCATTCAGAAGTGTAAATGTGGCAGAGATGAGGGAGATGAGACACCATTCAGACCAACACAGTGCTGTGATAATGTGTGGCCTCCGGCATGCCCGCTTACGCGTTTCGCCCCACCTCTCCAGACTGCTAGCAACAGTAGACCCCTCCCTCAAGAGTAGATCCCTCCCAACAACAATTGAACCCCAGCAACATAAGATCCCTCCCTAGCAACAATAGATCCACCACTGGCAACAGTAGACCTCCCAGAAACATAAGATCCCCTCACCGGCAACAATAAACCTCCCCAGCAACAATAGACCCCCACTAGCAACAATAGACCTACCCAGCAAAAGTAGACCACTCCAGAAACAATAGAACTCCCAAGCAATAATAGACCCTTTCCCCTAACATTAGATCCTTCCCAACAACAATTGACCCTTCCAGCAACATAAGAACCCCCAGCAACAATACTGTAGATCCCCCATCAGCAACAATAGCCCTCCCCAGCAAACAATAGATCCCTGAGCCAGTAATAATAGACCCTGCAGCACCCCTTGCCATCAGTAGCGGCTGGTGTTTTTTTTGTTGTTGAGGGGGGTGGGTGGTTGCTTGCCCCCAAGCGGCGCCCCTTGCCCCCGAACGACCCCCCCCCCCTCCCCGTGCGGTGTTCGCCGGTCGGTCCAGCACTGGTGGGTGGCAGGCAGAAGGCAGCATTGTGCAGTGGCTCTGTCTGCTCTCCTCCATGGCGGCTTCCAGCTCCTCCCCTCTTCCTCCTATGAGTCCAACAGGATCGCCTGTCCTTTCAGCCAATTGGGTGACCAGTGTCAAAAGCCGCTTCCTGATTGGCCGGGAGGAGGATCAGTGTTACAACAGGGAATGTTCATTCGCTGTTGTAACACACCTGGGTGGGATCGGAGCGCACTCTCTGCGACCCAAGCCCACCCTATATTGAAGCCTATTAGAGCCTCTGTCTCTAATCAGTAATTAAAAAAAACACCCCTCCGCATTGGAATCCATGGGCCGGTGTCCTGAAAGGGGCCGGACTCATGGATAGGGGAGGTGGCGATGGACGGGGGTGTGCCCTTAATGGACGGGCCACCTCTGCTTGCCATTACATACATTCAGTGCTGGAGATGTCAGAACTGCGTTCCCCGGCGTTCCCGCTGAAAAAAGAAAAAAGAAAAGCCCTGGGCTCCAGTAATAAGGCTTCTTTGTAAAAGACGAAGAGAAGAATCTGGAATGAAACATTCTATCATTGGGAGGAGTTGGGACCCTCCTGGGGGGGGGGGGAGTTGCTCTGCAGCATTAGAATTATATTCCGAATACATTCTGTCTCCTCTTATCCAGGTCACTAAAGGTTCAAAGTGTTCCGGTAGTTTTCCAATCTCCCTGCCGTGATTGCACGCGGCTCGTCATAGGAACAATCTCTGGAAAATTGGTTATAAGCAAAACCCGACGGAGGGAAACATTTCGACAAGGTTCATTTCCTGGGCAGATATCAAGTCGAATGCCCCGTACACACGACCGGTTTTCCCGTCGTAAAAACTGCGATGAGAGCTTTTCGTCGGGAATCCCGACCATGTGTATGCTCCATCGGACTTTTTCCCACAGGAAAACTGCTGGAAAAAAAAGAGAGCAGGATCTCTTTTTTCCCCGTCAGGAAAAAATCCTAGCGGGAAAACCGTTCATCTGAATGCTTTTCCGCCGGGAAAAAAAAACCACGCATGCTCGGAAACAATTTGACGCATGCTCGGAAGCATAGAACTTCATTTTGTCGGCTTGTCGTAGTGTTTTACGTCACCGCGTTCTTGGCAGTCAAAAGTTCATCGGACTTTTGTCTGAGCGTGTGTATGCAAGGCAGGCTTGAGAGGAATTCCGTTGGGAAAACCATTGTTTTTTTTTCCGACGGGAAAACCGGTCGTGTGTACAAGGCATATCTGTCCCCCAAGTGAAGAGCGATCGGACACGCAGCAGTTCACCATTCCAGAATCTGTTTTCCATCAGAGTCTAAAGCCCCATACACACAGTCAGACTTCCATCGGACTTTTCCCTGGATTTTTGTCCGAACGGAGTTGGTCGGGAACACCCATAGCATACACACCACAGGACTTTTCTGCAAACTTTCCCAAAACTTTTTGCAACATCACGTGGTTTTTCTGCTCTTTCCTGCTCTTTACCGCCACCCTTTGGTCAACTTCTGCTATTGTTGGTTGATTTTAACATTAGTTGTTTTGTCCATCTGATAAAAGTCCGATGGTTTTCTGTACACACGGTCGGACTTTGCTCCATCGGACTTTTGTTGGCCAAAAGTTTGTCCGTTTGCAGACCCAACTTTTGTCCGATGAAAACAAGAAAAAAGCAAAAAAACGTTGTCCGATGGAGCGTACACACGGTCGGATTGTTGGTCCAACTTGCTCAAAATTAAGTTTGTTGGCCAAAAGTCCGACCGTGTGTACGGGGCTTAACAGTCTCTGATTGTTACAATGTATCGCTGAATTTATTGTTTTATTACTATATGCAGCACCCAGCAATGTCGATGCCCCTGTTGAAGAACATTTGTTCGAAACGCGTAGGTCTTGGTACACTACCTCATTCACTGCCCCTTTTTAAAAAAAAATATTGTTTGTGATCACATGTTGGTTGAATAAACCCTCATTGACCTGCACCATTGGAGCATTCCTTCCCTTCTTTTCTCCTCACATGGGTGGTTGGTCAAGTAATAGCTTCCTTTGGCCACTGGTTACTAATATTCACCGTGGTAAAGAGTCTCCTTGCTGAGTGGCGGTTCCAGTTCCATCGGAGGACCACCTGGATCGGTGTGAAACCCAGAGTCTGCTGTCAAGTCGGGGAGCCTACAGGACAGTCTACATTGGGGACCCATCTGATCCAGTTTCCAGACTAACTGATGAGGAGTGCCTCTGGGATTTCGTATGCCTATTTGACCTGCCTAAACCACAGGTCTAACGTTCCGGTAAGAGTATTCTACCTCTCTTTTTCTACAAGAGTTATGTGATGACCCTTCAGTGCTACATGTTCTTTCTTCACAACACGAAAATTTTCTATGGACACTGTATGGACTCATTATATTGATATTATTTATCACTTTGGTTTGATTGGAGGCCCAAATTATTGGGCTTCATTTCTTCACTTAGCGCTACATCTTCATTCCAAAATTAAGTTTGTTGGCCAAAAGTCCGACCGTGTGTACGGGGCTTAACAGTCTCTGATCGTTACAATGTATCGCTGAATTTATTGTTTTATTAATATATGCAGCACCCAGCAATGTCCAGAGCTGTGCGCAGCCTTCAGGAAAAGTTGCCAAATCACCGAATTCCTCAGCAGTGACAGCTTAAAGAGGAAGTAAACCCAATTTTTTTTTTTTCCTTGAAAAAAAAAAACCCTGCAAGAGAAGGGCATAATGAGCTAGGGTCGGAGGAGCTGCTAGGATGTATTCCTGGATAAAGATCTTCACCGTGGAGTTAGTGTCAGGTTCCTGTGACCGGGGAACACAGGCATGGCCGCTGTGATGGCCAGTAAAACTGGCCCTGTTGTACCGGGCCCGACCAGCAGGTGGGCCCGGGCAACCTTAACAGAGAACTAATTAATGTAAAAAAAAAAAAACTCCCCCAGCCACCATGACCGAACATCATTCCCCCACCCCCCGTACTTTTTAAGTTTTTTTTTTTTTTTTTAATATTACGATGGGCCATAACGCATGTGCTGCCTGCAGACAGTGCCACCCATGCCGCCAATGCAGTAATGTGCTGCAGACAGTGCCACCCATGACGCTAATGCCATAACGCATGTGCTGCCTGCAGAGACAGTGCCACCCATGACGCTAATGCCATAACGCATGTGCTGCCTGCAGACAGTGCCACCCATGCCGCCAAGGCCGTAATGTGCTGCAGACAGTGGCACCCATGCTGCCAATGCCATATTGTGCTGCAGACAGCGCCACCCATGCCGTAATGTGCTGCAGACAGTGCCACCCATGACGCTAAAGCCATAACGCATGTGCTGCCTGCAGAGACAGTGTCACCAATGCTGACAATGGCATTATGGGTGGCACTGTCTGCAGCACAATATGGCATTGGCGGCATGGGTGGCACTGTCTCTGCAGGCAGCACATGCGTTATGGCATTAGCGTCATGGGTGGCACTGTCTGCAGCACATTACGGCATGGGTGGCGCTGTCTGCAGCACAATATGGCATTGGTAGCATGGGTGCCGCTGTCTGCAGGTAGCACATGCGTTATGGCCAATAACGCATGTGCTGCCTGCAGAGACAGTGCCACCCAATGCCGCCAGTGCCATAATGTGCTGCAGACAGTGCCACCCATGACACTAATGCCATAACGCATGTGCTGCTTGCAGAGACAGTGCCACCCATGCCGCCAATGGCATTATGCCATTGGCGGCATGGGTGGCACTGTCTGCAGCACAATATGGCATTGGCGGCATGGGTGGCACTGTCTCTGCAGGCAGCAAATGCATTATGGTATTAGCGTCATGGGTGTCACTGTCTGCAGCACATTACGACATGGGTGGCACCGTCTGCAGCACAATATGGCATTGGCAGCATGGGTGCCACTGTCTGCAGGTAGCACATGCGTTATGGCCCATAACGCATGTGCTGCCTGCAGAGACAGTGCCACCCATGCCTTAATGTGCTGCAGAGACAGTTTCAAGGCGGGGTCTGGGGAGGGACCTGGGGCGGAGCCAGGGGTGGGGTTGAAGGAGGGACCAGGGGCGGGACCAGGGGTGGAGCTGAAGGGGGCCCCGTCAGGTAGGCTGTACGGTAGGGTGACCAGACATCCCCAGTTTCCGGGGACAGTCCCCGGATTGAGGACACTGTCCCCTGACCAAGTCTGTCCCAGGTTTTGTCCCCGGATTGGATTTTAACAGGGGCTGGGGCAATTTCAAAGACAGTCAGTGCAGAATTAAAAAATTCAATCTGAACTACAAACACCCCCGCTCTGCCGCTCCTACTAGCTTGGGGGGGGGTGTATTTTTTTCACTATCTGTGCCCCTTTCTGATGATCATGTGCTGGTCGGAGTGGAGGGAATATTTCTTCAGTTTCGGGTGCCCGTTCCACTCCCGCTCGCATGTTCTTCTGCCTTGGCTCAAGTCCCTGCCAGCCGCCTGCCTATCTCCTTGCCTTCCCTGGTGGAGTGATCTTCCTCTGCTCCCCACCCAATAGTAGCCGGGGCCTGGAGAGTAAAGCCTCGTACACACGGCCTAGAATCTCGTCAGGAAAAAACACGTCGTTTTTCTTGACGAGATTCTTGGACAAGAAACTTGTCCCGGCCGAGTGTACACATGTCCCTTTCAAAGAACCCGCGGTTCTTTGAATGGAGCGAACGCGGTGACGTCATCGGCTACGAAGAGCGTGCGCTCGTCACATTCAATGCCGTTGCCACCATCTTGCTACACCCTACCTATGCCTAGGAAGCTACCGCGCATGCGTCAAAGTCAATTTCAGCATGCGCGGGTTTCTGCGGCGACAGGTAAGTGTACACACAGAGTGATCCCTTCTTGTCCTGCTGGAGGTGATGAGACAGGAATCTAACAGTTTTGCAGCAAAGGATTTGTACAGGAGGAGTTCAAGGTAGTGATACTCTGCAGGAGCCAGTGCAGAGGAGGAGGAGCAATAGTCTGCATTGAAGTTATGCAGAGGAAGAGAATGTGAATGATAGAGGTGCGTCATTTTTTCAGGGCTAAATCTGCTAATCAATGTTCTCTAAATAAGTATATAATAAGTGCTCTGGGCATCCCATTATCCTCATTTACCCTCAACCAAGTTGTATCCCGCAATAAACAAAGCAAAGCAACGCAAATGACTGCTCATTGTCTCATGCCGCGTACACACGACCGTTTTTCATGACGAGAAAACTGCCATTTTTTAGATTGGTCGTGAAAACCGGTCGTGTGTATTCTCCATAGCAGTTTTCCCGACGAGAAAATTGCCCACAAAAAAATTAGAACCTGCTCTATTTTTTCTCGTCGTTTTTCCCGTCGCGAAAACGGCTCGTGTGTATGCTTTTCCGAGGGGGAAAAAAAACTTGCATGCTCAGAATCAAGTATGAGATGGGAGCGCTCTTTCTGGTAAAACTAGCGTTCGTAATGGAGATAGCACATTCGTCACGCTGTAACGGACTGAAGAGCACGAGGCTGAAAAGCGCGAATCGTCTCTCACCAAACTTTTACTAACACGAGGGTGGCGCCATCCGAATGGAACGTCCCCTTTATAGTGCCGTTGTACGTCACTGCGCTTTGCTCGAGCGTTTTTTTTTTCCTGAACGTGTGTAGTGTGTATACAAGGCAGGCTTGAGAGGAATCACGACGAATCACGTCGAGAAAAACTTCATTTTTTTGCATGACAGGAAAAACGGTCGTGTGTACGCGGCATCAGAAGTGATATATGGGGGGTCTGGCAACAGGGTAATTGGTGGATGTTTGAAACTCGCGGCAGTGCAACGCTATATATATACAGGGCCGCCATCAGGAATTTTGGGGCCCCTTACACAGCTTCAGGCATGGGCCCCCTGGAGCAGAGGAGAACCGGGGGGGGGGGGGGTGTTGCCGCCGCAAGTTGAGAACCTGAGAACCGGGAAGCGGGGGGAGGCTGCTGCAAATTTTGAAATTTTCGAAGCGGGAGGTGCTGCCGCCGCAAATTATGGAGGTCGGGGGTGCTTTGGGTGCTGACGAACAAAGAAAAAAACAAAACAACAAAAAAAGGTCCCTTACAAAAAAAAAAAAATATATAAAAAGAAAATTACAATTTTTTTTTTTTATAAAAAAATAAATAAATGGGTTGCCATCCGGGGCCCTGGGGACCTCTGGGCCCCTTACAAAAAAATAAATAACATTTAAAAAATAAATAAAAAATAATAATAAAAAAATAAAAATTATATAAAAAAAAAGGGGGGGGGTTGCCATCCAGGGCCCTGGGGACCTTTTGACCCCTTACAAAAAAAAAAGAGGGGGGTTGCCATCTGGGCCCCTGGGGACCTCAGGGCCCCTTACAGGTGTACTGCCTATACTCCCCTGATGGCGGCCCTGTATATATATATATATATATATATATATATATATATATAAGCAAGGTCCATAAAGACACGGATGAGCAAGTTTGAGGTGGAGGAACTTGACCAGCCTGCACAGAGTCCTGATCTCAACCCGACAGAACACCTTTGGGATGAATTAGAGCGGAGACTGCAAGCCAGGCCTTCTCATCCAACATCAGTGCCCGACCTCACAAATGCTCTTCTGGAAGAATGGTCAAACATTCCCATAGACACCCTCCTAAACCTTGTGGACAGCCTTCCCAGAAGAGTTGAAGCTGTTATAGCTGCAAAGGGTGGGGCCAACTCAATATTAAACCCTACGGACTAAGACTGGGATGCCATTAAAGTTCATGTCCGTGTAAAGACTAGTGTCCCAATACTTTTGGTAATATAGTGTATCTTTGAGTGCCCCTCGCACAGTATGATGCCGCACACAACCGCGCAGCTTACACTCTTCTGACATCCGCTATACCAGGGGGAGGCAACCTGGGGGCCTCCAGCTGTTGTGGAACTACATTTCCCATGAGGCATTGCAAGGCTGACAGTTACAATTACTCCCAGAGGCATGATGGGACTTGTAGTGCTGCAACAGCTGGAGGGCCCCCAGGATGCCTACCCCTGCTCTATGCCAACAAGCAGGATGTGACTATTTTTTTTTTCTTAGCTGTCACAGCGCGGCGCCGGGTGGCTAAAGAGCTCAAATTCAGTTTTGGAAGTGAGAGCGGCAATAACCTTCAGCCTATCATCCGGCGTTATGAAGCGTCACGCGAGTTTCCAGGATCACAATTCAAAGGTGTAATCTTGAGTAATAGCGTATTATTCCCGTCCCGCACTCCCGCCGCCAATAATAGATTCTGAAAACATGCTGAGTCCTCTCTCCGCAGCACTGATGCAAAAGAAAACTAAATTACCTTCATTTTTTTTTTTTCTTTCATTTTTTTTTTTTTTTTTGGCGAAGCGTCATGCTTGATAAATCTCCATTTCCGCGCTCACAATTTATTCACTCTTATAAAATAAATATTAATTTAAACACTTGTGCTGCTTTCGTATCTCTAATCGGAATTCACTGTCACAATAAGCAGATCTCGGCGCGGCGGGCGAATACAGATGGGGCCGGATGGTCTCTCCGAAATTCCGCAGAAGATAAATGAGGTTGGGAGTTTATAATCTCGGTGTCGGCAATCTCTGAGGATGGAGCGACACAACCACGAGGATTTACTAAAACATCCGAGTGTCACTGCGGGACGGCACGATGCGACTTTCCGCCATCGGTGCGCTTATCGCCATTAACAAAGTCTGATCATTTATCCCTACTAATCAATCGGGTTGTGACTTAACCCCTTCAGTACCGGACACTTTTACCCCCCCCCCCCCTTCCTGCACTGCTGGAGGATGCTGTCACACTCTGAATAACAATTGCGCGGTCATGCAACACTGTACTCAAATTAAAATATATATTTTTTTTTTAGACAGATAGAGCTTTCTTTTGGGGGGTACTATTTAATCACCACCGGGCAAGGCCAGGACGAGGGGGCGGCAGGAGGGGGCGGCAGCCCTGGCCACAGTGTTTTTTCTGTATGGATGGGGGCGCCAGTGAGCTCATTCTGATACAAGGCATTTTAACAAGTGGATGACTGCTGTGAGTAGCACCCCCTAGGCTTGCACATAATGAAGTGTGGGGGGGGGGGTCAGTTTGGCTTCTTTGCCCTGGGCACTGGATGACCTTGTCCTGGTATTGCTACTGGGGTTATTTTTTTTGCTAAATAAACAAAAAAAAGACCAAAAATTTAGAATAAAAAAACAGGTTTCTTAGTTTGTTACAAAATTTTGCAAATAAGTATCAATAAGGCTGCACCAATGGGCACTGATGACGCAGCACTGATGGACACTGATGAAGCAGCACTGATGTGTACTGGTGAGGCTGCACCAATGGGCACTGAGGAGGCTACACTGATGGGCACTGATGGGGCCTGCACTGATAAGGTTACACTGATGGGCACTGATCAGGCTACACTGATGGGCAATTATGAGGCTACACTGATAGGCACTGATAAGGCTACACTAATAGGCACTAATGAGATTGCACTGATGGGCACGGATGAGGCTACACTGATGGGAACTGATGATACACTGATGGGCACTGATGAGGCTGGCACTGATGGGGCTACACTGACGAGGCTACACTGATAGGCACTGATGAGGCTACACTGATGGGCACTGATCAGGCTACACTGATGGGCAATTATGAGGCTACACTGATAGGCACTGATAAGGCTACACTAATGGGCACTAATGAGATTGCACTGATGGGCACGGATGAGGCTACACTGATGGGAACCGATGAGGCTACACTGATGGGCACTGATGGGGCTACACTGATGAGCACTGATGAGGCTACACTGATGGGCACTGATGAGGCTACACTGATGGGCACTGATGAGGCTACACTGATGGGCACGGATGAGGCTAAACTGATGAGGCTACACTGATGGGCATTAATGAGGCTTGCACTGATGGGCACTGATTAGGCTTGCACTGATGGGCACTGGTGAGGCTTGCGCTGCTGGGCACTGATGAGGCTACACTGATGGGCACTGATGAGGCTACACTGATGGGCACTGATAAGGCTACACTGATGGGCACTGATAAGGCTTACACTGATGGGCACTGATAAGGCTTGCACTCAGGGCCAGCCCAAGACATTGTGCTGCCTGGGCCCAGGATCAAAATGCTGCCCCTCTCCTCCCTACCGCCCCCCCCCAAAAAATTAAATAATAATAATCACGCCCACCAAAAGGCCCCCACATTTATTATTTTATATTATGACAATAAAAAACAAAATTACATTTATTAGGAAGTCAGATTTCCACGTAATAGTGGTGGTGGGGTTCAGACAGAGGCAGTGGCGGTTGTGGTGAGGGGGGAGGGGAGGTTAGACACAGGCAGGGGGGTTAGACACAGGCAGGGGTGGTAGAGGAGATTAGACACAGGCAGGGGGGGTAGGGGAGGTTAGGCACAGGTAGGGGTGGTAGGGGGGATTAGACACAAGCAGGGGTGGTAGGGGAGGTTAGACACAGGCAGGGGTGGTAGGGAGTTTAGATACTGACAGGGGTGGTAGGGGGTTTAGACACAGGCAGGGGTGGTAGGGGAGGTTAGGCACGGGCAGGGGTGGTAAGGGGTTAGACACAGGCAGAGGTGGTAGGGGAGGTTAGACACAGGCAGAGGTGGTAGGGATGGTTAGACACAGGCAGGGGTGGTAGGGAGGTTAGACACAGGCAGGGGTGGTAGGGAGGTTAGACACAGGCAGGGGTGGTAGGGGGGATTAGACACAGGCAGGGGTGGTAGGGGGATTAGACACAGGCAGAGGTGGCAGGGAGGTTAGACACAGGCAGGGGTGGTAGGGGGGATTAGACACAGGCAGGGGTGGTAGGGGGGGATTAGACACAGGCAGGGGTGGTAGGGGGGTTAGACACAGGCAGGGGTGGTAGGGGGGGTTAGACACAGGCAGGGGTGGTAGGGGGATTAGACACAGGCAGGGGTGGTAGGGGGGGTTAGACACAGGCAGGGGTGGTAGGGGGATTAGACACAGGCAGGGGTGGTAGGGGGGGATTAGACACAGGCAGGGGTGGTAGGGGGGGTTAGACACAGGCAGGGGTGGTAGGTGGGGATTAGACACAGGCAGGGGTGGTAGGGGGGATTAGACACAGGCAGGGGTGGTAGGGGGGGATTAGACACAGGCAGGGGTGGTAGGGGGGATTAGACACAGGCAGGGGTGGTAGGGGGGGGATTAGACACAGGCAGGGGTGGTAGGGGGGGTTAGACACAGGCAGGGGTGGTAGGGGGGGATTAGACACAGGCAGGGGTGGTAGGGGGATTAGACACAGGCAGGGGTGGTAGGGGGGGATTAGACACAGGCAGGGGTGGTAGGGGGGGTTAGACACAGGCAGGGGTGGTAGGGGGGGTTAGACACAGGCAGGGGTGGTAGGGGGGGATTAGACACAGGCAGGGGTGGTAGGGGGGGGTTAGACACAGGCAGGGGTGGTAGGGGGATTAGACACAGGCAGGGGTGGTAGGGGGGGTTAGACACAGGCAGGGGTGGTAGGGGAGGTTAGAAACAGGCAGGGGTGGTGGAGATAGGATTAGTGACACTTACTTTCTCTCAGTGTTCGCCGCGCCTATAGCGATCCCTCTTCCATCATGGGGTCTCTGCTCAGCCGAAAGCTCCTCCCCCTTTACGCTGTTGTTCGTCAGCTGACTTTCTCGTCAGCAGCATGGGGGGGGGGGAGCCGTGGAGAGGATGGGCGGGCGGCCAGCTGTGTGGTTATGGCAGCGAATGGTCTGCCAATACTTCTAATAGCAGCGGCGCTGGGCCATCCACATAGTGGGATGAAGAGCGGAGCGGGTGGGCGTAGCGGAGCCCGATTGGGCGGGATTACTGTATTTATGGGCGTCAATGTGCCGCCCCTCAGAATCTGCCGCCTGGGACAATGGTCCCATCGGGTCCCATGGTAGGGCCGGCCCTGCTTGCACTGATGGGCACTAATGAGTCAACACTGATGGGCACTAATAAGCTGCACTTATGGGTAGTGATGAGCCGAACATCCCCGGGTTCGGTTCGCACCAGAACCCGCGAACGGACCGAAAGTTCGTACGAACATTAGAACCCTATTAAATACAATGGATGCGAACGTTCGAATTCTAAAGTGCTAATTATAACGACTATTATGCATGTTATTGTCCTAAAAAGGGTTTGGGAACCCGGGTTGTGCACCAGGGGACATGTATCAATGCAAAAAGAAGTTTTAAAAACGGTCGTTTTTCGGGAGCAGTCATTTTAATGATGCATAAAGTGAAAAAAAAAAAGTCAAATATTCCTTTAAATATCGTACCTGGGGGGTGTCTAAAGTATGCCTGTGAAGTGCCACGTGTTTCCCGTGTTTAGAACTGTCCCTGCACAAAATGACACTTCTAAAGGAAAAAAAAGCCATTTAAAACTGCTTGCGGCTTTAATGTAATGTCTGGTCCCGGTAATATGGATGAAAATCTTTAAGAAAAATGGCATAGCTACCCCATGACCCCCCCCCCCCCCCTACCCCAGCCCATTACCAGCCCCTTTGGGTCTTGTATGGATATTAAGGGGAACCCCGCACATAAAATAAAAAAGGCCCTATATACTCTGAACAGCCGTATACAGGCGGTGCATACAAGACAGGGACTGTAGGTTTGTTCTTATGTAGAATGTGTTTGTAATTTTGAACAGGTACATTGTTTAAGTGTAGCTCCAGCCCAAAAATCTATTTTTAAACTTTTTGGAAAACATAGGTAAGGGTTATCACCCCTGTAACATTTGCTGTCTGTGCCCCTGTTCAGAACATTTCACCTCACTTTCCGTCCCAATGACAACTGTTTTTGAAATGTGGTGTTTTTCTTGAAACAAGGATTGCTGATAAAGCATCAGTACAGAGGAGACACCTTTCTCCCATATTAATTCTTACAGGAGAGAATTTTCCTTCCTAGGGGTAGATTTCCTCTCACTTCCTGTTGTCTTCTTGCGTTTGCAAGTAGGAGTCGTTTGTAAGTTGGATGTTTGAAAGTAGGGACCTGCCGTATATACTCTGCAGAAATAGGCCCCTTAGTTGGTATTGGCACAACACTGTAAGCACTCACAGTTACTCTTGGTTGGTGCTGGAACGCCCTGCTGTCAACTATTATATCAGGAATTGTAATTACATATAATTGTTGAACAGTGGTAGTAAAAATTGGGCCTTTGATGGTGGTGCTGGTGCCACAACACTGTAAGCCCTGACAGTTACTCTTGGTGGGTGCAGCAATGGGCCCTGCTGTGAATTATTAGATCAAGAATTGTAATTGCATGCCCCTGTTGAACAGGGGCTGAAAAATTGGGCCTTTCGTGGTGGTGGTGGTGGTGGTGGTGTTGCCACAACAATGTAAGCCCTCAGAGTTACTCTTGCTTGGTGGGTGCAGGAATGGGCCCTGCTGTGAATTATTAGATCAATAATTGTAATTACATGCCCCTGTTGAACAGGGGCTGAAAAATTGGGCCTTAGGCACTGGTGGTACAACACTGCAACCCCTCACAGATACTGTACTTGGAGCACAGCAATGAGCCCTGTTGCAAAGTATTACTTCAAAAATTGTAATGACACGCCCCTGTTAAACAGGGGCTGAAAAATTGGGCCTTAGGCACTGGTGGCACAACACTCCAACCCCTCACACATACTGTACTTGGAGCACAGCAATGAGCCCTGTTGCAAAGTATTGCTTCAAAAATTTTAATTACACGCCCCTGTTAAACAGGGGCTGAAAAATTGGGCCTTAGCCACTGGTGGCGGCACCCATAAACAAAAATGATCTTCCAAGCTATCATCATCAATCGTATCATTGAGGACTCGGAGGAGGAGGATAGCCAGTCAACATAACAGCACAGGCACTCAGCATCAGCATCAGTCTTGAAGGGATGTGACATGTTAAAATCAATTAGTCTGTTATATCAGCATCAGGTGTGTGGTAGCTGGTGGTGATCCAAGACTGGTTCATCTTGATGAAAGTCAGTCGATCAACCGAGTCGGTGGACAGGCGCACCCTGTGATCCGTGACAAATCCTCCAGCAGCACTGAATGTGCGTTCCGAAAGAACGCTGGATGCAGGACAGGCCAGTAGCTCAATTGCATACTGTGCAAGCTCTGGCCAGTGATCCATCCTCAAGACCCAGTAAGCCAGAGGATTTTCGGTGGGGAAGGTGTCCAAGTCTGACCTTGCCCCTAGATATTCCTGCACCATGTTTATCAGACGCTGGCGATGGTTGCTGGAACCGATCATACTTTGGGGCTGCGGACTAAAGAATTGTCTGAACGCATCGGTCAGACGGCCACCTTCCCCACCGCTCCTTCTTTGACTGGCCGAAGCCTCAGCAACTCGTTGTCCAGGACCAGGAGTTTGTAACCTCCCAGTCTCTGGGAACGCGTTGCACAGACCTTTCTGCAAGGCCTCCCGGAGTTGTCTCATCCTCTGCTCCCTCTGCGACGGTAACATAAGGTCCGCAACCTTACCCTTGTACCGTGGATCAAGGAGAGTGGCCAGCCAGTAATGGTCCCTCTCCTTGATCCGAAGAATACGAGGATCCTTCCGCAGACTTTGCAGGATCAGGGAGGCCATGCAGCGTAGGTTTGCTGAGGCATTCGCTCCGGAGTCCTCTGGGTCACTAAGGACGACATGATCCGCAGTCACCTCCTCCCAGCCACGTACAAGTCCACTGGTTTCTTGGGACTGTAAATCATCCCTAAAAGACTGCTGCTGATGATGCTGAGTGCCAGCCTCCACCTCCATGCTGACACAATCCTCCTCCTCCTCCTCCTCCTCCTCCTCTTCCTGTGCGATGGGTGGGACAGAAGGAACACTGTCTGGGTAAAGGGGGCCTTGAGAGGCAAGGAAGTCCTCCTCTTCCTGCCTCTGTTCTGCCTCAAGTGCCCTGTCCATTATTCCACGCAGCATGTGCTCCAACAGGTGGACAAGAGGTACAGTGTCACTGATGCATGCACTGTCACTGCTCACCATCCTCGTGGCCTCCTCAAATGGTGCCAGGACAGTGCATGCATCCCTGATCATGCCCCACTGGCGTGGAGAAAAAAAAACAAGCTCCCCTGACCCTGTCCTGGTGCCGTAGTCGCACAGGTACTCATTGATGGCCCTCTGCTGCGTGTGCAGCCGCTGCAGCATGGCCAACGTTGAGTTCCACCTGGTGGGCATGTCACATATAAGGCGGTTCTTGGGCAGGTTCAACTCCTTTTGCAGCTCAGCCAGGCGAGCACTGGCATTATAAGATCTGCGGAAATGCACACAGACTTTCCTGGCCTGCCTCAGGACATCCTGTAAGCCCGGGTACCTGCCCAAGAAACGCTGCACCACCAGGTTAAGGACGTGAGCCACACAGGGCACATGGGTCAGTTGTCCCTGTCGAAGGGCGGAGAGGAGGTTGGTGCCATTGTCGCAAACCACCATTCCTGGCTTAAGCTGGCGTGGCGTCAACCACCTCTTGGCCTGGCCCTGCAGAGCAGACAGGACCTCTGCCCCAGTGTGGCTTCTGTCCCCCAAACACACCAGCGCAAGCACGGCATGGCATCTTTTTGCCTGCGTACTTGCGTAGCCCCGTGAACGGCTACGGAGCACCGCTGGTTCATAGGACAAACCACAGGAAGAGGCCATGGAGGAAGAAGAAGAGGAGGGGGTGGAGGAGAGAGGTGTGTCACAACCAGTAGTAGCATTTTGGAGGCGTGGCGGTGGGACAACCTCCAACACTACTGCACCTTGTCCTGCATCCTTCCCAGCTGCCAAAAGAGTGACCCAATGGGCCGTGAAAGAAAGGTAACGTCCCTGTCCATGCCTGCTGGACCATGAGTCAGCGGTAATATGCACCTTACCGCTGACCGCCCTGTCCAGCGAGGCCAAGACATTGCCTTCCACATGCCGGTAGAGAGCCGGAATAGCCTTCCGTGAGAAAAAGTGGCGTTTGGGAACCTGCCACTGAGGAACCGCACATTGCACAAACTCACGGAAGGGGGCCGAGTCTACCAACTGAAAAGGCAGCAGTTGAAGCGCTAGCAATTTAGCCAAGCTAGCATTCAACCGCTGGGCATGTGGATGGCTGGGAGTGAACTTCTTTCGACGGTCCAGCAGCTGGGGCAGGGAAATTTGCCTGCTAGAATCGGACGTCGGTGTACTGCTAGCAGAGTGGCCGCAAGTACTTGGCTGTGACACACCTAATTCTACACCTTCATTCCTCTCAGTGCATGTTTCAGAGAGGACTGAAGTTATAGTGGGGTTGGAGATCCCAGCTGATGCGGTGCAAGGAGAGGTCCGCTTTGTTCTTTGGTGTGGGTCTTTGAGGTAGGTTTGCCAACGAGCTGCATGGCAGGTCAACATATGTCTGGTCAGGCATGTGGTACCCAAGCGGCTGATGTTTTGGCCACGCGATATACGCTTGAGACATATGTTGCAAACAGCAGCTGTGCGATCTGATGCACTAGCCTCAAAAAAGGCCCACACCAAGGAACTTTTTGAATGACGGGCAGAGGCAGCGCCCTGCACAGGCGGAGCTCTGCGGTGTGATTCCGTCGGTGTACTGCCCTTACGCTGGCCACCAAAGGGCATCCTGCCTCGGCGGAGATGTGCCTCCTCCTCATCCTCCTCCTCCTCCTCTCTCCTATTAGGCACCCACGTGGAGTCAGTGACCTCATCATCCCCTCCCTCCTCATCACTGGAGCCAATCTGGCAGTATGCTGCAGCTGCTGGAACATGACTGCCAGATTGGTGTCCTTCTTGAGCATCCCCTCTGTCTGCTCTCACGCTACTGCCTTCCTGTAGCTGGGTTTCATCATCAGACCCTTCGAAACGCTGGGCATCCTCCTGGAGCATGTACTCAACACTGTGCTCAAACAGTTCGGGGGACTCCTCAGGAGGAGGACATGGTGGGTCTAGGGAAGGAGTGACTGATGATGAGTCTGACATTGATACCAGGGAAGAGGACGCTTTGGCAGCTGCTTTGCCAGTACCCTGAGCCTGGGTGAGAGAGGATGAGGAGGAGGAGGAGGGCTTGGTCATCCACTCTACCAAGTCTTCGGCATGATGTGGCTCAACATGTCCAGCTGCCGAAAAGAAGGACAAGCGTGTCCCATGGCCATGTGCTGATGACAATGCACCGCGTCCACGACCAGCACTGTTGCCCCCAGACACAGAGCCTGCTTGCCCTCTTTTATTGCCTCCTGACTGTCTGCCTCTCCTTGTTTGCCTTCCAGACATTCTAATAGATGGCCTGCAGGGAGATGGGAAAAAAGCAATAAGGGCTACCTTCAGGTGTCCTTCTCTGTCCCTTTACTTAAGGATTTCTAAATATGGTTGAGGATGATTGCTTTTGCACAGAATAGCACAACGACAATTTCCCTGACTGTCCAAAAAACAAGGATTTCAAAGATGGTTGATGAGGAATGCTTTAGCACACTATAGCACAAGGAGAATTCACTCACTGTCCTTCCCAGTCCCTAGAAACAAGGACTTGCACAGTGAAAGAAACTGACACTCTCCCTACCTACAGTTTTCTGTCCCTAGAAAAAATGTTTTTTTTAAGCACACTATAGCACAAGGAGAATTCACTCACTGTCCTTCCCAGTCCCTAGAAACAAGGACTTGCACAGTGAAAGAAACTGACACTCTCCCTACCTACAGTTTTCTATCCCTAGAAAAAATGTTTTTTTTAAGCACACTATAGCACAAGGAGAATTCACTCACTGTCCTTCCCAGTCCCTAGAAACAAGGACTTGCACAGTGAAAGAAACTGACACTCTCCCTACCTACAGTTTTCTGTCCCTAGAAAAAATGTTTTTTTTAAGCACACTATAGCACAAGGAGAATTCACTCACTGTCCTTCCCAGTCCCTAGAAACAAGGACTTGCACAGTGAAAGAAACTGACACTCTCCCTACCTACAGTTTTCTGTCACTAGAAAAAATGTTTTTTTTAAGCACACTATAGCACAAGGAGAATTCACTCACTGTCCTTCCCAGTCCCTAGAAACAAGGACTTGCACAGTGAAAGAAACTGACACTCTCCCTACCTACAGTTTTCTGTCCCTAGAAAAAATGTTTTTTTTAAGCACACTATAGCACAAGGAGAATTCACTCACTGTCCTTCCCAGTCCCTAGAAACAAGGACTTGCACAGTGAAAGAAACTGACACTCTCCCTACCTAGAGTTTTCTGTCCCTAGAAAAAATGTTTTTTTTAAGCACACTATAGCACAAGGAGAATTCACTCACTGTCCTTCCCAGTCCCTAGAAACAAGGACTTGCACAGTGAAAGAAACTGACACTCTCCCTACCTACAGTTTTCTGTCCCTAGAAAAAATGTTTTTTTTAAGCACACTATAGCACAAGGAGAATTCACTCACTGTCCTTCCCAGTCCCTAGAAACAAGGACTTGCACAGTGAAAGAAACTGACACTCTCCCTACCTACAGTTTTCTGTCCCTAGAAAAAATGATTTTTTTAAGCACACTATAGCACAAGGAGAATTCACTCACTGTCCTTCCCAGTCCCTAGAAACAAGGACTTGCACAGTGAAAGAAACTGACACTGTCCCTACCTACAGTTTTCTGTCCCTAGAATAAATGTTTTTTTTAAGCACACTATAGCACAAGCACAAAACACACTGACACTCTCCCTACCTATCCTTCTCTTTCCCTAAACTAAAGGAATCCAGGTTAAGCAAGAAAGAAATAAAAGTCACTGTCCCTGCCTATGCTGCTCTTTCCCTGCTCTGGAACACACTACACTAGGCCGCCGTGCTGGCGGCCTTTTATAGTGTGGGGCGTGTACTAAACACCCTCAGCAATAATTGGCCACAGGCATCCTGCCTGTGGCCAATCATTGCTCTCCTCGCTGCCGGCGCTGTGATTGGCCAAGCATGCGGGGTCACAGTGCATGCTTGGCCAATCACAGCGCCTGGATGACACTGCGATGGCGTAGTGCATTGTGGGCCGTTCGCGTCACTCGAATTTGGCGCGAACGGCCCAAATCGTTCGATCTTCGTCGAACGATCGAACAGCCGATGTTCGAGTCGAACGTATGTTCGACTCGAACACGAAGCTCATCCCTACTTATGGGCACTGATAAGCTGCACTGATCATCAGGGCCCTGATTATCAGTGTACATAATGTACTTACTGTGCCACCCACAGATTGGCTCTCCTTTCCTCACACACTGTCTCTGTGTGAGGAACGGAGAGCCGATAACCCACAAGTGGGTTTATATTGTGACAGCTGTAATTGGACACAGCTAATCACATGGTAAAGGGCCACTGTAATTGTCCTTTTACCCTGATCTGTGAGCCGCTGGGTCCAAGGCACACAGCGGTCACAAAGCATGCCCAAAGCGGCCCAGGGGGGCGCACAGGAGGCGCTCATGTGGGAGGACGTCCAGGGGGGTCCTCCCAGAACTGGAGAGCCACGCTGTAGCTGTAGATCGCAGGAAGTAATTTGTGTCTTATATTTATTCTATTTTTTTATTAAAACATTGCATAGTGATTTGTCCAACGAATCTGCATGTGGTCTGTGTGAATTGGGCACAACGAATGTTATTTAGGCTATTTTCTCTTCTGAATGAATGTTCTTTTATTATGGGCAGTAGCAAAATATCACAATATGGCCACTAGAAGGAGCATAGGAAATACATGTGTCTTTTTAACAAAAGAAACAACGTAGCAATTTGCAAATATTTACTGTTAAGAATTGTCAAAACTCTAAGGGGGGCGGTACTAAAACTGGAGCACTCAGAATCTGGTGCAATTGTGAATGGGAGCCAATCAGCTTCTGACTTCAGCTTGTTCAATTAAGCTTTGACAATAAAGCCTGGAAGCTGATTGGTTTATATGGAAAGCTGCACCAGATTCTGCACTCTCCAGTTTTAGTAAATCTCCCCGTAAAGGATCAAATTGTAATTTGCAAAAGCAACTCTTTCAGTGAATCGGGTTGCTCATTTGTTCTGTGTGAATTGGACCCAAATGAATGTTCTTTAGGCTTTTTAGTCTTCTGAACATTTGTTCTTTTATTATAGGCAGTAGTAAAATATTGCATTATGGCCACAAGATGGCGCTGAGGAGCATAGGACATACAACTTTGTAACAAGAGATACAATGCAATAATTATAGAGAACACTAGAGGGAATTAGCAAATACATGTACATTCTCTATTGCATTCTTAGAAGAGGGGAGATAAATAGAGGAAGGAGCAGCAGTGCAGAGTATTTCAGGAGAGGAGAGTTGGATAGAGGAAGGAGTAGAGTCCTCCAGCAGTACAGAGTATTTCAGGAGAGGAGAGTTAAAGGAAGGAGCAGAGTCCTCTATCAGAGCACAGTATTTCAGGAGAGGAGAGTTATAGAGGAAGGAGCAGAGTCCTCCAGCAGAGCAGAGTATTTCAGGAGAGGAGAGTTATAGAGGAAGGAGCAGAGTCCTCCAGCAGTGCAGAGTATTTCAGGAGAGGAGAGTTATAGAGGAAGGAGCAGAGTCCTCCAGCAGTGCAGAGTATTTCAGGAGAGGAGAGTTATAGAGGAAGGAGCAGAGTCCTCCAGCAGTGCAGAGTATTTCAGGAGAGGAGAGTTATAGAGGAAGGAGCAGAGTCCTCCAGCAGTGCAGAGTATTTCAGGAGATGAGAGTTAAAGGAAGGAGCAGAGTCCTCCAGCAGAGCAGAGTATCTCAGGAGAGTTATAGAGGAAGGAGCAGAGTCCTCCATCAGAGTATTTCAGGAGAGGAGAGTTATAGACGAAAGAGAGGAGTCTTCCAGCAGTGCAGAGTATTTCAGGAGAGGAGAGTTATAGAGGAATGAGCAGAGTCCTCCAGCAGAGCAGAGTATTTCAGGAGAGGAGAGTTATAGAGGAAGGAGCAGAGTCCTCCAGCAGTGCAGAGTATTTCAGGAGAGGAGAGTTATAGAGGAAGGAGCAGAGTCTTCCAGCAGTGCAGAGTATTTCAGGAGAGGAGTGTTATAGAGGAAGGAGCAGAGTCCTCCAGCAGTGCAGAGTATTTCAGACGAGGAGAGTTATAGAGGAAGGAGCAGAGTTTTCCAGCAGTGCAGAGTATTTCAGGAGAGGAGTGTTATAGAGGAAGGAGCAGAGTCCTCCAGCAGTGCAGAGTATTTCAGGAGAGGAGAGTTATAGAGAAAGGAGAGGAGTCTTCCAGCAGTGCAGAGTATTTCAGGAGAGGAGAGTTATAGAGGAAGGAGCAGAGTCCTCCAGCAGTGCAGAGTATTTCAGGAGAGGAGAGTTATAGAGGAAGGAGCAGAGTTTTCCAGCAGTGCAGAGTATTTCAGGAGAGGAGTGTTATAGAGGAAGGAGCAGAGTCCTCCAGCAGAGCAGAGTATTTCAGGAGAGGAGAATTATAGAGAAAGGAGAGGAGTCTTCCAGCAGTGCAGAGTATTTCAGGAGAGGAGAGTTATAGAGGAAGGAGCAGAGTCCTCCAGCAGTGCAGAGTATTTCAGGAGAGGAGAGTTGTGGAGGAAGGAGCAGAGTCCTCCAGCAGTGCAGAGTATTTCAGGAGAGGAGAGTTGTGGAGGAAGGAGCAGAGTCCTCCAGCAGTGCAGAGTATTTCAGGAGAGGAGAGTTATAGAGGAAGGAGCAGAGTCCTCCAGAAGTGCAGAGGATTTCAGGAGAGGAGAGTTATAGAGGAAGGAGCAGAGTCCTCCAGCAGTGCAGAGTATTTCAGGAGAGGAGAGTTATAGAGGAAGGAGCAGAGTCCTCCAGCAGAGCAGAGTATTTCAGGAGAGGAGTGTTATAGAGGAAGGAGCAGAGTCCTCCAGCAGTGCAGAGTATTTCAGGAGAGGAGAGTTATAGAGAAAGGAGAGGAGTCTTCCAGCAGTGCAGAGTATTTCAGGAGAGGAGAGTTATAGAGGAAGGAGCAGAGTCCTCCAGCAGAGCAGAATATTTCAGGAGAGGAGAGTTGTGGAGGAAGGAGCAGAGTCCTCCAGTAGTGCAGAGTATTTCAGGAGAGGAGAGTTGTGGAGGAAGGAGCAGAGTCCTCCAGCAGTGCAGAGTATTTCAGGAGAGGAGAGTTGTGGAGGAAGGAGCAGAGTCCTCCAGCAGTGCAGAATATTTCAGGAGAGGAGAGTTGTGGAGGAAGGAGCAGAGTCCTCCAGCAGTGCAGAGTATTTCAGGAGAGGAGAGTTATAGAGGAAGGAGCAGAGTCCTCCAGCAGCGCAGAGTATTTCAGGAGAGGAGAGTTACAGAGGAAGGAGCAGATTCCTCCAGCAGTGCAGAATATTCCAGGAGAGGAGAGTTTTAGAGGGAGGAGCAGAGTCCTCCAGCAGAGCAGAATATTTCAGGAGAGGAGAGTTATAGAGGAAGGAGCAGAGTCCTCCAGCAGAGCAGAGTATTTCAGGAGAGGAGAGTCAGAGGAAGGAGCAGAGTCCTTCAGCAGTGCAGAGTATTTCAGGAGAGGAGAGTTATAGAGGAAGGAGCAGAGTCCTCCAGCAGTGCAGAGTATTTCAGGAGAGGAGAGTTATAGAGGAAGGAGCAGAGTCCTCCAGCAGAGCAGAGTATTTCAGGAGAGGAGAGTTATAGAGGAAGGAGCAGAGTCCTCCAGCAGTGCAGAGTATTTCAGGAGAGGAGAGTTATAGAGGAAGGAGCAGAGTCCTCCAGCAGAGCAGAGTATTTCAGGAGAGGAGAGTTATAGAGGAAGGAGCAGAGTCCTCCAGCAGTGCAGAGTATTTCAGGAGAGGAGAGTTACAGAGGAAGGAGCAGAGTCCTCCAGCAGTGCAGAATATTTCAGGAGAGGAGAGTTACAGAGGAAGGAGCAGAGTCCTCCAGCAGAGCAGAATATTTCAGGAGAGGAGAGTTATAGAGGAAGGAGCAGAGTCCTCCAGCAGTGCAGAGTATTTCAGGAGAGGAGAGTCAGAGGAAGGAGCAGAGTCCTTCAGCAGTGCAGAGTATTTCAGGAGAGGAGGGTTATAGAGGAAGGAGAGGAGTGTTATAGAGGAAGGAGCAGAGTCCTCCAGCAGAGCAGAATATTTCAGGAGAGGAGAGTTATAGAGGAAGGAGCAGAGTCTTCCAGCAGTGCAGAGTCTTTCAGGAGAGGAGAGTTATAGAGGAAGGAGTAGAGTCCTCCAGCAGAGCAGAATATTTCAGGAGAGGAGAGTTATAGAGAAAGGAGAGGAGTCTTCCAGCAGTGCAGAGTATTTCAGGAGAGGAGAGTTATAGAGGAAGGAGCAGAGTCCTCCAGCAGAGCAGAATATTTCAGGAGAGGAGAGTTGTGGAGGAAGGAGCAGAGTCCTCCAGTAGTGCAGAGTATTTCAGGAGAGGAGAGTTGTGGAGGAAGGAGCAGAGTCCTCCAGCAGTGCAGAGTATTTCAGGAGAGGAGAGTTGTGGAGGAAGGAGCAGAGTCCTCCAGCAGTGCAGAGTATTTCAGGAGAGGAGAGTTATAGAGGAAGGAGCAGAGTCTTCCAGCAGAGCAGAGTATTTCAGGAGAGGAGAATTATAGAGAAAGGAGAGGAGTCTTCCAGCAGTGCAGAATATTTCAGGAGAGGAGAGTTGTGGAGGAAGGAGCAGAGTCCTCCAATAGTGCAGAGTATTTCAGGAGAGGAGAGTTGTGGAGGAAGGAGCAGAGTCCTCCAGCAGTGCAGAGTATTTCAGGAGAGGAGAGTTGTGGAGGAAGGAGCAGAGTCCTCCAGCAGTGCAGAGTATTTCAGAAGAGGAGAGTTATAGAGGAAGGAGCAGAGTCTTCCAGCAGTGCAGGGTATTTCAGGAGAGGAGTGTTATAGAGGAAGGAGCAGAGTCCTCCAGCAGTGCAGAGTATTTCAGGAGAGGAGAGTTATAGAGAAAGGAGAGGAGTCTTCCAGCAGTGCAGAGTATTTCAGGAGAGGAGAGTTATAGAGGAAGGAGCAGAGTCCTCCAGCAGAGCAGAATATTTCAGGAGAGGAGAGTTGTGGAGGAAGGAGCAGAGTCCTCCAGTAGTGCAGAGTATTTCAGGAGAGGAGAGTTGTGGAGGAAGGAGCAGAGTCCTCCAGCAGTGCAGAGTATTTCAGGAGAGGAGAGTTGTGGAGGAAGGAGCAGAGTCCTCCAGCAGAGCAGAATATTTCAGGAGAGGAGAGTTGTGGAGGAAGGAGCAGAGTCCTCCAGCAGAGCAGAATATTTCAGGAGAGGAGAGTTGTGGAGGAAGGAGCAGAGTCCTCCAGTAGTGCAGAGTATTTCAGGAGAGGAGAGTTGTGGAGGAAGGAGCAGAGTCCTCCAGCAGTGCAGAGTATTTCAGGAGAGGAGAGTTATAGAGGAAGGAGCAGAGTCCTCCAGCAGTGCAGAATATTTCAGGAGAGGAGAGTTGTGGAGGAAGGAGCAGAGTCCTCCAGTAGTGCAGAGTATTTCAGAAGAGGAAAGTTATAGAGGAAGGAGCAGAGTCCTCCAGCAGTGCAGAGTATTTCAGGAGAGGAGAGTTATAGAGGAAGGAGCAGAGTCCTCCAGCAGTGCAGAGTATTTCAGGAGAGGAGAGTTATAGAGGAAGGAGCAGAGTCCTCCAGCAGTGCAGAGTATTTCAGGAGAGGAGTGTTATAGAGGAAGGAGCAGAGTCCTCCAGCAGTGCAGAGTATTTCAGGAGAGGAGAGTTATAGAGAAAGGAGAGGAGTCTTCCAGCAGTGCAGAGTATTTCAGGAGAGGAGAGTTATAGAGGAAGGAGCAGAGTCCTCCAGCAGAGCAGAATATTTCAGGAGAGGAGAGTTGTGGAGGAAGGAGCAGAGTCCTCCAGTAGTGCAGAGTATTTCAGGAGAGGAGAGTTGTGGAGGAAGGAGCAGAGTCCTCCAGCAGTGCAGAGTATTTCAGGAGAGGAGAGTTGTGGAGGAAGGAGCAGAGTCCTCCAGCAGTGCAGAATATTTCAGGAGAGGAGAGTTGTGGAGGAAGGAGCAGAGTCCTCCAGTAGTGCAGAGTATTTCAGAAGAGGAAAGTTATAGAGGAAGGAGCAGAGTCCTCCAGCAGTGCAGAGTATTTCAGGAGAGGAGAGTTATAGAGGAAGGAGCAGAGTCCTCCAGCAGTGCAGAGTATTTCAGGAGAGGAGAGTTATAGAGGAAGGAGCAGAGTCCTCCAGCAGTGCAGAGTATTTCAGGAGAGGAGAGTTGTGGAGGAAGGAGCAGAGTCCTCCAGCAGAGCAGAGTATTTCAGGAGAGGAGAGTTATAGAGGAAGGAGCAGAGTCCTCCAGCAGCGCAGAGTATTTCAGGAGAGGAGTGTTATAGAGGAAAGAGCAGAGTCCTCCAGCAGTGCAGAGTATTTCAGGAGAGGAGAGTTATAGAAGAAGGAGCAGAGTCCTCCAGCAGTGCAGAGTATTTCAGGAGAGGAGAGTTACAGAGGAAGGAGCAGATTCCTCCAGCAGTGCAGAATATTCCAGGAGAGGAGAGTTATAGAGGGAGGAGCAGAGTATTTCAGGAGAGGAGAGTTATAGAGGAAGGAGCAGAGTCCTCCAGCAGTGCAGAGTATTTCAGGAGAGGAGAGTTACAGAGGAAGGAGCAGAGTCCTCCAGCAGTGCAGAATATTTCAGGAGAGGAGAGTTACAGAGGAAGGAGCAGAGTCCTCCAGCAGAGCAGAATATTTCAGGAGAGGAGAGTTATAGAGGAAGGAGCAGAGTCCTCCAGCAGTGCAGAGTATTTCAGAAGAGGAGAGTTATAGAGGAAGGAGAGGAGTCTTCCAGCAGTGCAGAGTCTTTCAGGAGAGGAGGGTTACAGAGGAAGGAGCAGAGTCCTCCAGCAGAGTATTTGAGGAGAGGAGAGTTATAGAGGAAGAAGCAGAGTCCTCCAGCAGAGCAGAATATTTCAGGAGAGGAGAGTTATAGAGGAAGGAGCAGAGTCCTCCAGCAGTGCAGAATATTTCAGGAGAGGAGAGTCAGAGGAAGGAGCAGAGTCCTCCAGCAGTGCAGAGTATTTCAGGAGAGGAGAGTTATAGAGGAAGGAGCAGAGTCCTCCAGCAGAGCAGAGTATTTCAGGAGAGGAGAGTTATAGAGGAAGGAGCAGAGTCCTCCAGCAGTGCAGAATATTTCAGGAGAGGAGAGTTACAGAGGAAGGAGCAGAGTCCTCCAGCAGAGCAGAATATTTCAGGAGAGGAGAGTTATAGAGGAAGGAGCAGAGTCCTCCAGCAGTGCAGAGTATTTCAGGAGAGGAGAGTCAGAGGAAGGAGCAGAGTCCTTCAGCAGTGCAGAGTATTTCAGGAGAGGAGAGTTATAGAGGAAGGAGAGGAGTGTTATAGAGGAAGGAGCAGAGTCCTCCAGCAGAGCAGAGTATTTCAGGAGAGGAGTGTTATAGAGGAAGGAGCAGAGTCTTCCAGCAGTGCAGAGTCTTTCAGGAGAGGAGAGTTATAGAGGAAGGAGTAGAGTCCTCCAGCAGAGCAGAATATTTCAGGAGAGGAAAGTTACAGAGGAAGGAGCAGAGTCCTCCAGCAGAGCAGAATATTTCAGGAGAGGAGAGTTATAGAGGAAGGAGCAGAGTCTTCCAGCAGTGCAGAGTCTTTCAGGAGAGGAGAGTTATAGAGGAAGGAGTAGAGTCCTCCAGCAGAGCAGAATATTTCAGGAGAGGAGAGTTATAGAGGAAGGAGCAGAGTCCTCCAGCAGTGCAGAGTATTTCAGAAGAGGAGAGTTATAGAGGAAGGAGAGGAGTCTTCCAGCAGTGCAGAGTCTTTCAGGAGAGGAGGGTTACAGAGGAAGGAGCAGAGTCCTCCAGCAGAGTATTTGAGGAGAGGAGAGTTATAGAGGAAGAAGCAGAGTCCTCCAGCAGAGCAGAATATTTCAGGAGAGGAGAGTTATAGAGGAAGGAGCAGAGTCCTCCAGCAGTGCAGAATATTTCAGGAGAGGAGAGTCAGAGGAAGGAGCAGAGTCCTCCAGCAGAGTATTTCAGAAGAGGAGAGTTATAGAGGAAGGAGCAGAGTCCTCCAGCAGAGTATTTCAGGAGAGGAGAGTTATAGAGGAAGGAGCAGAGTCCTCCAGCAGTGCAGAGTATTTCAGGAGAGGAGAGTTATAGAGGAGGGAGCAGAGTCCTCCAGCAGAGTATTTCAGAAGAGGAGAGTTATAGAGGAAGGAGCAGAGTCCTCCAGCAGAGTATTTCAGGAGAGGAGAGTTATAGAGGAAGGAGCAGAGTCCTCCAGCAGTGCAGAGTATTTCAGGAGAGGAGAGTTATAGAAGAAGGAGCAGAGTCCTCCAGCAGTGCAGAATATTTCAGGAGAGGAGAGTCAGAGGAAGGAGCAGAGTCCTCCAGCAGTGCAGAGTATTTCAGGAGAGGAGAGTTATAGAGGAGGGAGCAGAGTCCTCCAGCAGTGCAGAATATTTCAGGAGAGGAGGAGAGTCCACCAGCAGAGCAGGCATTTTAGAAAGCGGAGAGTCGGAGACCATCACAAGTTAACTCTATGTTGCTGGAGGCCTCTTCTTCCTCTGACATACTCTAATCTGGTAAAATAAAAAAGATCATATTGTACTCTCATTTTTCAGCAGCTGGAAGATGTAGCCAAAGATAAGAATAGATGATATGAATCATCAGCTGTCACTTGCCCAGACAGAAAAGCGCACCCCTAACAGGCAAAGTTTCTTCTTCCACTTTTGAACTGCCAGCAAAACTCTTCTATCCTTTGTCTCCAGTCTAAGTCTCTCTTCTCTCCCCTGGGGGCCCCTCGCAGACATTTAAGGAAACCTATTTTTTATTTTTTTCCTTGCTAGAAGATTAAGGTGACTGGAATTCAATTAAGGTCACCTCTTTCCAGCGGGGCCCCCGTTATCCGCGCCGTGTCTGCAGGATGTGATTAAGAGTGTCAGGAAACAGCGGCAAAATATATGGGGCTGATCTGACCTGAATTTCTAGATCAAGAGTTATAGAGACAAGAGAAAGATATGCAAAATATGACTCCTGGCATGTTGTGCTCCACTTTACCGTCTAATATTCACATTTCCCCAGCGACAAGCCCAAGACTACGCTACAAACAAGGAACAAGTCCTTTTAAAGGGAAATTCCTGCTAACAGTAAAAGTCCTGACCTCAGTCCCATTGAAATGCTGTGGAGTGATCTGAGGCATGCATATTAGATAAGACATCCCAAAATTAACATCGGCTGAAACAGAACTGAATATGGGAAAGGGACAAAAAGTCTTCCCTCTGACTGGTCTAATGAGCAACTACGAAAATAATTTTTTGGCAATAAAAGAGTTTCCACTCTGCCTCCTCCCTCATTATAATAGTTAGGTAGGAAAGGCCGGCACAGCCATTGTCGGTGACATTTTGGATATTGCATATGGGATGATGGAGATAAGTGCATTCATGGCCGTAATACGTTAAACCACATAAAAAAAATGTTCATGTAGAACTTTAGGCAAAGATAAAAAATTCAAACATCTCAAACATGCATATAATCCAAATAAAGCTGCATAGTCTCATTATATAGTAAATATCTGGTGATCTTGCCAGTGATGGGTACTTTGTCAGTACAGGGTGACAACACTGATTGCCTTGCGGTGTTGTTACTTTGTTGTCACTGGGGTTTTAGGGCTGTGTTGGAGGATTGGAAGCGTTGCCACCTTATAGTCAATAAGGTTATGAGGCTGGAGAAGAGGGATATAAGCAATGCCACCCCATAGTCAAGAGGATCATTGGGCTGTGTTAGAGGGTTAGAAGTGTTGCCACCCTGTAGTGAAAAGGGTTATAGGGCTGGGGAGGAGGGTTAAGAGCGTTGCCACCCTGTAATCAATAGGGTTATAGGGCTGTTAAAGAGGGTTAGAAGCATTGCCACCCTGTAGTCAATAGGGTTAGAGCGCTGTGGAGGAGGGTTGGAAGCATTGCCATCCTATAGTCAATAAGTATATAGAGCTGGGGAGGAGGGCTAGACGCACTGCCAACCTGTAGTCATAAGGGTATAGGAATGTTGAGGAGGGTTAGAAGTGATGCCACCCTGTAGTCATAAGGGTTATAGGGCTGGGGAAGAGGGTATTAAACGTTGCCACCCCATAGTCAAGAGGATTATAGGGCTGTGTTGGAGGGTTAGAAGTGTTGCCACCCAGTAGTCGATAGGGTTGTGGAGGAGGGTTAGAAGCATTGCCACCCTGTAGTCATAGGGGTATAGGAATGTTGAGGAGGGTTAGAAGTGTTGTAGTCAGTAGGGTTATAGGGCTGGAGAGGGGGGTTTGAAGCCTTGCCATCCTGTAGTCATAAGGGCTGTGGAAGAGGGTTGGAAGCATTGCCACTCTCTAGTCATAAGGGTTAGAGCGCTGTGGAGGAGGGTTGAAAGCATGCCATTCTATAGTCAATAAGGATATAGAGCTGGGGAGGAGGGCTAGATGCGTTGCCACACTGTATTCATAAAGGTTTAGGGCTGTGGAGGAGGGTTTGAAGAATTGTTACCCTGTAGTCATAAGGGTATAGGAATGTTGAGGAGGGTTAGAAGTGTTTCCACCCCTGACCCCATAGTCAAGAGGATTATAGGGCTGTGTTGGAGGGTTAGAAGTGTTGCCACCCTGTAGTCAATAGGGTTATAGGGCTGTGGAGGAGGGATGGAAGCGTTGCCACTCTGTAGTCATAAGGGTTATAGAGCTGGGGAGGAGGGCTAGACGTGTTGCCACCCTGTAGTCATAAGGGTTAAGGGCTATGGAGGAGGGTTTGAAGCATTGTTACCCTGTAGTCATAAGGGTAAAGGAATGTTGAGGAGGGTTAGAAGTGTTGCCACCCTGTAGTCAGTAGGGTTATAGGGCTGGGGAAGAGGATAAAAAAACGTTGCCACCCCATAGTCAAGAGGATTATAGGGCTGTGGAGGAGGGTTAGAAGCATTGCCACCCTGTAGTCATAAGGGTATAGGAATGTTGAGGAGGGTTAGAAGTGTTGCCACCCTGTAGTCAGTAGGGTTATAGGGCTGGAGAGCAGGCAGTGGTGGTGCGTCCATAGAGGGCGCCGGAGCGCTGCCCCCTCTCGCTCCTGCACCGCCACTGAAAAACAATTCATAGGTTCATGCATTGCATGAACCTATGTATTGTCATCGCTGCCGCTGCCGCCCACTATTCAGATGGCCGGCCCCCTGGCGAGCGCCGGCCATCTGAATTAGAGCGGTGGCCGGCGGTGGGTGTGTTTTGGAAGTGTCTATCAGAGCCAGCGGCTCTGATAGGCTTTCCGATTACAGCCCTCAGGCTGTATTTGGCTTCCAAATAGTTCACCGAGGGACGCACGGGGGTGCGTTCCTTGGTGAACACTGACAGGCGTTTCAGCCAATCAGGTTCACCGGATCTGGTTACCGGTAACCTGATTGGCTGAAGCGACATCGAGGGCGGGAGAAGACAGGGACAGCGCTGACCCGAGGAAGGTAAGTGTAGGGCTGGGGGGGGGGACAAACTGGCTGCATTTGGGGGGAACTGGCTGTATATGGGGGACACACTGGCTGCATTTGGGGACACACTGGCTGCATTTGGGGACACACTGGCTGCATTTGGGGACACACTGACTGTATATGGGTGACAAACTGGCTGTATATGGGGGACAAACTGGCTGTATATGGCGGACACACTAGCTGTATATGGGGGACACACTGGCTTGAAATGGGGGACAAACTGGCTGTATATGGGGGACACACTGGCTGTATATGGGGGACAAACTGGCTCTATATGGGGAACAAACTGGCTGTATATGGGGACACACTGGCTGTATATGGGGACACACTGGCTTGAAATGGGGGACAAACTGGCTGTATATGGGGACACACTGGCTGTATATGGGGACACACTGGCTGTATATGGGGACACACTGGCTGTATATGGGGGACAAACTGGCTGTATATGGGGACACACTGGCTGTATATGGGGACACACTGGCTGTATATGGGGACACACTGGCTGTGTATGAGGACACACCGGCTGCATTTGGGGACACACCGGCTGCATTTGGGGACAAACTGGCTGCATTTGGAGACAAACTGGCTGCATTTGGAGACAAACTGGCTGCATTTGGGGGGGCAAACTGGTGGTGTTTGGGCACAGTGGCTGCGTTTAATGGGCACAGTGGCGGCAATTTATGTTTTGTTTTTTTTTTCAGTTTGTTTGCGCCCCCCCAAAAAAATTTGAGCAGCAGCCGCCACTGAGAGGAGGGGTTGGAAGCATTGCCATATTGTAGTCATATAGGTTATAGGGCTGTGGAGGAGGGTTGGAAGCGTTGACACTCTGTAGTCATAAGGGTTTAGGGCTGTGGAGGAGGGTTTTAAGCATTGATACTGTGTAGTCCTAAGGGTTATAGGGCTGAGAAAGAGGGTTATAAATGTTGCCACCCCATAGTCAAGAGGATTATAGGGCTGTGCTGGAGGGTTAGAAGTGTTGCCACCCTGTAGTCAATAGGGTTATAGGGCTGTGGAGGAGGGTTCGAAGCATTGTCACCTCTGATAACCCTGCCCCCTACTGACTGTCAGTGGAAGAACACAGAAGTCTCAGAAAAGCTGTGGCAGTGGAGGAGGACCAGTCCAGGACGTATGAAGTACGCCCTATAAATTTAGATGAAGTGTTTTAGGGTGTACCTTGTATGAACAAGGTCCACACATGAATAAGATTTGCCTGTGGCTCCATTTTAGATTTGTTATATTTGTATTAATATGCAACTGCGGGCAACAAGAGAAACCAATCAGTTTTATTGCATTATAAATATTTTGACAGATTGCTGACAGACAGCAGTGGGGTCAACTGGTGCACCACAATGACTTCCTAAAAGCTGAAACCCCGAGCAGGCGGGCTTAGTTCCTTCTTATTCATCTCAAGCCTCCTTTTTCAATTATGACTGGAGTGTTCTTTTATTATCCGGGAACAAAATAGATATTATTTCGAGATGCGGTATGCAATTTCTAAAAGCATAAGAAGAGTATTTCTTCTCGAAGGCTAAAGAGGAAGCCTTCGCAATCTAATTTATATAGTCGGGAGAGATGCTTTTTGTAAAAACCTCAGGAAGGAATCATTCTATAAATTTGCCCACAAAGCCGTCCGGGCGATGCTTCGATCTTTTTTCTTTTATTTATTTTTTTCAATGTATCACTCGCAGCTCTGAACCCATAACCATCATTTGCATATTAAAATCCACGGGAATGTAAAACCGATTTTTTTTTCCCCCCCATTAAACATGGAGATGGATTGTTTTCTAGAAGTCTAATCATTTTCATACCGGTGAGGATTACAAAGAAGCCGCGGGAGGTTCAGATATATTTCAAAATATGGTATCAAAATAATACCGCGAGACCCGAAGACGGGCTACATCAGCCTTGTTGAGTCTCTTAATTATAGAAGAAAGAAGCTCTGCGACAACGCGTATGCAATACACAGTGCCAGTCGCTTCTGGTGGTCTGATAAAACAATAGGGACTTATTTAAAGAATTTCAGGCAAACCGTTAAAGAGAACCTGTCTCCAGACCATTCATTTCAACAATGATCTTCCATAAGGTTATATGTAGATTGAACAGCATTTTTTTGCGTGTTTTGTACCTGTTAAAGCCTCTCTTGTGTAGACATCCAAAAGCCTTGAGACTAGTGTGACCACATTTCAAAACTGCCATTCAGGGACACCCCGCCCAGCATGCATCGGTCTGTGATGTCACAAGGGGGCGGTGCCACCATGTGACATTGCCAGGTGGCCCCACCTCTTACATATTTAAGAAATGTCACTCAGCTTACAAAAGGGGGGACTTTGATGGGGACTCTGATGTAGGGGGGGACTTTGATGGGGACCCTGATGTAAGGGGGATGCTAATAGCATCCCTAATGTAAGAGGGAACTTTTATGGGGACCTTGATGTAAGGGGGATGCTAATGGCATCCTTAATGTAAGAGGGAACTTTTATGGGGACCTTGATGTAAGGGGGATGCTAATGGCATCTCTAATGTAAGGGGGAACTTTGATGGGGACCCTGATGTAAGGGGGATGCTAATGGCATCCCTAATGTAAGGGGGAACTTTGATGGGGACCCTGATGTAAGGGCGCTCTGATGGTGGCCATAATGAAAGGGGGACTCTAATAGGGACATTGATGTAACAGGGGATTTTGATGGGGACCCTGATGTAAGGGGGCTCTGATGAGGACACTGATCTAAGGGGGGCTCAAAATGTGGAGTTAAGGACCCTGATGTAAGGAGGGAAACTGATGGGGACATTGATGTAATAGGGGACTTTGATGGGGACCCTGATGTAAGAGGGGGAAAAAAGGAAAGCAAAGCACAAAGGCAGCGCTCACAAAAGGGAACACACTTCAGAGGGAAAAAGGGGGACCCTGATAAAAGGGGGGGGCTCCTAAAGCAAACTTTAATGTAAGGGGGTTTCTGATGGGGACTTTGATGTTTAGGGGGACTCTGATAAGGACCATTATATAAGGCAGGACTCTGAAGTAAAGGGGGATTCTGATGGGGTCTCTGATGTAAGGGGGTACCCACTTGAGGATCAACAGATAAAAAAAACTGTTATGGGGGGACTCAGAAAAAAAGATAAACTGCTATTGTTAATGCTACTGACAGACTGTATCATACATGTCATTTTTGATTCTGCCCAGAGTTCCATATTCAGCCAATGTTTCTTATTATCTTGGATTTTACCGTCACCCACCGGTGACCCATAATCCCTTTTCCAGCTCTTCTGCCCTTTCTATGTCTGCATATGTGAGAGTTCAGTGAGGAAGGTTCATTCCTGGACAAGTCTAAATCTTAGCCGTCAGGATAATTCATCTTATTAATAGCACTCTGTTCACAGGTACTTGGCAAAGCTCCAACATGCATGTCAGATGCAAGATTGGAAAAGATGCCGGTGTGACCGCGCAGGACCTCCATTACACCGGCTGTCGGCACGTATCAGGCACAGACCCCCCACCCCTCCACCCTCCACCGAGGATTTCTCCTGACTCTTCCCTTCTTCCCTCCATTGAAGCAGATCAGGTTCCAGGGCATTGTTGCATCCAATGAATCCTGAAAACCTGTCTTGTGGTATCAGAATATTATTACATGATTCTGGAACTGAGTGCCATTTCTGCGGTGTGACCATGACCTGGGCTTCATTCACCCAGCTGGAGTTCTCTTGTTTGGCAGGTCTTAGCACCTTAGATAGCTGAAGGCTTGCTTCACAAAGGTACAGGACTTTAATAAGCCTTCTGGGAATAATGTATCTTTATTGCATGTCCTAACATACAGTACAATAGGATGTGATGTATACAAGGAGGGGCAAAATGTATAGAATAATAATAATAATAGTGAAGAAGAAGAAGAAGAAGGAAGAGCAAAAGGGAGGAAGAAGGAAGCGGAAAATGGAGGAAAAAGAAGGAAAGAAGGGAAAGAGGAAAGAAGGAAGAAGAAAGGAGGAGGAAGGAAGAAGAAGGAGGAGGAGGAGGAAGAAGAAGCAAGAAGAAGGAGGAGGAAGAAGAAGAAGAAGCAATAAGGAGGAGGAAGAAAAAGAAGAAAAAAGGAGAAGGAGGAGAAAGAAGAAGAAGAAAGAAGGAGGGGGAAGGAGGAGGAAGAAGCAGAGGAAGAAGAAGAGGAAGAAGAAGAAGAGGAAGAAGAAGAAGAGGAAGAAGAAGAAGAGGAAGAAGAAGAAGAGGAAGAAGAAGAGGAAGAAGAAGAAGAGGAAGAAGAAGAAGAAGAAGAGGAAGAAGAAAGAGAAGGAGAAGGAGAAGGATGGAGGGGGAAGAAGAAGAAGAAGGAGAAGGAGAAGAAGGAAGCAGAGGGAGGAAGAAGACGGAGGAGAAAGGAGGAGGGGGAAGAAAAAGGATGAAGAAGGAGAAAGAAGAAGGAAGGAAGAGGAGGAGGAAGAAGAAGGAGGAGGGCAAAAGAGGAGAAAGAAGAAAGAACATGAAGAAGAAAGAGGAAGAAGAAGAAGGAGGAAGAAAAAGGAGGTAGAAGAAAAAGAGTAATCCATTGTATACCACTTAAGGCTTTGTGCACTGGTGCACAGTCATGTTGGAAGCAGCCAACCCCAAACTGTTGTCACAGAGTTGGGAGCATGAAATTATCCAAAAGGTCTTGGTATGCTGACGCCTTAAGATTTCCCTTCACTGGAACTAAGGGGCCAACCCCTAAAAAACAACCCCACACCATAATCCCCCCCTCCACCAAATGATTTGGACCAGTGCACAAAGCAAGGTTTATAAAGAGTGAGCCAGTTTGGGGTGGAGGAACTGGACTGGCCTGCACAGAGTCCTGACCTCAACCCGATAGAACACCTTTGGAATGAATTAGAGCAGAGACTGTGAGCCAGGCCTTCTCGTCCAACATCAGTGCCTGACCTCACAAAAGCGCTTCTGGAAGAATGGTCAAACATTCCCATAGACCCACTCCTAAACTTTGTGGACAGCCTTCCCAGAAGAGTTGAAGCTGTTATAGATGCAAAGGGTGGGCCAACTCAATATTGAACCCTACGGACTAAGACTGGGATGCCATTAAATTTCATGTGCGTGTAAAGCCTGGCGTCCCAATACTTTTGGTAATATAGTGTATATTCTAATCTGTTATGTTTCATAACTCGTGTCTAAATACAGCCAAATGTCCAGCTTCACAGACTACAAAAAATCAAATTTAAATGGCAGCAATTGCATCTCTTTACTACACTGATAGAAACAACAAGAGAGTCAAGAAATCGATCTGATCCCATCCTCCGCTTGCTTGTTACCGCTGGACGTATTACGATTTCAGACCATTTATTTCAGCAATGCAATCTCCAGCTGACCTGTTTATCACCTGTGAGCTTAAGATTAATGCTCTTAGCAAACCGTATAAAACCCGAGGGGCCCCCGGGGACCCGGCGTCATAGAATGCAAGAATAAGCAGGCTCAGCCCTGGGCCGCAGTTAAGGAAACCCCATCAATGTGAGGATTGCGCCGGCCTTTCTTACCTGCTGCCCTTGTTTTATATGTCAAGAGAACTCGTAAAGTATTGATCCATAATTCAGCAGCGGCGCTCAGTTCATTCCAAGGAAAAATAATGGAACTCCATCGGCTCCTTATTGAGGCTCGCGACGAAATCTTGTACCGCTGTAGGCCAACATATACTACCTGATCTATGGCCTCTTCTACTCCATATATTTCAACATATAATTAAAAGTCATAAATAATGCACTTGACAGTTGAGTTGTGAAGAGGTGAGTGGGCTTCTGGACCATCTATAATTGGGTATGGCAAAGAATCAACCTGCTTTAGACCCCATACACACTATTCGATTTTCTGTAGGTTTTTGTCTTCAGATTTACCAAAACCATATAATATGAGGTCAAACCTTAAAGCCCTGTACACACGACTGGTTTTCTCGTGAGAGCTTTTGGCCGGGAATCCCGGGCCTCGTGTATGCTCCCTAGCAGTTTTCCCAGCAGGAAAACTGCCGGAAAAAAATAGAGAACCTGCTCTCTATTTTCCCGTCGGGATTCCCGGCAGAGTGTTTCCTGTAGAGAAAACCGGTCGTCTGTATGCTTACCTGAAGGGGAAATAAACAGTAGCATAGAACGTAATTTAGCCGGCTCGTCGTAGTCTTTGACGTCACCGCGTTCTTGCCATTCAAAAGAACGGCGGGCCTTTTGTGTGGCTGTGTGTATATATGGCTTTTCAAGGCAAGCTTGGCAGGAATCCCGTCGGGAAAACCGACGGTTTTCGAAGGGATTCCCGGTTGTGTGTACAGGGCTTAAGAGTTCCAATTTTTATGCAATCAGGCACTACATGGTTTTGGTAAATCTGAAGACAAAAATCTGCAAAAAAAACAACTAATAGTGTGTATGGGGTCTTAAAATAAGAAACATTTTGTTGCTTTGCAGTTTGAAATGAAGACAGACACAGTTTTTGTTTTATCCAGCTGTGTTTACTCCGTACAACTTATAACCCAAGTGAAAGATAGAACACCAACATGTCAGAAAACAAAAACAGAATCACTGAGTTGAAAAAAAAAAAAGAATCACCTGAAGGGTCTGCTATGGATATTTGGGGGGAACCCCACATCATTTTTTTTTTATTTGACGCAGGGTTCCCCTTAATATCCATACCAGACCTGAAGGGCCTGGTAATTGAATTTGGGGGGACCCCCACGCATTTTTTTTTTTTATCAATGACTTTCAATGACTGTTCTCTTTATTGCTGGGAGCCGACAATTCATTAACAGCCGCGAGTAGTTTTAAATGACTTTTTTTCCTTCAGAAATGACATTTTGTGCAGGGACAGTTCTAAGCACGGGAAACATGCGCCACTTTACATGCATATCATACACACCCCCCAGGTACGAAATTTAAAGGAATATTTCACTTTTATTGTTTCACTTTAAGCATTATTAAAATCACTGTTCCTGAAAAAACTGCAGTTTTTAAAACTTTTTTTTTGCATTGATACATGTCCCCTGGGGCAGGACCCGGGTCCCCAAACACTTTTTATGACAATAACTTGCATATAAGCCTTTAACCACTTCAATACCAGGCACTTATACAGCTTCCTGCCCAAGCCAATTTTGAGCTTTCAGCGCTGTCGCAATTTGAATGACAATTGCGCGGTCATGCTACACTGTACCCAAACAAATTTTTTATCATTTTGTTCCCACAAATAGAGCTTTCTTTTGGTGGTATTTGATCGCCTCTGCGATTTTTATTTTTTGCACAACAAATAAAAAAAGAGCGAAAATTTTGAAAAAAACAAAGTTTTTCTTTGTTTCTGTTCATTTTTTTTGTAAATAAGTACCTTTTCTACTTCAATGACGGGCACTGATAAGGCGGCACTGACGGGCACTGATAAGGCGACACTGATGGGCACCGATGAGGTGGCACCAATGAGGTGGCACTGATGAGGTGGCACTGATGAGGTGGCACTGATGGGCACTGATGATGGGCACTGATAGGCGGCACTGATGGGCACTGATATGTGGCACTGGTATGCGGCACTGATTGGCACTCATAGGTGGCACTGACTGGCACTCATAGGCGGCACTGATTGGCACTCATAGGCGGCACTGATTGGCACTTATAGGCGGCACTGATGGGCACTTATAGGCGGCACTGATAGGTGGCACGGACGGGCATTGATAGGTGGGCACTTATGGGCACAGATGGGCACGGATGGGCACTGATAGGTGGCGCTGATGGACACTAGTAGGTGGCACTGATGGACACTGATGCCCAGCAATGCCAGCCACCACACATTGTGGTGGTGCCATCATAGTGCCAGTCAGTGCCCATTTGTGGGCACTGATTGGCATTTTTTTTTATTTTTTTAAATTTTATTACACATGTTTGGGGCTTCCTGGGGCGCCCTGGGGGGCTTCCCTGGTGGTCTAGTGTGGGTATCCGAGGGGGGCTGCGCTGATAAACGATCAGCGCGAACCCCCGATGTCAGGAGAGCCGCCGATCGGCTCTCCTCTACTCGCGTCTGTCAGACGCGAGTGAGGAAGAGCCGATCAACGGCTCTTCCTGTTTACATCGTGATCAGCCGTGATTGGACACGGCTGATCACGTGGTAAAAAGCCTCCGGCGGAGGCTTTTTACCGAGATCAGTGTAGCGGTGGGTCAGACTGACCCACCGATCCACCGATCGCCGCGATGCGCGCCCCCCCGGGCGCGCGGCGGCTGTTATCCCGCAGGACGTCATATGACGTCCAGTGTGGATAACTGAACCACTTCCCGGACGTCAATCTGCTATTGACGGGGCGGGAAGTGGTTAAAATTAGCACTTTAGATTTTTCATGTTCGAGTCCCATAGACTTTAACAGTGTTCGGATGTTCGAACTAATTTATTGCCTGTTCGCGTGTTCTGATGCGAACCGAACTGGGGGTTGTTCAGCTCATCCCTATTGGTAAGGTTGAATAAAGACAACAGTCCATTGAGTTCAACCTGTGTAAGTGAGTGTGTCTGTGTAGAACAATCATTTCCCATATCCCCTTAACCACTTGCCACCCAGGCCTATTTGGACATTTCTCTCCTATATGTAAAAATCATCATTTTTTTTTGCTAGAAAATGACACAGAACCCCCAAACATTATATATGTTTTTTAGCAGAGACCCTAGAGCATACAATGGCGGTCATTGCAACTTTTTATCTCGCACGGTATTTGCGCAACTATTTTTCAAACGCGTTTTTTTCGAAAAAAAAATAATAATTTCATGCTTTAAAATAAAAATAAAAAAACAGTAAAGTTAGCACAATTTTTTTGCATAATGTGAAAGATGAAGTTACGCCGAGTAAATAGATACCTAACATGTCACGCTTCAAAATTGCACACGCTGGTGGAATGGCGCCAAAGTTCAGTACTTAAAAATCCCAAAAGGCAAAGATTACATTTTTTTTTACTGGTTACATGTTTTAAGTTACAGAGGGGGTCTAGGACTAGAATTATTGCTCTCGCTCTAACGTTTGCGGCGACACCTCACATGTGTGGTTTGAACACCGTTTTCATATGTGGGCGGGACTTACGTATGCGTTCGCTTCTGCGTGCCAGCACACGGGGACAGGGGCACTTTAGATTTATGTTTATTTTTTTATTGTTAATTTTACTTTAAAAAAAATATATTTTGACACTTAAAAAAAAAAAAAAAAATGTGATCACTTGTATTCCTATTACAAGGAATGTAATCATCCCTTGTAATAGGAATATGGCATGACAGGTCCTCTTTACAGTGAGATATGGAGGTCAATAAGACCCCACATCTCACCTCTAGGCTGGGAAGCCTAAAATCCCCCCCCCCCCCAAAAAAACGGATCACGGCTTCCCAGCCGAGGCAGTGCCATTTTTTGGAATGCAGAGGCTGGGCGTGACGTCATAACATCGCGCCCGGCCTCCGACAATCATAGAAACTCCGGCGACCATCTGGTCTGCCGGAAATCTCTATGATCAACATCCGGGGCCGGCGGATCCGTTCCTCGACTCACCGATCGCAGCGGTGAGTCGGTAGAAGCACCGGAGGGCGGCGGGAGGGGGGGGACGTCCCCTCTCGCCGACCGTAAGAACGATCAAGCGGCGGAACAGCCGCTATGATCATTCTTATGATGTAGGGAATCTCCGTCTGAAAATGCCGATATCTGAATGATGCCTGTAGCTGCTCCCATCATTCAGATATCCCCCCACAAAGCCCAGGACATCATATTACGGCCAGCGGTCGGGAAGTGGTTAAATTGTTTACGTTAAGATACACATCCAAGAGTCTTTTAAAACTATCCATACTTCCTGCCGACACCACCGATTGTGGAAGAGAGTTCCACATCCTTACCGCCATGACAGTGAAAAAAAAAACCCCTACGCAGCGTAAGGTTAAACCGCTTCTCATCCAGTCTCATTGTGTGCCCCCTGTGTCCTCTTATGCCACGATCTGACCTTTTTCCTATCAAACTCCTATCGGAATTCCGACGGAATTTCATCGGAAAAAAATAGAACATGTTTTATTTGAAAATTCTGATGGAATTCATCAGAATTTCTCCAATGGGGCCCACACACGGTCGTAATTTCCGATGAAAAAACCCCAACGGACTCCGTCTGACTTTTTTCATCGGAAATTCCTATCGTGTGTACAGGGCATAACACTCCCTGGGACTGAAAAGTTTCATACTTATGCTGGAAACACCATTGAGATATTTGTACATCATAATCATATTCCCTCTCAAGCGTCTCTTCTCCAGTGAGAATAAATGTAGGGCTTGTAGTCCGTTCTCATGATTGAGGTCCTCCAACCCATAGGTGTGCGCAGCCTAGGGTGTGCACCCCAAACACAAGCTCAAACACACATGATTATATATATATTGTATATATTTCACAGAAACACACAGAACTCTGTGTACATAGTGTGAGGGGGTTAGCTCGGCAGCGGGTGTGTGTGACCCCCGGGATGGGCTCCCCACACAAAAACAGGCCCAGCAGACGGAGGTTGTGGTTTTCAAAATCAAAAAGGTGCCGTTTATTTTCTATTTACAGTGACAAAAACACAGCAAAGCAAAAAAAACAAACAAAATAAATCCTGGTCAACTTGACCTCTGACTAAACATACAGGTTTCCTAACTAACAACTGGGATCAGCCTAGTGCTGTCCTAGTCCCTGGTTTTAAATGTCCAAGCAAAATATAGCCACACAGGCTTTCTCTCACCGCACAGGGGTTCACTCTCCCTAGACAGTCCACACAGGTCTGCTTCCAGGCATGAGCTAACATCTAATGAAGCTGGGCTTTCTTATAGAGGCCTAAATGAGCTGACAAGGTTCAGCTGGACTCATCAACTCCCTGTCTGCACGACGCCCAGCCCTCTCCCTAGAGGTATGAGTCATCAATGAGCCCACTAGTCTCAGCTGGGCTTATACAACTCTCCACCTAGCTGTATAAATCGGCGTAAAGCCTGAATCTGGGCGAAATATATCTACCCCCCTGGATGCAACCAGGTGACTTTACCTTCCTGCTGTCACATACCCCCCCCTCTTGTTTTAACCTCGGGGTTGGAACACCAGCAATCAGGCATTCATGTACTCGAGACAAAGCATCCACATTCCCCATTTGAACGCCAGGGCGATGCTTTACTGTGAAGTTGAATTCCTGGAGGGCCAGGAACCACCTATTCACTCTTCTATTTGTTTCCTTGTTTTGAGCCATCCACTTTAACGGAGCGTGATCCGTAACCATGTCAAAGTGCCTACCTAGCAGGTAGTACCGAAGGGAATCTAGAGCCCACTTCACCGCTAAACACTCCTTTTCAACGGTGGCGTAATTTACCTCATGGGACTTCAACTTCCTGCTGAGGTAAATGACTGGGTGCTCTTCCCCGTTCCAGACCTGGGACAATACTGCTCCTAACCCCACATCTGACGCATCACTTTGTACGACAAAGTCTCTAGAGAAGTCGGGTGAGTACAACACTGGCTGGCTACATAAGGCTTGTTTCAAGAATTGGAATGCTGCCTCAGCCTCGGGGGTCCATTTAATCATGACCGACCCTTTCCCCTTCGTCAGGTTGGTTAGGGGCACAGCCTTAGAAGCAAAGTGGGGAATGAATCGCCGATAATACCCAGCGATTCCCAGAAAGGCTCGTACCTGCTTCTTGCTGTTGGGACGTGGCCAACTCTGGATGGCCTCGACTTTGTTGAGTTGGGGTTTTATTACTCCCCTCCCAATGGTGTACCCAAGATATTTGGCCTCCTCCTGCCCAATGGTACACTTCTTGGGGTTAGCCGTAAACCCTGCTTCCCGAACAGAGTCCAGGACTGCTTGCACTTTTGGCAGATGTGAGGCCCAATCTGTGCTATGGACAATTACGTCATCCAGGTAAGCCGCAGCATACTTCCGATGGGGCCTCAGCATCTGGTCCATTTTCCGCTGGAATGTGGCCGGCGCATTCTGTAACCCGAACGGCATTCTTTTATATTGGAACGCCCCGTCTGGGGTTACAAATGCGGTTTTCTCTTTGGCTGACTTGGCCAGGGGGATTTGCCAATACCCTTTTGTGAGGTCAAGAGTCGTCATGTATCGGGCTGTTCCCAGCCGGTCGATCAACTCATCTATACGTGGCATGGGGTAGGTGTCAAATTTTGTAACTTTGTTCAACTGACGAAAATCGTTACAAAATCGCCAGCTCCCATCCGGTTTAGGCACCAACACAATGGGACTAGACCAATCACTTTGGGACTCCTCTATCACCCCTAAGTTCAGCATTTTCTGTACTTCCTCCCGTATTGCCTCCCGTCGGGCCTCTGGGATCCGATAGGGTTTTAACTTCACCCTTTCACCGGGCGGGGTAATAATGTCATGCTCTACCCCAGATGTTTGTCCCGGCAGCTCAGAGAATACCTCCTTGTTGCGAAGCACAAACTCCTTAACCTCCTGTTGTTGGGGTTGTGACAAGGTGGCTGCGATTCCAACCTCAGGAATCACGCAACCAGTTTGAGCTGGTGACCAAGTGTCTGCGACTAGGGACTCTCTATCCCTCCAGGCTTTCAACAGATTAACGTGATAGATCTGTTCGGGCTTTCGCCTTCCTGGTTGTCTGACCTTGTAATTCACTTCGCTCACTTTTTCCATTATCTCGTAGGGGCCTTGCCATTTGGCAAGGAATTTACTTTCAACCGTAGGGACAAGTACCAATATCCTATCCCCCGGGGAAAAGGTACGGGTCTTGGCTCCACGGTTGTACACTCTCTGCTGTGCCAACTGCGCTTGGGCCAAATGTTCCTTCACGATGGGCATTACCTGTGCAATTCGATCTTGCATCAGGGCGACATGCTCAATCACACTCCTGTGGGGAGAACTCTCACTTTCCCAAGTTTCCTTGGCAATATCCAACAGCCCTCTTGGGTGTCTCCCATACAGTAACTCAAAGGGGGAGAATCCCGTAGAGGATTGGGGCACCTCCCTAATAGCAAACATCAAATAAGGAAGTAGACAGTCCCAATCCTTTCCATCCCTATCCACCACTTTCTTCAACATTTGTTTTAGGGTTTTGTTGAATCTTTCAACCAGCCCATCGGTTTGGGGGTGATACACAGATGTACGTAATTGCGTCACTTTGAACAATTTACACAGCTCCTTCATAACCCGGGACATAAAGGGTGTACCTTGGTCCGTAAGCAGTTCTTTACAAATACCCACCCGGCTAAAAACAAGAGATAGCTCTTTGGCTATGGTTTTGGCCGAGGTATTTCTGAGAGGGATCGCTTCTGGATAACGGGTGGCATAGTCCATTATAACCAATATGTACTGGTGCCCCCTAGCGGACTTGATTATAGGACCTACCAAATCCATTGCGATTCTCTCAAACGGGACCTCAATGATGGGTAGAGGGACCAGCGGGCTACGGAAGTGTGGCATCGGGGCCGACCTCTGACACACAGGGCAGGAGGAACAATAATTTTCTATGTCCTTCATCACCCCAGGCCAATAGAATCTCTGTAATACCCTCTCTCGGGTTTTCTCTGTCCCCAGATGACCTCCAAGAATGTGCCCATGGGCCAACTCCAACACCAACTTCCTGTAAGGTTTGGGCACCACAAGCTGCTCAACGGTTTCTTCTGCCCTTTTTGCCACCCGATACAGTAGGTCCTTCTCTACGCTGAAGTATGGGTAAGTGCAGGTATTATCTGGGTTCACTAACTCGCCATCTATTTTCACTACGTTTTCCCGTGCCTTTATTAGGGCGGGGTCTTTCAACTGTTCTGTGGCAAAGTTTTCCCTGTGAACCTCAAGATCAGAAAACTCCACAGACGGTAGGTTTTCGTCTGAGGAGGTGGGCTCCTCTCCAGTTTCTTGAGTCTCCCCTGCCAATACTGACAAGGGAAATTCGGGAGAGTCCTCACCACTCTCAGAGGAGTTCTGGCTATCATATTCCTGGTACATAGGGGCACCAGTGGGGGGCTCAGGATCATCCCACAGTTCCCAGAACTTCGGAAAATCCCTTCCCACAATGGCGTCATGCGGTAACTGAGACACTAAGCCCACTGGATGAGAAAGGGTACCTTTGGGGGTCTCGAAACACACTGTAGTCACTGGATACTCTCGGGTGTCCCCATGCACACAAATAACAGCTACCTTGCTATTCCCAGAGACCTCTGTTTTAACTAATTCAGCCTTTATCAGGGTCACAAGGCTACCTGAATCCAGCAATACCACAACATTTCTACCATTAATACACATTTTGCATAAATGTTTCTCAGTTCCCCGAATGGCAGTGCATGCGACTGTCGCACACAGCGACTGACGTCTGCCCGTCAGAAAGTCACACTGCATGGGTTCCTCCAAAACCGGGCAATTTGCTGCAATATGTCCCGCTTGCCGGCAGCGGTAGCAAATGATCCTTCTTGCCGCCTCTTGAGCCGCTGATTTCCCAGGCTGTTCTCGCCAAACTTGGGGTAGAGCTCCCACCCTCTCACTCTCTCCACCCTTACCCCTTGGAATCATCTTATCCGCCCCTGGGGATGGTCTGGTCTTAGGGTGGAAAGTCCGAGTGTCTCTGGAAGAGGCCGTCAGGTTCTCTGTAGCCAAGTATTTCTCCACACGATCCACAAGACCATCGGCCGTCTCTGGGTCTCCATGGCTTACCCACTTTTGGATGGCAGTAGGAAGAGCTCTCAAAAACCGATCCATTACAACACGTTCCACAATCTTTGGTGCGGACAAAGTCTCTGGCTGTAGCCACTTTCTGCTCAGGTGAATGAGATCATACATTTGAGACCTGGGGGGTTTTCCAAGCTGGAAAGTCCAGTTATGCACACGCTGAGCCCGGACAGCCAGGGTGACACCCAGCCTTGCCAATATTTCAGCTTTTAGCATCACATAGTCTTTTGCTTGGTCAGGCTCTAGGTCATAGTAAGCTTTCTGCGATTCACCCGTTAACAGAGGAGCCACCAGTCCAGCCCACTGCTCCTCAGGCCACTTTTCTCTTTCAGCAGTCCTTTCAAACGTGGTCAAAAATACCTCTGGATCATCCTCTCCAGTCATTTTTGTCAATAAACGACTCACCCCAAAGGACGCGGTATTAGTGGGACGGCTTTCCTCACTGGTCTGCGGACGTTGCTGCATTACTGCTTCCATTTGTTGTAGTCTCTGCTCTTGCTTCTGTAACAGGTCTATGAAGCGGGCCTCAGATTGCTGCTGGGCTTGTTGCTGAGCTTCCAGACTCTGTTGGTGAGCTTGCTGCTGGGCTGCAAGGCTCTGTTGATGAGCTTGCTGCTGGGCTGCGAAGTTCTGTTGTTGAGCTGCAAGGCTCTGTTGATGAGCTGCAAGGCTCTTTTGCAAACCTGCATTTGTCTGCTGTTGATTGGCATTTGCTAGAGCCAGCTGCTTCAGTATCTCCTCCATGCTGGCTTAAAAAAAAACTGCCACTGGTTCTCCACCAACTGTGAGGGGGTTAGCTCGGCAGCGGGTGTGTGTGACCCCCGGGATGGGCTCCCCACACAAAAACAGGCCCAGCAGACGGAGGTTGTGGTTTTCAAAATCAAAAAGGTGCCGTTTATTTTCTATTTACAGTGACAAAAACACAGCAAAGCAAAAAAAACAAACAAAATAAATCCTGGTCAACTTGACCTCTGACTAAACATACAGGTTTCCTAACTAACAACTGGGATCAGCCTAGTGCTGTCCTAGTCCCTGGTTTTAAATGTCCAAGCAAAATATAGCCACACAGGCTTTCTCTCACCGCACAGGGGTTCACTCTCCCTAGACAGTCCACACAGGTCTGCTTCCAGGCATGAGCTAACATCTAATGAAGCTGGGCTTTCTTATAGAGGCCTAAATGAGCTGACAAGGTTCAGCTGGACTCATCAACTCCCTGTCTGCACGACGCCCAGCCCTCTCCCTAGAGGTATGAGTCATCAATGAGCCCACTAGTCTCAGCTGGGCTTATACAACTCTCCACCTAGCTGTATAAATCGGCGTAAAGCCTGAATCTGGGCGAAATATATCTACCCCCCTGGATGCAACCAGGTGACTTTACCTTCCTGCTGTCACAATAGGAATAGTGATCTGGCCCTTTCTTTTCCCTGAAAAGCAGAGAGAAAAAACAGCCAGATTAGTAAGTAAAAGCAACAGTGGCCCCCTGACATCAGAGCATGGCACAGTGCCCCCCTGGCATCAGAGCATGGCACAGTGCCCCCCTGACATCAGAGCATGGCACAGTGCCTCCTGACATCAGAGCATGGCACAGTGCCCCTGACATCAGAGCATGGCATAGTAGTGCCCTGACATCAGAGAATGGTACAGTAGTGCCCCCTGACATCAGAGCATGGCACAGTGCCTCCTGACATCAGAGCATGGCACAGTGCCTCCTGACATCAGAGCATGGCACAGTGCCCCTGACATCAGAGCATGGCATAGTAGTGCCCTGACATCAGAGAATGGTACAGTAGTGCCCCCTGACGTCAGAGCATGGCACAGTAGTGCCCCGACATCAGAGCATGACACAGTGCCCATTACATTGCAGTGCGGGTGATGGGGGGACACAGGGGATGGGGGCTGGAGGAGCCAGAGAGGATCGAGCCCTCTCTCCTCTCCTGTTCGTGCGGTGTGGAGGGGGGAGGAAGGGGGGCTTTTTGCTGGCAAGAGCATTGTAAATGAAGTGAAATCTACCCTCCTAGATTCGCCCATGAACCCCACTAGGTGCCACTTACTTCCTATCCTATAACAGCAGAAGAGGCACTGGAGGGCAGGCGGAGTGCAGCTGTATCACTCCGCCACCTCCAGTAAGAGATCGGGAAATGCAGCCAGCTGTCAGCTTACTCCGCAGCTGCAGTTCTCTTAAGAGGAGTCTAGGGTTATACATACCAATCAAAATTGTCTCACTGGCAGCACTGTCACTGCCAGTGAGTGTCCATTAGCAAACCCAGCAGTTTCACCAGAAAAAAGCCCTGGCTGGCACAGGCGGGATTAGGGTGTTCCAGGCACACCCGGCACACCCCCTGCGCACGCCTATGCTCCAGCCCCTGTATTGATTTAGTTGCCCTTCTCTGGACTCTCTCCAGCTCCAGCACATCCTTTTCGGAGGATTGGTGACCAGAACTGGACGGAATACTCCAAATGTGGCCGAACCAGAGTTTTATAAAGTGAATATTAAGTAGAGGAAGGTATTTGGTACAAACCAGACCCTCCCTGAATCAGGACGTTGCTCCAGACTGGAAAAACTATGAAAGAACCAGGAGGAAACTGGTCAGAGAGAAGCCAATAGGCCTACAGCAACTCTGAAGCAGTTGCAGGAATTGATGACAAAGAGTGGTCATTGTGTGCATGTGACAACAATTTCACTAATTCTCCATAAATGTGGCTTGTGTGGGAGGGTTGCAAGAAAAAAACCACTCCTCGAGAAAGGCCACATGCAGTCACCACTTGAAGATTCTGAGGCCAAATGGAAAAAAGGTGTTCTGGTCAGATGAGACCAAAATTTCATTATTTGGCCTCAACACCAAACAATATTCTGGTGGAAATCCAATACAGCTCACCATCCAAATAACATTATTCCTACAGTAGAGCATTGTTATGGAAGTGGTAAAATCCTGGTATGGGGACTAATGTATATATGGATATTGGTTGGACACTTTCCAGAAACAGACAGGTATCTCCCAATCCCTAGGGATTGTTAAAAAGAAAGAAATAAGAGAGACTAAGCTCTTATGGTATGGGGAGTGGTAATATCCTGGTCTATCCTGGTATGGGGTGGTAATATCCTGGTATGGGGGTGGTAATAACCTGGTATGGTGGGCGGTAATATCCTGGTATGGGGGCGGTAATATCCTGGTATGGGGGCGGTAATATCCTGGTATGGGGGTGGTTATATCCTGGTATGGAGGTGGTAATATCCTGGTATGGAGGTGGTAATATCCTGGTATGGAGGTGGTAATATCCTGGTATGGAGGTGGTAATATCCTAGTATGGAGGTGGTAAAATCCTGGTATGGAGGTGGTAATATCCTGGTATGGGGGCTGTAATATCCTGGCATGGAGGTGGTAATATCCTGTTATGAAGGTGGTAATATCCTGGTATGGGGGTGGTGATATCCTGGTATTGAGGGAGTAATATCATGGTATGGGGGTGGTGATTTCCTGGTATGGAGGTGGTAATATCTTGGTATGGGGGTGGTGATATCCTAGTATGGAGGTGGTAATATCTTGGTATGGGGGTGGTGATATCCTGGTATTGAGGGGGTAATATCCTGGTATGGGGGTGGTGATATCCTGGTATGGGGGTGGTGATATCCTGGTATGGGGGTGGTGATATCCTGGTATGGAGGTGGTAATATCCTGGTATGAAGGTGGTAATATTCTGGTATGGGGGTGGTGATATCCTGGTATAGGGGTGGTGATATCCTGGTATAGGGGTGGTGATATCCTGGTATGAAGGTGGTAATATCATGGTATAGGGGTGGTGATATCCTGGTACGGGGGTGGTGATATCCTGGTATGGGGGTGGTAATATCCTGGTATGAAGGTGGTAATATCCTGGTATGGGGGTGGTGATATCCTGGTATGGAGGTGGATAAATCCTGGTATGGGGGTGGTAATATCCTGGTATGGGGGTGGTGATATCCTGGTATGGGGGTGGTGATATCCTGGTATGGGGGTGGTGATATCCTGGTATGGGGGTGGTGATATCCTGGTATGGAGGTGGTAATATCCTGGTATGGGGGTGGTGATATCCTGGTATGGGGGTGGTGATATCCTGGTATGGGGGTGGTGATATCCTGGTATGGAGGTGGTAATATCCTGGTATGAAGGTGGTAATATCCTGGTATGGGGGTGGTAATATCCTGGTATGAAGGTGGTAATATCCTGGTATGAAGGTGGTAATTTCCTGTTATGGGGTGGTAATATGTACATGGGGGGAGTCTGTGATACTTATGTACATGGGATTTTTTTATTTTTAATAAATTTTGCAAAGATTTCAAACAAACTTCTTTCACGTTGTCATTATGGGGGATTGTTTGTAGAATTTTGAGGAAAATAATTAATTGAATCCATTTTGGAATAAGGCTGTAACATAACAAAATGTGGAAAACATGAAGCAATGTAAATACTTTTCGGGTTCACTGTTTATATATAAAAAAAAATTATTTATTTTTTTGTTTTGCCCAGACATAGACTTCAAAGAGTCGATGACCTGGAACAAGCATACAGGTTAGAAGCTCCACTTTCCTGAAATATATAGGTAATATATATATATATATATATATATATATATATATATATATATATAGGTAATAGACAAAATAATTGTCTCTCTTTAGTGATGAAGAAGCACAGAGAGAAGAAAAGATTTGTGGGCTGATTTCGATCCGTCTTTTGTTGGAGATGATGCCAAGATTTGACACACATAAGTGACACCCCACTTGTAAGGAGCAATCAAAGAGAAAGGGTTCGGCGTGTGAACTGGCAGGGGGCGGTGAGCCTTGAGACGAGCGGCGGTGGCACTTCGGGGAGTACAAAGCCTGCAGACGTTTAATTCTACACAGCAACCTACAAATGAATGCCGTACGACTACCCTTGTACCTTTCCTACCTCTTATCCCATAACACACCAGCCAATTATCACATCACACAACACGCCAACAATACAACATCCTAACCCAGGTGACAGCAAATTGTGGGAAATTGCAGGGAAAAATCAATAGCTTTTCTTCTGGGGTTGGATGGTATATAATAACCAGACCTCCACCCGGAAAAAAAAAAGGCACTTAAGTGTGCCGGATAAATGGCCAATCTGACCGAATAAACTGTCCCAGGTTTCTGGAATAACCTTTCTGTATTCTGATCTGTTTGATCACTCCTGGTGGCTCTGGGATGTCTTGTTATACCTGAACACCAGGAAGATATAAAATGCACAAATTATTGTGGCTCTGTATTCCGAAATACATCATTAACCATTTCAGCTCCGGAAGGTTTACCCCCCACCCCCCCCTTTCATGACCGGGCCATTTTTTACGATAAGGCACTGTGTTACTTTAACTGACAATTGCGCGGTCGTGCAGTGTTGTACCCCAAAAAAATTGACGTCCTTTTTTTCCTACAAATAGAGCTTTCTTTTGTTGGTATTTGATTACCTCTGCAGTTTTTATTTATTTTTTGCTATAAATTTCTTCATCATTTTCGGCCAATATGTATTCTGCTACATGCTTTTGGTAAAAAAATCCCAATAAGCATATATTGATTGATTTGCACAAAAGTTATAGCGTCTACATACTATGGGATATATTTATGGTATCCAGTAATTGCCCCACCGCCGCGCTGATCACCCTACCTTCCCACATCCGATTCACCCTGTTGCCAGGGCCCCCCTACTGGCCTGGGCCCCATACAGGAGGACCGGTTGTCTTGATCACATACTCTACAGCCGGGTGTTCCCGGTGTAATGCCTCGTACACACGACCGGGGATTCCCGACGGGAAAACTGTGATGAGAGCTTTTGGCCGGGAATCCCGGCCGTGTGTATGCTCCATCGCAGTTTTTCCGACGGGAAAACTGCCAAATCGGCCGGCTAAAAAAAGAGAACCAGCTTTTTTTTTTCCGGCGGGATTCCCGGCCGTGTGTAGCAGAAAACGACCATTTTTGGCAGTTTTCCTGTGGGGAAAAACTCAGATAGAGCAAACACAGGGTCGGGATTCCCGAGGAAAAGCTCTCATCTGAGTTTTCCCGACGGGAAAACCGATCGCCTGTACGGGGGAAAAGTAGAGAGTAGGTTCTCGGTTTTCCCCTCGGGATTTCCGACTGATCTTTTCCTGTCGGGAATCCCGGTCGTGTGTACTAGGCATAAGAGCCTGAGTGAGCACAGTTGGGAGGACTGGGGAGACACGCCTGAGAGAACTGGGAGATTGCCGTTTGGGAGATGGGTGCAGAACCAGTGGAGAGAGGACTGTGGAGAAGGGCAGTGGAAAGGGGTCTTTGAAGCCGGGCTGGCTGGCAGGGCCTGAAGAGAGTTATCTGGGAGTGGTAGCTGAGCAGAGGACAGTTAGCACCTGAACTATTCTACACCACAGGGGCCCGAGGCCTCTTCCCACAAAAGGCAGTTCATTGAGGTCTGGCTGGAGCAGTGTCAGGCCTACCCTCATAGTGCTAGTTAGTCCGGAGGAGTGATAGTCTGCAGCAAGGGAAGTGCTGGTGGTGGAACAGTGTACGGCAAGTGAAGAGCTGGAGAGAAGCTTGAGGTGTATGTACAGGTAGTGTACATTGTAGTCTCAGTTGATTGATCTACAATCCACAATTTATTGATATACAATTGATTGATCTACAATTCACAATTGTTTGTTCTAAAATCCTGGGCATCCCATAATTTCCTAATACCCATCCAAGTTTAATCCCCTAAATAAAACAAAACATAACAAGCTATGGACTGTTCTGTGTTACTGAGTGAATGTAAGATGGACGTCTGGCTGGGCAGGGTGACGGGTGAACCACAACTTTCAGCAACCCCCAAGGGGGCATGGCTACACTTGCATCAGAGCTACCACTGTGGTGTCTGAAGCGGCTAAGCACGGTTGTAATATGTGGACACATGTGGCGGTCCCCCTGCACTTCACCCAAAGAGCTCTTTGGAATTGGCCTTGAAGGCTCTCCCACTGGCCAACCACTTTTCTACAGACTGCTGCAAAACTGAACTTCTCAGCATGAGTTCCCAGTATGAATCTCGAAGGTTTAATTTGAACTTTTCACCAGAGTGTATCTTCAGGGCATCAAAGACAGACAAGTGTAGAGGCACATTAAAATTCCTCTGAGGCCTCGTACACACGACCGTTTTTCCCGGCAGGAAAACTACCAGGAGAGCTTTTGGCCGGGGATATCCTGGCCGTGTGTATGCTTTCCCAACAGGAAAACTGCTGGGAATCCCGGCGGGAAAAATAGAGAACCTGCTCTCTATTTTCCCATCGGGATTGCCGGCAGAGTGTTTCCTGCCGAGAAAACCGGTCATCTGTATGCTTACCTGTAGGGGAAAAACCCGTGCATGCTCGATAACACTTCGATGCATGCGCGGTAGCATACAATCTTAGTGTGGGGTGTAGCAAGATGGGGGCTAAGAATATGAATGCATCATACTTACTAGGGGGAGTACAACTGGGGGGATCCGTCGTGGAGAAGGATCTGGGGGTTTTGGTAGATCATAAGCTCAATAATGGCATGCAATGCCAAGCTGCGGTTTCCAAAGCAAACAAAGTCCTTTCTTCTATTAAGAGAGGTATGGACTCCAGAGAGAGAGATATCATTTTGCCCCTGTTCAAATCATTAGTAAGACCTCATCTGGAATATGCAGTTCAGTTTATGGCCCCAGTTCTCAAAAAGGATATCGGGGAACTGGAGAAAGTGCAGAGAAGGGCAACCAAACTGATAAGAGGCATGGAGGAACTCAGCTATGAGGAAAGATTAGAGGAACTGAATTTATTCTCTCTTGAGAAGAGGAGAATAAGGGGGGATATGATCAACATGTACAAATATATAAGGGGTCCATATAGTGAACTTGGTGTTGGGTTATTCACTTTACAGTCAACACAAAGGACAAGGGGGCACTCTTTATGTCTAGAGGAAAAGAGATTTCACCTCCAAATACGGAAAGGTTTCTTCACAGTAAGAGCTGTGAAAATGTGGAATAGACTCCCTGCAGAGGTGGATCTGGCCAGCTCAGTAGATTGCTTTAAGAAGGGTCTGGATTCTTTCTTAAATGTACAGAATATAACTGGGTACTGACATTTATAGGTAAAGTTGATCCAGGGTAAATCTGATTGCCTCTCGGGGGATCAGGAAGAATTTTTTCCCCTGCTGTAGCAAATTGGATCATGCTCTTCTGGGGTTTAGAATTGGGCATATGGGATTGTAAGATTTTTTATTTTTTGATGGTTGAACTGGATGGACTTGTGTCTTTTTTCAACCTGACTATCTATGTAACTATAAATGTGACGAGACACCGGCTCGTCGTAGTCGATGACGTCACAGCGTTCTCGCCATTCAAAAGAACGGCGGGTTTTTGTGTGGCCGTGTGAATACACGGCTTTTCAAGGCAAGCCTGCTAGGAATTCCGTCGGGAAAGCTGACATTTTTTTTCCCGACGGGATTCCCGGTCGTGTGTACAGGGCTTGACAAAGCACATAGAACAAGCATTGAAAATGGACGCAGGCTATACGGAGTCTCCTGTTTATCCAAAGAGATCACGTGCAACGCACTTGTTATGTTCTAGTTTTTGATCTGACAGGGTAAGGTTTCTTACCATAAAAACAAACAAACCCCTAGAAGTTAAGAATAGTCACAGGGCACATAGAAGCATTGTTTGGATACCAACATTTCTAGTTCTCTAGAACACCTTTGGCTTAAAATAATTGTTTGATGTGGGCCAGAGGAGGAAATGTGTCGGAAGAACCCGGTCAGGTGTCTCCACACGGTGAAGAAAACTCAAAGGGACGTGACGTGAAAGAATAGAGCTCTGTGGAATGTGAAAATATATCTAAAGCCTTTTTTTTTCTTTTTATTCTGGATAGAGTATGTAAAGGCTTTTAAACCCATGTCATGTCCTCAACTAGAGGGACACAATTCTTCTGATGTGAGCTGCAGCGGAGAGAGAGCTCCTGGGATTCGTGGCCTCCAACCGCCTAAATCACATGACACGCAGACTCCCGCTGTTTCAAATTCAGCAGTGGAATTTGGATTTTTTTGGGGTTGTCTACTGAAATTGCTTGGTGACAGAATAGACCACATGTGTCAAAAACAAGGCCCACCGGTTGAATCTGTCCCACCAGGTCATTTACCCACTTCAGCTCCGGAAGGTTTTACCCCCTTCCTGACCAGGAGTGGGAGGAAAAGCGGGGGGGTAAGTATTGTTCTAGGAGTGGAAATTTGTGGAGGGGGGGGGGTGCTAAGAGTTGTGATTTAGGGGGATTTGCGTAGGTAGGGGGGACTGGGATAAGAAGATTTGTGCTATAAGTGGGGATTTGGGTAGAGAATTTGTGGTAGGAAGGGGCATTTGAGCTGGGGGGGAATAAGGGATGGGGGCCAAAAATTTGTGCTGGGAGGGAGGATTTCAGCAGGGAGTGGATTTTTACTGGGAGGAGGGGTAATTTATGCTTAGGGATAAGCATCCAGATTAGTGCTCAGTGTTTTTTTGGGGGATGGATTTTTGCTGACACATAATGCTCATACATCTTGGGGGCGGGGGGTTGCCGCAGCTTGGCATATTTGTCCATGGCTCTAGATGACCTTGTCCTGGCCCTCGGCTCTAGATGACCTTGTCCTGGCCCTCGGCTCTAGATGACCTTGTCCTGGCCCTCGGCTCTAGATGACCTTGTCCCAGCACTGGCTCATGAATGGGGGAAAGGAGAAGTACAACCAAAGCTCGAGTGCCATTCGTTTTGCACTCCTGTGACCTGTCATGGATATGCAGTAGTGTTTGTCTGTCAGCTTACCTTCCTTCCCATGTGTTCATCTAGAGACCAGACCTCCTTCACCTGGCTTCCTTTATAATCTCCTCCCAGCCTGACTCCACCCCAGGCCCTATCACAGAACACTATATTAACCTGTGCACTGCAAGCCTGCTTTGCTGATCAACGTGTTTGTTAGGCATTGTGTGTTTGGGTTCCTGCCTGCCGTGTGCTACGTCTGTCTCTCTGTTACGTTATTGGCTTGTCCCCGACTATCCCTGTCTGCTCGTGACCCTTGACCTTCGGCTCGTTCTTCGTTATCCTTGTCTGCTTGTGGCCCCTGACCTTCAGCTTGTTAATCGGTTCTCTCTTATCGTGTGCTGCTGCTTCCCCTCTTTTCCCCTTATCCTACGGGGCGTGAGCTAGGAAACTCCAGGGGCCGCGACCTGGTCCCAGCCTGCAGCTAACATCCTCACCACTAGAGGCCCTGGAGAAGACCAGCTGGGTCTTAGACTCCGCGCCCTGGGGAATCTTGGCTCTAGCTTCCGTTTGGATCCCGGTTGTGCTCCTCTGGTCCCGCTTTCCACAACCACCCAGTTTCCTATCCACAGAAGCCAGCCATAGGGTTCACTACCTCGCGGTGCACTCCTGTCCCCCTACGGTGTGCATCTGTCACCTGGCCACAGGTGACCCTGACATGACCCATTTTAAGCAGACAGTGAAAGCCCGTTGTCAGCTGACATCACAGAACAGGTAGTCCAGGCTGGGGAAAGATCATGACCATACGGTTGGGATCCACCCACATGCCTGGATCGGCACCCGGCTCAGCCTCCCAACAATCCCCTGAGAGCCTGAGCTGGCTGCTCCTGCCCCCCCCCAGTGAGCGCAGGGGGGGAGAGCAGAGAGCGTTGACTGCGTTGACTGCTCAGGCAGCACAGAGAACCGAGCGGTTGGCTGTGTTTGATCGCTTGGTTCTCAGTGTTAGAGCCGGCAGGAGACAAATGCAGCATCGGACCTATGCTCCATCCACCTAGGTAAGTATGAATATAAAAAATAAATAAATACCCGTACTCCTCTTTTAAACCTTCTGGAGCTGAAGTAGTGAACTAATTATTAATCTATAGAGAAATCTGACCATAGTGTATGGGATTTAGAGGGCAGTATAGCCATAACCTATACCGTTATATTGTCCCATACATCTAACCTTCACACTCTCCTTTAATATTAATATAGCAATTTGTTGAGCAGCTCCCTAATCAGTTTACCAGCCAGGCCTGCTAACGCATTTCATGTCTTTGAAATTCAAAAATTTGAATATATTCAGATCAGCTTTTTGATCCAAAAGAAAAGAAGCCGAGCTCAAAGCAGACTTTAGTCTGAAGCCATCAATACGACGTTCTATGAAGACATATTATGGAGACATTTGGTCTCCTCCACGAGATGGGTTGTGATTGGCGTGGAAACAGCTATCTGTTTCCCAGCTGTCAAAGTCGACAGTTGGGTGATAAGCAGATCTCTAAGCTGAAGCCAATTGAAGTTAATTAAGGCAGATAGATACAAGCGCGGAGTCCCAGAAACATTAATCACCCGATTTCTTATTCCGGGAAGGTTCTGCAACAGTTGGTAATCTAATCGCAGATGTTGGGACACGTTGCATGCCAGCGGTTCCAGGTACAAGACTCCAGAAAGACCAGCTGGTTCTGATCCGAAACTAAAGACTATAGCACTTGAAGAGAACTGAACCATGGTGGGGGCTTGCCCATTCGGTTAAAGTACTTATGTTTCCTGTTTAAACGGATTTAGGAAAAGAGAATTGCATGTGGTGAGAGGTTTTGAAGCCTCGTACACACGGCCGAGAATCTCGTCAGGAAAAAACCTGTTGTTTTTCCTGACGAGATTGTTGACAAGAATCTTGTCCCGGCCGAGTGTACACACGCTCGATTCAAAAGAACCGCCGTTCTTTTGAATGGAGCGAACCCGGTGACGTCATCGACTACGACGAGCGTGCGCTCGTCACATTCGATGCCGCGGCCGCCATCTTGCTACACCCTACCTATGCCTAGGAAGGTACCGCACATGCGTCAAAGTCATTTCGAGCATGCGTGGGTTTCCATGGCGACAGGTAAGTGTACACACTCTCGGGTGTACACCATCTCCGGCCACGTCAAAGGCACCTGGGCCCGGAACCCCGGAACGCCAGCACCCAAGCTAAAGGTGCCCGGGTGCGGCTGCGTCCTCCGATTCTGCACTCTGAACCCCGTGGTAAGAGCGTCCGTCCCTTTTATCTCCTCTCCCTTTGCGTCACAGCAGGTTCCCTGCCCCGCTGTACCAGATCCAGGGGAGGACAAAAAGGCACAGTCTTGCGGTGTGAGTTCACCTCCGGCCCCCGGCAACAATGCTACTTATAGGCCCAGGGAACCTCACACCACCAGAGTCCTCCAAGAACCATAAAAGGGTCTCAGATTCCCTAGCAATCATTTCATCTGGGTTACACTACCACCCAGATGCTTCCCCTAAATTCAAATACCCGCTACACTCTCCCCCGGTGATTTGACACTGGTCCCCAGTGTCTGGTGCAAACCCATGTCTCCCAAGAAGTGGCAACATAAGTTCGACCCAGAGACCAACTACACAATGTAACCCTGAATTGTGCCAAGACCCAAAATGGGAAAAGGGAAAATAGAAATGAAAACAATAAAACTTTCAATAAAATACTCTTAACATTTACACATGTACAATTCCCCCCCTTGCTATCTAAGGACCACCCCATTCTCACCAGCCTTGATAGACGAGTCTCCTGCAGAGGGGAAAAAAAACAACTCACATCCTAACATTATATATGTGTTTGCTTGGAATGATTGGGTCTGTCCGAGAAGAAACCCATTCACTACAATGAGTGTTGCATAATGTTAAAAAAAAAAAAAAACAATAGTTGCGCAACACTGCCACCTGGTGACAATGCCGCGGTAAAGACTCTTATCACTTCCAGATGAACTTTTCTCTCTTGATCTTTTCTCTGTGGCCCTACACTGACTAAAAACCCCAAAGTCAATGATTTCTCTGAAGTGCAAGGAGAAGGAGGGAGAACAAAACAGTAACAGCTCCCATTTCTCCAAAGAGTAGAACGCCCAAATAAAAAAAATAACTAGGGCACAGTCCTTGTGCTCCAGCAAAGGCACTCTGGAAAGTTCAGCAATGAGCAGCAAGAAAGAACACACAGGAGTCTTTTTCTCCTAAAGGTAAAACTTTGGATGCGGCAGAAACACAGGCTTCAAATGCTTGTCAAACGCCTCCATGTTATACTCTACATTTCCTCCATCCTTGCGACAAATCAACACTCTGTCCGCATGGATATGCCTTCCCAGCATCCACTTAGCTTTACAGTCCTGAAACTTCTTGGTGACCGTTGGTGAACAAGAAAAGTATCGGCGTGCTTGAGGTACTTTGAGTTTGTCCCAAACAAAGGTATTATACCACCTGTGGCGAAAAACTTCCACCTCAAAGAGCAATTCTCTAGGCAGGTATGGGTACTCCCACACATACTCTTGGACAACCTTCTGGCAAAAGAGACGCTGCAGCCTTGACAAAGGTGGCATCGTGACACGGTCTCCTTCTCCAGGTAACACAATTGCTTCTGGATGGCGAGGTGCGTTCACCACCTCGGTAGATCTGGGCACAGGAGCCGGCAGTGACTGGCGTTGCACTCCTGCAACAGGGGCAGGTGAAATAGAAGTTGAATCCAGAAGAGGGATTTCAGACAGTGGACCAGATTCTTCCCTCGGCACCGAGGCCTCCACCCAGGGTGTACGATCCCCAGTAGACATAGGTGGGTCCCTTGTGACACAGGACGAGGGTAATTTCATCTTGTCCCATCCCTTTCGGTGGAAGATTTTGTCTATCTCCCAATCATCGCCATTGTCAGACAATGAATCTAGGTCGGAGGTGTCATAACACTCAGTGGACAGATAATTCCCAGTCACGGAATCATCCCCCTTGACGGCCTCCACCGACTGTGGGCTTCTGCCACCTTTAACCACACAGACAGTCCCAACCCCTTGCTCACCTGGGCCTTCAGAAGAACAGGGATGTCCAGGGCTCTTCCCTCCGGATCCATCCAGGCCAGGCAAGCAGCGGGGCAAAGCTCTTCCATGACCACACAAGGACATCACTAGGCCGACTTTTCTCTTCGGCGGTCAGAGCAGGGAGCTGCTGGTTGACCAAAGCAGCATCTTCGGATTTTTCTCTTTTAATCTCCGCTTGAGCAGTCACTTCCCCCTGGTCAGCGCGCACAGGAATACCCGCCATGGCATCGATCTCTCCCTCCGGAGTGGCAGTACCTGTGAGGTAGTTGAGGTGGAAGGCGCGAGGCCTTTCTGTGGATGGCTCCACCTCGAAGAGAAACTCCTTGCAGACCTCACATCGCCCGAATCGCTTTAACTGAACCACCAGTCCCGAACAGCTGGGACAAATCACACCGAGGGCTTCTATGTCTCTGCAGGTGTACAGAGCCAATCGCCCCCGAGGCCTTAGTCTGATTCCTGTATCCATAATGGGAGCAGCAAAGGAAGTCATGTCCGTGAAAGAAGAAGCTGAAATCCACAAAGTGTTTGAAGTCATCTTTCCTGTCCGCTGCTCCAATGCTCACTGACCCACCTGCGCCGGAATCTCCATGTGCGTACGTCCACATGGCCAGACTCCTCCCACACTCTGCACTTGTTCGCAGGCTTTCCCTTTTCCCCAGGCCACGAACTACGCAGCTATGGTTTGCCTCGTGGCACGTTGGCCAATATGGCCGACCTACTCTGAACTCCTCCGGTTAGCAAAGTTCAAATTCAGACACCATACACATCCCGGACGAGCCCCCATGTGTAGCGACCTCACCCCTCTCACCCCTTCTCATTCTTGTCTTGTCCTTCTTTGTCTAGGGGTGTTAGTGCTGGGGGTAGAGATGAGATACACCATGGCCCATGTCCTCCATAGTGAAGAGGTGAAGGCCAGAACGATCGGGCTTTGTGTAGGTGTCCTAGAGTCAAGTCCTGTCCTTCGTCCCTGACTCCTTTGCTCCTAGTAACCAGAGTTCCACACAGTGAATAGGTCCAACACAGTTTTATTCTTCTCAGCAAATAAACATACAGCACGGTTAAGTTGGATTCGTTTGCAACAACTTAGTAATGTCAATAGGTCGAGGCACAATCCTTTCCCTTCTCTTGCCAACCACTGTGGTATCACCAGTGGCGAATAGTCACTGCCACTGACTATGTGAAGTAGAACGTGAATTACCTTCGCTAGCACGGCCCCTGTCAGGGGAAGGATATCCGTCCAAGGGAGATACCGGAGGCCTCTCTGTCACCAGCGATGCTGCGCCGGACTCTCCAGAGAAGTTCTGCTCACCAGACCTCACGGACTCAGACACGGGCACCCAAGGAGTTAGGGCCCCCTCGGAATCCTCCACCCTCGCGGAACTCAGTCGAAGGTACTGAGCCCCAGGCATCCGCCATACTACCTCACCCCAGGCTAAAGGTGCCTGAGATGGACTTCATCTCTGCTCCGGCCAGGTCAAAGGCACCGGGGCCCGGAACCCCGGAACGCCAGCACCCAAGCTAAAGGTGCCCGGGTGCGACTGCGTCCTCGGACTCTGCACTCTGAAGCCCGTGGTAAGGGCATCTGCCCCTTTTATCTCCTCTCCCTTTGCGTCACAGCGGGTTCCCCGCCCCGCTGTACCAGCTACAGGGGAGGACAAAAAGGCACAGTCTTGCGGTGTGAGTTCGCCTCCGGCCCCCATTAACAAATCCACCTATATGCCCAGGGAACCTCACACCACCAGAGTCCTCCAAGAACCATAAAAGGGTCTCAGATTCCCTAGCAATCAGTGCATCTGGGTTACACTACCACCCAGATGCTTCCCCTAAATCCAAATACCCGCTACATGTAGAAGAATACGTATCAGCCTAAACTGAGGACTAAACTTATATATTTTTTGGGGATATTTATTATAGCAAAAAGTAAAAAATATGTAACTTTTTTTTCAAAATTGTCGCTCTATTTTTGTTTATAGCGCAAAAAATAAAAACTGCAGAGGTGATTCAAGGCGACTTGTACCCACTGATTTCAATGGAAGTCGCCTCCAAAGTCAGATATCCATCTTAGTGCAAGCAACTTTACAGGAAGAGAAAATAGTTAACCCAGGCAAACCCCTCCCTCCCACAGAGCTGATTATTCTGTGATTGGCCACAGCCAATCAAGTTGTAGAAACATCTCAAGGATGATCAGTGGAAATAGGAGGCACCTGATCTCAATTCTGAGTGTCATGGCAAAGGCTGTGATACTTATGTACATGGGAGGAGTCTGGGATACTTATGTACATGGGAGGAGCCTGTGATACTTATGTACATGGGAGGAGCCTGTGATACTTATGTACATGGGAGGAGTCTGTGATACTTATGTACATGGGAGGAGTCTGTGATACTTATGTACATGGGAGGAACCTGTGATATTTATGTACATGGGAGGAGTCTGTGATACTTATGTACATGGGAGGAGCCTGTGATACTTATGTACATGGGAGGAGCCTGTGATACTTATGTACATGGGAGGAGCCTGTGATACTTATGTACATGGGAGGAGTCTGTGATACTTATGTACATGGGAGGAGTCTGTGATACTTATGTACATGGGAGGAGTCAGTCTGTGATACTTTTGTACATGGGAGGAGCCTGTGATACTTATGTACATGGGAGGAGCCTGTGATACTTATGTACATGGGAGGAGCCTGTGATACTTATGTACATGGGAGGAGTCTGTGATACTTATGTACATGGGAGGAACCTGTGATATTTATGTACATGGGAGGAGTCTGTGATACTTATGTACATGGGAGGAGCCTGTGATACTTATGTACATGGGAGGAGCCTGTGATACTTATGTACATGGGAGGAGCCTGTGATACTTATGTACATGGGAGGAGCCTGTGATACTTATGTACATGGGAGGAGTCTGTGATACTTATGTACATGGGAGGAGTCAGTCTGTGATACTTTTGTACATGGGAGGAGCCTGTGATACTTATGTACATGGGAGGAGCCTGTGATACTTATGTACATGGGAGGAGCCTGTGATACTTATGTACATGGGATTTTCCTTTTTTAATTTTTAATAATTGTGCAAAGATTTCAAACAAACTTCTTTCACGTTGTCATTATGGGGGATTGTTTGTAGAATTTTGAGGAAAATAAAGGCTTTACCAAAATGTGGAAAAAGTGAAGCTCTGTGAATACTTTCCGGATGCACTGTCTATACAATAATACTCAATGTTGGGGATTTATATATGAAAAATCCCTAACATTTATATAAATATCTATATTTATTATCCCTTATTACTTCAGTACTCTGCATGACTAATTTGGCATTGGGTGTACTTACTTTATTTATGACATTTCATCCCATATTAAAAAAAATGTTTTGGTGTCCATCCAGCTTCCTATTTATCTCGTTTAGACATATTTTTCACAATTCTCTGCATATCGGCACTTTGTTTATCTGAACCACCTTGATATCAGATCTGTCCATCAAGAATCATCCCGCCATTTGTAGGACTCATAAATGATTAAACATCCAAAGTCATCTGCGTCCCGTCATTGAACATCTCCCATGAATGGAATATTTCCCCCTCGCTGGGATACAACAGAAAATGTTGTTTAACGTCTCATCAGCCCAAACTGAACCAGCCGGTGTTTTGCATGCAATGTATTTTTAATGAGACAACCGTTTTAACTCCGACACCTTGATACAAACATAAAGGATATAAGAAGCAAAGACCTAATTAACTATTAAAGCGGAGCTCCACCTTAAAAAAATAAATATTAAAAGCCAGCAGCTACAAATACTGCAGCTGCTGACTTTTAATAAATGGACACTTACCTGTCCAGGGTGCCCGCGATGTCGGCAGCAGAAGACGAGCAATCGCTGGTCTCTCGACTGCCCCCCCCCCGCCGCCATCCTCGGTGAGCGAATCAGGAAGTGAAGCGTTGCGGCTTCACTGCCCGGTTCCCTACTGCGAATGCGTGAGTTGTGCCGCGCGTCTTCACTGGTCCCCGTTGTGTTCTGGGAACTGTGTTTCCCAGAACACAGCGGGGGGGGGGGGGGATTGAGTGGCGTAGATACCCGCAGATTCTGCGGATATCTTTGCCCAAAAGTGGGTGTAAATACCTGTATTATACAGGTATCTGCACCCCCCCCCGTAAGGTGCCAATTGTGCTACCGGAGGGGGGGGGGAAACCGATGAGCGGAAGTTCCACTTTAAGGTGGAGCTCCGCTTTAATTTGTATAATTTTATCTCTAATGCCGCGTACACACGGCCACTTTTAATGTCATTGAAAAAAACAAAGTTTTTCTCAACGTGATTCTTCTCAAGCCTGCCTTGCCTACACACTATCGTGAAAAAAAAACGCTGGAGCAAAGCGCGGTGACGTACGAAATGTACGACGGCACTATAAAGGGGAAGTTCCATTTGGATGGCGCCACCCTTTGGGACGCTTTTGCTGATCCTCGTGTTAATAAAGTTTGTTGAGAGACGATTTGCGCTTTTCAGCCTTGTGCTCTTCAGTCCGTTACAGCGCAACGAATGTGCTATCTCCATTACGAACGTCGTGAAAAATGCTCTGGAGCCCACACACGATCGTTTTTAATGACCAAATAAAAAAATAGCATTTTTCTCGTCATGAAAAACGGTCGTGTGTACGCGGCATAATTCTTATGCTGCGTACACACGACAGTTATTCATGTCATGGAAAAAAAAACGATGTTTTTCTCGACGTGATTTTTCGTGATTCCTCTCAAGCCTGCCTTGCTTACACACGTTCATGGAAAAAAAAAAAACGCTCGAGCAAAGCACGGTGACGTACAACGCGTACGACGGCACTATAAAGGGGACGTTCCATTCAAATGGCGCCACACTTTGGGACGCTTTTGCTGATCCTCGTGTTAATAAAGTTTGGTGAGAGACGATTCGCTTTTCAGTCTTCGTGCTTTTCAGTCCGTTACAGCGTGACGAATGTGCTATTTACATTACAAATGCTAGTTTTACCAGAACGAGCGCTCCCGTCTCATACTTGATTCTGAGCATGCGTGTTTTTTCCCCTCGTAAAAGCCTACACACGACCGTTTTTTCACGACGTTAAAAAGAATGACGTGAAAAACGATGAGAAAAAACAGAGCATGTTCTAATTTTTTTTTCTGCCATTTTTCTCATCGAGAAAAATGCTCTGGAGCCTACACATGACCATTTTTCACGACCATTTTTAAAAATTGAATTTTTCTCGTCATGAAAAACGTCATGAAAAACGGTCGTGTGTACGCGGCATTAGAGTAGCACTGAACCCAATTCACCGAAATCTCAGAACACTTCCATGTTACGTCCCTTCAAAAGTCATATTCGATCTTTTTAAATCCGCAGCTTGCATTGAGCCCTGGTTCACACTGATGCGTTTTGGCATTTGCCGGCAATGGCACCGTCCTAATCGGTGCGACGCCGCACCTGCGGCGTTGCACCGATTTCAAAAAGTAGTTTCTGTACCACCTTTTGCGATTTCGGGCCGCGATTTACATTGACATCTGTGCAGAAACCTGCGCAGATGTCTCAGAAACCGCGGCCGAAATCGGGACTGACAAGCAGGACTGAAATCGTCGATGTTCAGCTGAACTCGCACAGCTTCATTCCCGCAGCCCAGTGTGAACCTGGGCTAAAGGACAGATGCACCTTTAGTGAAGTTGTCCTTTAAAGCAAAAAAAAAAACTGCAGCCCACATGGTATAATACTGACTTTCAGCTCAAATCCAGCGATCTTATGTACTCATGGTGGCTTCCAGTGGCTTCTTATATTACAAATCAGCCCTACAAATGAATGGGGCCACTAGCAACATGTGTAGTATGGAAAGGAGCCAGCCAGGACCATGTTGTAGAAAATGATTGTTGAAACAGGGAGGAAGCCAAGTATTATCTCAGATGGGCTGCATTTAAGGGTGTTGGGGCATTTAATCCTCAGGGCTGCCAGGTCCATTCTTCACAAACAAACCATCTCCTCTGTGTAAAGTCACCCTGGCCTTCTCCTGCAGTCCTGAGGAAGTTGTCCAGATCACTTTTTCAAAACAGCCAATCGCCAGGGGAAAAAAAAAAGGTACCAAGATCACGGCTGCAATTGCAAGTGATGGGCAACTCCATAGACTTTCATTGGTGACATTCAGCGTTGGTGTCATGGTCAGGGGTAGGGTGACCACATTTCCAAACTACCATTCAGGGACACCCTCCCTTCCCAAACACCAGCTTGTGCTGTAACGAATCACAGCACAGTGATTGGACACAAGAGGCGGGATTTATGATTTCTCCAATCACAAGCAGGGGGCGGGATTATTCTCCTCCAGGCATTCCCGGCCAGGACAAGTACTGTCGGTGAGTAAAGCGGTGATGTGGCGGCCTATTTTGGGGGCATCAGATTGACCCGAGGGGGTGGCTGTGTCAGTTTCATTCCGGGACACTGTATTGTCCTGGAATGAATGTGCCCGGGACAGACCTGCAAAATGCGGGACTGACCCAGGCAATCCGGGACACGTGGTCACCCTAGTCAGGGGTCAGGCTTGGAGACCAGTAGCTATAGCAGTAGAGAGGCTCCCACTGACCAGCTGGATGAGTACACAAGCAGGTCACCCCTGGCGGATGACCCGGGTTCATCCAAGGTGAGGGGTTTAAGCACTAACCGGTATTCACCTCCTGCTGGTAGAGATGGGCTTTGCTGTGTAGAAGATATAGCAGGTAGGGATCAAGCAGAAGCGTAGTCAGTAAACAAACCAAAGGTCGGTAACAAGTGGTTGAAGGTTGAGATCAAGCATAAGCGTAGTCGAGGAACAAGCCAAAGGTTAGTAACGAATGGTAGTGATGATAAAGAGCAAGATATTGGCTGGAGAGAGCACAATATTCTGTCAAACAGGAAGTGCAAAGGCACGGCTTATATAGGAAGTTCATGGGAGGAGCAAAGAGTTCAAGGTTCACCAGAAACAAGGTAGAAGGATAAATTATCCAAGGGTTCAGAGAGGATGCAGTAGAGCATCTCAGGTGGCCCAGCAAGGAGAGCCACTACCAGACTCAGTAGAGGTTGTGGGTTCATATTTCTGGTCCTGATAGGTGGCAATACTCACTGAATACAACTTGCTGTTAATTTGTTGCCATGATCGCAACATTTTTACAGCCCTATGCGGCTGCATGACCTGGTTGAAGTGGGTTGTTTGACGGTGGTTAAATAACATCTCAACTGCATGGCTTTACTATTTCCCTAACAGCACAATGTGATCGAAACCTTAAAGGAGAAGTTGAGGTTTATAAAAAAAAAGAAACCTTCACGCTCACCTCACCTCTATGATGCAGCTGTCCCAGCTGACTCCAGGTCTCAGCCTCACACTGAGAGGTTGAGCCAGCTGTCAATCAGGCAGCTAGGTATATCAGGATCTTCCCAGAGTCTGGAGTGGCTCAGCCATGTCAGCTGATAGCAGGCTACAGCCCACTATCAGTTGATTTTGGGTCATAGGAGAGCAAAAGTAAGTGCAATCCTACAGTGAGGGGAAAAAGTATTTGAACCCCTGATGATTTTGTACGTTTGCCCACTGACAAAAAAAATGATCAGTCTATAATTTTAATGGTCGGTTTATTTGAACAGTGAGAGACAGAATAACAACAAAAATATCCAGAAAAACGCAGTTCAAAAAAGTCATAAATTGATTTGCATTTTAATGAGTGAAATAAGTATTTGACCCCTTCGCAAAACATGACTTAGTAGTTGGTGGCAAAACCCTGGTTGACAATCACAGAGGTCAGACGTTTCTTGTAGTTGGCCACCAGGTTTGCACACATCTCAGGAGAGGTTTTGTCCCACTCCTCTTTGCAGATCCTCTCCAAGTCATTAAGGTTTCGAGGCTGACGTATGGTAACTCGAACCTTCGGCTCCCTCCACATATTTTCTATGGGATTAAGGTCTGGAGACTGGCTAGGCCACTCCAGGACCTTAATTAGCTTTTTCTTGAGCCACTCCTTTGTTGCCTTGGCCGTGTGTTTTGAGTCATTGTCATGCTGGAATACCCATCTATGACCCATTTTCAATGTCCTGGCTGAGGGAAAGAAGTTCTCACCCAAGATTTGATGGTACATGGCCCCGTCCAGCATCCCTTTGATGGCGTGAAGTTGTCCTGTCCCCTTAGCAGAAGAACACCCCCAAAGCATAATGTTTCCACCTCCATGTTTGACGATGGGGATGGTGTTCTTGGGGTCATAGGCAGCATTCCTTCTCCTCCAAACACGGCAAATTGAGTTGATGCCAAAGAGCTTGATTTTAGTCTCATCTGACTACAACACTCTCACCCAGTTCTGTGAATCATTCAGATGTTCATTAGCAAACTTCAGACGGGCTGTACATGTGCTTTCCTGAGCAGGGGGACCTTGCGGGTGCTGCAGGATTTCAGTCCCTCACGGCATAGTGTGTTACCAATTGTTTTCTTGGTGACTATGGTCCCAGCTGCCTTGAGATCCTTGACAAGATTCTCCCGTGTAGTTCTGGGCTGATTCCTCACCTTTTTTATGATCATTGAAACTCCACGAGGTGAGATCTTGTATGGAGCCCCAGACCGAGGGAGATTGACAGTTATTTTGTGTTTCTTCCATTTGTGAATAATCGCACCAACTGTTGTCACCTTCTCACCAAGCTGCTTGGAGATGGTCTTGTAGCCCATTCCAGCCTTGTGTAGGTCTACAATCTTGTCCCTGACATCCTTGGACAGCTCTTTGGTCTTGGCCATGGTGGAGAGATTGGTTGATTGATTGATTGATTGGTTGATTGATTGCTTCTGTGGACAGGTGTCTTTTATACAGGTAACAAGCTGAGATTAGGAGCACTCTCTTTAAGGCTGGGTTCACACTGGTGTGACACGACACTTGTCCTACTTTGGATCCGACTTTGCTCTACGACTTGAAGCCAACATACAACCGACTTTTCAATCCGACTTGGATCCCCGCCAATACCAGGCACTGTGCTTGGTATGAATCTTGAGGGGGAACTCCACGCCAAATTTTAAATAAAAAACCGGCATGGGTTCCCCCTGCAAGAGCATACCAGACCCTTCGGTCTGGTACCCCTACCCATTCACCTGGGGGAAAAAGTGTCAATAAAAAAAAAACACACACACTAGACAGGTTTTTAAAGTAATTTATTAGGACGCTCTGGGGGGTCTTCTTCCGACTTCGGTGGTCTCTTCCGACTTCTCTGCTCTCTCCGGCCTCTTCTCCCGCTCTTCGGTTCATCTCCCGCTCTCCGGCCTCTTCTCCCGGTCTCCGGTTCTTCTGCCGGGCTCCTCCGCTATCTTCTGCTCTTTTGCTGCTCTTTTGCTAGCGGTGGCACGGTCTTCTCTGTCGTCTTCTTCCCCCTTCTCTTCGATGTTGACTTGACGCTCTCTCCCGCTGTAAACCCGTGTGCGCGGTGAGCAACAATTTATATAGGCATGGTGCGTGGTCACCGGGTGATGTCACCCGGTAACCCCGTCCCTTATGCCGTCGCAGTCCCGGGGCAGCTCGTTACCTGTATAGAAGACACCTGGGAGCCAGAAATCTTGCTGATTGATAGGGGATCAAATACTTATTTCACTCATTAAAATTCAAATCAATTTATAACTTTTTTGAAATGTGTTTTTCTGGATATGTTTATTGTTATTCTGTCTCTCATAAACCGACCATTAAAATTATAGACTGATCATTTCTTTGTCAGTGGGCAAACGTTTTCCCCTCACTGTATGGCCAAAAAAGCTTTATCTACACTTCTTTTTGAAACCAAACATTTAGCTTGAGTTCTACTTTAAAGCGGAGGCATCTTTCTCCATTCCTTCATCCGGGATTTCCTCCCGCGGGAGTAGGCGTGTCCTTTGCTGTCCTATGTGTCGCTGTGTATGCCGGGATGTGTGCTGCAATGTCTCCTGGGAGCAATGTGTCCTGCTTCCCAGGAGTAAAAGAGTAACGCCTTCCTAGTAAACATCACGATAATTCAATCGTCACGTGACTCATCACGTGACGCGCATTCACCGCTACCCGGAAGACTATGCTTGTGGGCTTCAAGATGCCCACAAGAAAAATGGCAAATCCAGGAAGCATTTTTATATAGATGTATTTATTACGAAAACGGACGGGGGATGTTTAGAAGCACTGGACAAGTGAGTACTACACATGCATAAGTAGTAGCATAGAATGCACTGAAAAAAAAAATGTATGGACCGCAGAACCTCCGCTTTAATGCCTAGTACAAAAAGTCAGCTGGGAAAACCGGCAGGGAAAACCCGAGAACCTGATTGGTAGCTTTTTCCCCCTACACACGGCCGGGTTTCCCGGCAGGAAAACTGCCATGAGAGCTTTGGTCGGGAAACCCAGCCGTGTGTATGCTCCACCGCAGTGTTTCCCCATAGGAGAACTGCCGGTTCAAAAACCGCCGGGAATCCTGGCAGGAAAATAGAGAACATGTTCTAATTTTTCCTGCCACGATTCGCGGCAGTTTTCCTGTCGGGAAAACTGCGATGAAGCATACACATGGCCAGTTTTCACGGCCAAAAGCTCTCATGGCAGTCGTGTGTACGAGGCATTAGGTGGAAAAAGTTCTTTCAGGCATAGTTAGGATAAACCAAAACTTTCCCCCATTGTGCTTTAGGCTTTACCCAAAAATAATGCAAAACATCAGCCAAAAGGGAACAGACAAAATACATTCAGAAAATAAATTTGTGCTTCTGCCGGGATGCTATTCTCGTCTTCACCTGATAAGTATCTCATAGAAATGAATTCACGCCGGGCTCCAGTGTGTGTTTGGAGTGCTGTTTGCATGTGATGGGATTTATTAAGTTCGCCGGAAGACCGTGGGGACCGCAAAGCCTGCAAAGCCTTTCGGAGAGTTATTGAGGAGTTATTTTAGTCTGAAACAGAAAGTTCCTGAAATGTTATTACCTGTCAGTCTGGGCGCAGCTTGGGAAATGGAACCGTTCTTCCATCGCCTGGATGTCAGAAAACCCAAATCTCAGGATAGAGGCATAGAGACAGACAGGTGACAGCTCTGCCTTGGATGCTATTTCTGGCCTAACTGGCTGAAAGGTCAACATACTAACCACTGTACCCCAGAATAAGAACACATTGTCTAGTTAAATGTATATTCTTGAATCTTGGGGGTATACACTATATTACCAAAAATATTGGGACACCTGCCTTTATACGCACATGAACCTTAATGGCATCCCAGTCTTTGTCCGCAGGGTTCGATATTGTGTTGGGCCATTGCCTTTAGGGGGTACAAAATGTCCCAGCATCAGGCAGAGTAAACAATCCCCCTTCATTGGTGTCATTGGGAGGAATTGTGCCCTTCATTGGTGTCATTGGGAGGAATTTGCCCCATCATTGGTGTCATTGGGCCCCATTGTTGGTGTCATTGGGAGGAATTGTGCCCTTCATAAAAGTGAACAATTTGCCACATCCAGCCCCCGGGCTGCAGTTTGAAGACCACTGCTCTACACGTTTCTTGAATGTACTCCACTTCCTCTGGGAATGATTCAGTGGTGGCCGCTCATAAGGGGTGCAGGGGCGCCGCCCCCCTAATCTTCATGCAGGGCACCGGACGTATGATTTCAATGGGGTTTTTCTTTATTTTGAAGCGCATGATTAGAGCCTCTAATTGGCTTCAAAAAGGGTGCTCTGCGTCCCGAGCCCACCCACTTGTGTGACATTAGTGAATGTCAGGTCACCTGGGGCCAGGTGACAGATACATACCGTTGGGATCAGGAGTGCACCGCTCGGATAGTGGACCCTATGGTTGACTGCTGTGGATAGAGCACTGGGTGGTTTAGGAAAGCATGCCCTCTGGGGCACCAACGCAGATCACACTGGGAGCTAGAGCATGAGATTCCCCAGGGCGCGGAAATCTAAGAGCCAGCAGGTGTTCACCAGAGGCCCCTAAAGGCGGGGATGGATTTCGCTGCAGGCTGGCTCCAGGTCGCGGCCCCCGGGGTCTCCCATCTCACACTCAAGGTAGACTACTGAAGGATAGAGAGGGAGCAGCAGACTGGGACTTGCCAAAGGGCGGGGCAACAAGCAGATAGGGATAGTCAAAGAACACGCCAAAGGTCGGGATATGAAGCAGACAAGGACAGTCAAGAACAAGCGAAGATCGGTTAACAGAATCAGAGGTAGAACACGCAGCAAGGAGCACACAGGAAGCCAAACACACAATATTGATCAGCGAGGCTGGCTTGCAGTGCACAGGTTAATATAGTGTTCCCAGTTAGAGACTGGGGTGGAGCCATGCTTGAGGGAAGATTACTTAAGCAGCCAGGTGAAAGACGGTCGGTCTCTTAAGCTGAACACACAGAGAGGTAAAGCAGACAGACATGAACATTACTGCAGATCCATGACAGTGAATTAATATTCGCTAATGTCTTCCTGCTTCTCCTCCCGGCCAATCAGTTAGCGGGTCCTGAGACCATATTGGCTGGGAGTCCTAAGACCCGATTGGCCGGGAGTCCTAAGACCCGATTGGCCGGAAGGAGAAGCAACCAACAGGACTCGGGAGGAGATGCAGGGGCGAAGCCACCACCTGGATGGGGTAAGTGGGGGGCTGGCGGGCGGTGGGCGAGTGAAGCGGTGATCGAGCGGGCAATCCATCGAGCGTCAGGAGGGGGAAGGGGTGAGGTGGGAAGTGAAGGGACCAGGTTTGTTAGCCGCCCCCCCAAAAAAATTTGAGCACCAGCCGCCACTGGAATTCTGTGTTGAAAATAAAGGCAAATTGGTATTTTTTTATAACGTATTTCTAGTAATTGTCCTTATTTTGAACACATGTTCATGTCACATGTCATTGCCTATGACAAAAAATATGGTAGACTAGGGATCCTTATTCCTCTACACGTTTCTAGGATGTACTTCAATTCCTCGGGGGATGATTGATGCTAATTCTGTATTAATCATAAAGACAAATTTATATTTATAATTTTTTTTATATATTTCTTGTAATTGCAATCATGTTGAACACATGCTTGCCTATACATTGTCTATGGCCAACAATATAATAAAGTAGGGATCCTTATTCCTCTAAGTGTTTCTCGGAAGTATTCCACTTCCTCAGGGGGTGATTGATGCTAATTCTATTTTAACGATAAAGGCTAATTGATAAAAAACAAATGTATTTAAAATGTATGTCTAGTAATTGCCTTCATGTTGAACACATGTTTTCCTATACATTGTCAATGACGAATAATATAATAAACTAGGATTCTTTATTCCTCTACACGTTTCTCAGATGTACTCTACTTCCTCAGGGGATGATCAATGCTAATTCTGTGTTAAACATAAAGGCAAATCGATTTTTTTTTAAATATATATTAACCCCCGTGGGGTTGCACAAAAAAAACAAATAGTGTGTACTACCCGGCTTAACTTAGCAATCAAAAGTAAGGAAATAAAAATAAATACAAAACAGAAGACATGTGCACTGCCGAAAAATGTTTGTTTTTGTGTCATTGTTTTTTTTTTTTTCGTTTTTCAGGGACATTCGTTATGATCACAATTCATAAATTCGTAAATGTGAAAATTCGTAAATTTGAAAATTCGAAAATTCGAAAGGTCGAAAATAAGAAAGACAATCCGAAAGAATAACTAACTAAATTAACTAATAATAACTAATTATAAAATTATAGGTATTGGAATTTCCTTTCAAATTTGGCTGTTATCTAAAATAACGAATGCCGCATCTAAACAAATGGAACAGAATGAATTAATAAGACATAATAATAATAATAATAATAATAAAAAGTTGTTATTATTATTGTTATTTATTATTTTTAATTTGTGACGTTTCTCTCGTTTAGCTACGGCATTCGTTATTTCGGATAATTCGTATTCGTTACGTTCACTAACAGCACAATTTGAAAGGAAATTCCAATACCTAATGTATAATTTAATAGTTAGTAATAGTTAAGTTATTAGTTAGTTATTATTTCAGATTTTCAAATTTTCAAGTTTTTTCGGATTTCCAAATTATCGAATTTACGAATTTTCCAATTTACCAATTTATGACTTTTCGAACATTCAAATTTACGAATATTCAGGAGAATTCGTTAAACCGGTTTTTCGTTAATTCGGATATTTCCGAATTAACGAATTTGTTGAAATTGGTTAAAAAAAATGAATCCAGAGAAACAAATTGCACATGTCTACAAAACAGATACGTGACAATAGAAGTTTTAGCGGAACTATTGAAATGTTCACTTACTTGGAGAATTAAGGAGTCGTGAATGTTTGCAGTGATAAGCCGCCTCCTGCTCGCAGTATTCCGCGTTGTTGATTAAGGCCTCCATTTGCTCTGCGCTGCCTCCGTAGTTAAATGCCGCGGAGTACGGCTTCCCAGAAATCGTTCCACGCACGGCAGTCAGATCGGTGATGTTGTGTTGAACTATGGTCCAAATCTTCTCTTCTGTTGGAGGAAATAAAACACCCCAAATGTTATGTCTGCTTTTGATTATTTAATTGTATTTCGTTTTTTTGTTGATAAATGTCAACACATACATTAGGATTTTTTTTTAGTTGCCTGATAGACCTGCCCAACACTCAAATGAAGTAGAATGCACAGTAGCCTGACATTGCCGCTAATTGCCAGGCAGTGACTTAGTGATGTCAGTCTGCAGCAGGAAGTGTGTTTTTACTGGCGGGATTTCCAGATAAGAAACTTTGTAAAAGATTCACAAAAACAAAAAATGTTAACCACCTCAACTCCGGAAGGTTTTACCCCCTTCATGACCAGGCCATTTTTTCTATATTTAGCACTGTGCTACTTTAACTGGCAATTGCGTGGTCATGCAACACTGTACTCAAATTTAATTTATATAATTCTTTTCACACAAATAGAGCTTGCTTTTAGTGGTATTTGATCACCACAGTTTTTTTTTTTTGCATTATATAAACCAAAAAAGATCGAACATTTGAAAAAAAAAAAAAACACAACATTTTCTTTCTGCTATCAACCATATCCAATATATTTTATTTTTTTTTAAATCCGATTTCTTCATAGATGTAGGCCAAAATGTCTTTGGTAAAAAAAACTCAATAAGTGTATATTAATTGGTTTGTGTTAAAGTTATAGCGTCTACAAACTAGTATACGGCAGGGGTCCCCAACCTCTGGGCCGAGGCCCGGTACCAAGTGCACTGTCTGAGGTGCAGTGGCGGGCGAGCAAAGAGATGACATCATCTCTCACCGCCCCTGCCCCACTGCTATTCCGCCTTCACAGCAGGGCCAGTACACTGCAAAAAATCTGAGGAAAACGCTTGGACAGCCGCACTCCAAAAAAGGTTATTTTATTTAAAACAAAAGCACAAACAACATGCCACAGCAAAAAAACAGCAAGTATGAGCTGACGTTTCGCACTGCGATTCAGTGCTTAATCATAGCTATGATTAAGCACTGAATCGCAGTGCGAAACGTCAGCTCATACTTGCTGTTTTTTTGCTGTGGCATGTTGTTTGTGCTTTTGTTTTAAATAAAATAACCTTTTTTGGAGTGCGGCTGTCCAAGCGTTTTCCTCAGATTTTTTGCATTGTCATATGCATTGCCTGCACCCACGGCTCTGGATCTTGTGAATGAGTCACCAGTCACATCTGAGCGGTAACTCTCTCCTTCTGAGGGCCAGTACACTGTTGGAGGTGAGGCAGGCAAGCAGAGAGATGTGATCATCTTTCACCGCCCCTGCCCTGCTTTACCACTGTTCTCCCTCACTTGGAACCCACCACTCCAGGCCTGCCTCTGTGTTCCCCAGGCCTGCCTGTTCTGCCACCACTGCAGTGATAATCTGCATCTGGTGGCAGGTTATGGTGGCAAATGAGAAACCACTCCTGGGGCCCAAGCACACGTCTCCCTGATGGTATGGGATGATGGAGAAATATCTGCCTGTATTTCTCAGCATTGAGGACACCATTGATCCTGACCAAATCTCCAACTCCTTTTGCAGAAATGCAGCCCCAAACTTGCAAGGAACCTCCACCATGCTTCACAGTTGGCTGCAGACACTCATTATTATACCGCTCCCCAGCCCTTCACCAACAAACTGCCTCCTGCCGCAGCCAAATATTTCACATTCTGACTCATCAGTGCAGAGCACCTGTTGCCATTTTTCTGCACCCCAGTTCCTATGTTTTCCTGCATAGTAGGTTCACTTAGCCTTGTTTCCACGTCAGAGGTTTGGCTTTTTGGCCGCAATTCTTCCATGAAGACCACTTCTGGTCAGATTTCTCTGGACAGTAGATGTGGGTACCTGGGTCCCACTGGTTTCCACCAGTTATGTGCTGATTGCACTGCTGGACATCTTTTGTGGAAGGGAAGTAAGCATAATGTTTCTTTCATTTGCTGCATTCGTGTTCTATGCCGACCACTGCATCTACGCTCCTCAACATTGCCAATTTCTTTGGGCTTCTTTAAAAAAGCTTGAGCAGCACATCTTGAAACCCCAGTCTGCGGTAACATCTTTGCCTGAGAGAGACCTTGCTGTTGCAGTATAACTACCTTGTGTCTTGTTGCTGTGCTCAGTCTTACCAGGATGTATGACCTGTGACATCAAACTGTCTTCCACAACCTCAGTTTAGTTGCAGAGTTTGGCTGTTCCTCACCCAGTTTTAAACCTCCTACACAGCTATTTCTGTTTCAGTTAACGACTGTGTTTCAACCTACATATAAAATTGATGATCATTAGCACCTGCTTGGTATAATTGGTTAATAATATACCTGACTCTAATACTACAAAATCCCTGACTTTGTGCAAGTGTAAGTACTAATGCTGGTTTGAAGCCAAAGGGTAGTCAAACCAAATAATGATCTTATTTAGATTTTTTGCATTTTGCAATTTGTAAATTGCTAAAAATTAACAATTAAAATATATATTTACAGCATTTTTTTTACACCTGCCCAAAACGATATATTTGTGTGTGTGTGTATACATATATATATATATATACAGTATATATATATATATATATATATATATATATTGTGGGGGGGTTAGCTCGGCAGCGGGTGTGTGTGACCCCCGGGATGGGCTCCCCAGACAAAAACAGGCCCAGCAAACGGAGGTTGTGGTTTTCAAAATCAAAAAGGTGCGGTTTATTTTCTATTTACAGTGACAAAACACAGCAAAGCAAAAGAAACATAAATAAAATAAATCCTGGTCAACTTGACCTCTGACTAAACATACAGGTTTCCTAACTAACAACTGGGATCAGCCTAGTGCTGTCCTAGTCCCTAAGTCCCTGGTTTTAAATGTCCAAGCAAATAGCCACACAGGCTTTGTCTCACCGCACAGGGGTTCACTCTCCCTAGACAGTCCACACAGGTCTGGTTCCAGGCATGAGCTAACACCTAATGAATCTGGGAGTTCTTATAGAGGCCTAAATGAGCTGACAAGCTTCAGCTGGCCTCATCAACTCCCTGTCTGTACGACGCCCCACACTCTCCCTAGAGGTATGAGTCATCCATGAGCCCACTAGCCTTATACAACTCTCCACCTAGTTGTATAAGTCGGCGTAAAGCCTGAATCTGGGCGAAATATATCTACCCCCCTGGATGCAACCAGGTGACTTTACCTTCCTGCTGTCACATACCCCCCCCTCTTGTTTTAACCTCGGGGTTGGAACACCAGCAATCAGGCATTCATGTACTCGAGACAAAGCATCCACATTCCCCATTTGAACGCCAGGGCGATGCTTTACTGTGAAGTTGAATTCCTGGAGGGCCAGGAACCACCTATTCACTCTTCTATTTGTTTCCTTGTTTTGAGCCATCCACTTTAACGGAGCGTGATCCGTAACCATGTCAAAGTGCCTACCTAGCAGGTAGTACCGAAGGGAATCTAGAGCCCACTTCACCGCTAAACACTCCTTTTCAACGGTGGCGTAATTTACCTCATGGGACTTCAACTTCCTGCTGAGGTAAATGACTGGGTGCTCTTCCCCGTTCCAGACCTGGGACAATACTGCTCCTAACCCCACATCTGACGCATCACTTTGTACGACAAAGTCTTTAGAGAAGTCGGGTGAGTACAACACTGGCTGGCTACATAAGGCTTGTTTCAAGAATTGGAATGCTGCCTCAGCCTCGGGGGTCCATTTAATCATGACCGACCCTTTCCCCTTCGTCAGGTTGGTTAGGGGCACAGCCTTAGAAGCAAAGTGGGGAATGAATCGCCGATAATACCCAGCGATTCCCAGAAAGGCTCGTACCTGCTTCTTGCTGTTGGGACGTGGCCAACTCTGGATGGCCTCGACTTTGTTGAGTTGGGGTTTTATTACTCCCCTCCCAATGGTGTACCCAAGATATTTGGCCTCCTCCTGCCCAATGGTACACTTCTTGGGGTTAGCCGTAAACCCCGCTTCCCGAACAGAGTCCAGGACTGCTTGCACTTTTGGCAGATGTGAGGCCCAATCTGTGCTATGGACAATTACGTCATCCAGGTAAGCCGCAGCATACTTCCGATGGGGCCTCAGCATCTGGTCCATTTTCCGCTGGAATGTGGCCGGTGCATTCTGTAACCCGAACGGCATTCTTTTATATTGGAACGCCCCGTCTGGGGTTACAAATGCGGTTTTCTCTTTGGCCGACTTGGCCAGGGGGATTTGCCAATACCCTTTTGTGAGGTCAAGAGTCGTCATGTATCGGGCTGTTCCCAGCCGGTCGATCAACTCATCTATACGTGGCATGGGGTAGGTGTCAAATTTTGTAACTTTGTTCAACTGACGAAAATCGTTACAAAATCGCCAGCTCCCATCCGGTTTAGGCACCAACACAATGGGACTAGACCAATCACTTTGGGACTCCTCTATCACCCCTAAGTTCAGCATTTTCTGTACTTCCTCCCGTATTGCCTCCCGTCGGGCCTCTGGGATCCGATAGGGTTTTAACTTCACCCTTTCACCGGGCGGGGTAATGATGTCATGCTCTACCCCAGATGTTTGTCCCGGCAGCTCAGAGAATACCTCCTTGTTGCGAAGCACAAACTCCTTAACCTCCTGTTGTTGGGGTTGTGACAAGGTGGCTGCTATTCCAACCTCAGGAATCACGCAACCAGTTTGAGCTGGTGACCAAGTGTCTGCGACTAGGGACTCTCTATCCCTCCAGGCTTTCAACAGATTAACGTGATAGATCTGTTCGGGCTTTCGCCTTCCTGGTTGTCTGACCTTGTAATTCACTTCGCTCACTTTTTCCATTATCTCATAGGGGCCTTGCCATTTGGCAAGGAATTTACTTTCAACCGTAGGGACAAGTACCAGTATCCTATCCCCCGGGGAAAAGGTACGGGTCTTGGCTCCACGGTTGTACACTCTCTGCTGTGCTAACTGCGCTTGGGCCAAATGTTCCTTCACGATGGGCATTACCTGTGCAATTCGGTCTTGCATCAGGGCGACATGCTCAATCACACTCCTGTGGGGAGAACTCTCACTTTCCCAAGTTTCCTTGGCAATATCCAACAGCCCTCTTGGGTGTCTCCCATACAGTAACTCAAAGGGGGAGAATCCCGTAGAGGATTGGGGCACCTCCCTAATAGCAAACATCAGATAAGGAAGTAGACAGTCCCAATCCTTTCCATCTCTATCCACCACTTTCTTCAACATTTGTTTTAGGGTTTTGTTGAATCTTTCAACCAGCCCATCGGTTTGGGGGTGATACACAGATGTACGTAATTGCGTCACTTTGAACAATTTACACAGCTCCTTCATAACCCGGGACATAAAGGGTGTACCTTGGTCCGTAAGCAGTTCTTTACAAATACCCACCCGGCTAAACACAAGAGATAGCTCTTTGGCTATGGTTTTGGCCGAGGTATTTCGGAGAGGGATCGCTTCTGGATAACGGGTGGCATAGTCCATTATAACTAATATGTACTGGTGCCCCCTAGCGGACTTGATTATAGGCCCTACCAAATCCATGGCGATCCTCTCAAACGGGACCTCAATGATGGGTAGAGGGACCAGCGGGCTACGGAAATGTGGCATCTGGGCCGACCTCTGACACACAGGGCAGGAGGAACAATAATTTTCTATGTCCTTCATCACCCCCGGCCAATAGAATCTCTGTAATACCCTCTCTCGGGTTTTCTCTGTCCCCAGATGACCTCCAAGAATGTGCCCATGGGCCAACTCCAACACCAACTTCCTGTAAGGTTTGGGCACCACAAGCTGCTCAACGGTTTCTTCTGCCCTTTTTGCCACCCGATACAGTAGGTCCTTCTCTACGCTGAAGTATGGGTAAGTGCAGGTATTATCTGGGTTCACTAACTCGCCATCTATTTTCACTACGTTTTCCCGTGCCTTTATTAGGGCGGGGTCTTTCAACTGTTCTGTGGCAAAGTTTTCCCTGTGAACCTCAAGATCAGAAAACTCCACAGACGGTAGGTTTTCGTCTGAGGAGGTGGGCTCCTCTCCAGTTTCTTGAGTCTCCCCTGCCAATACTGATAAGGGAAATTCCGGAGAGTCCTCACCACTCTCAGGGGAGTTCTGGCTATCACATTCCTGGTACATAGGGGCACCAGTGGGGGGCTCAGGATCATCCCACAGTTCCCAGAACTTCGGAAAATCCCTTCCCACAATGGCGTCATGCGGTAACTGAGATACTAAGCCCACTGGATGAGAGAGGGTACCTTTGGGGGTCTCGAAACACACTGTAGTCACTGGATACTCTCGGGTGTCCCCATGCACACAAATAACAGCTACCTTGCTATTCCCAAAGACCTCTGTTTTAACTAACTCAGCCTTTATCAGGGTCACAAGGCTACCTGAATCCAGCAATACCACAACATTTCTACCATTAACACACATTTTGCATAAATGTTTCTCAGTTCCTCGAATGGCAGTGCATGCGACTGTCGCACACAGCGACTGACGTCTGCCCGTCAGAAAGTCACACTGCATGGGTTCCTCCACAACCGGGCAATTGGCTGCAATATGTCCCGCTTGCCGGCAGCGGTAGCAAACGATCCTTCTTGCCGCCTCTTGAGCCGCTGATTTCCCAGGCTGTTCTCGCCAAACTTGGGGTAGAGCTCCCACCCTCTCACTCTCTCCACCCTCACCCCTTGGAATCCTCTTATCCGCCCCTGGGGATGGTCTGGTCTTAGGGTGGAAAGTCCGAGTGTCTCTGGAAGAGGCCGTCAGGTTCTCTGTAGCCAAGTATTTCTCCACACGATCCACAAGACCATCGGCCGTCTCTGGGTCTCCATGGCTTACCCACTTTTGGATGGCAGTAGGAAGAGCTCTCAAAAACCGATCCATTACAACACGTTCCACAATCTTTGGTGCGGACAAAGTCTCTGGCTGTAGCCACTTTCTGCTCAGGTGAATGAGATCATACATTTGAGACCTGGGGGGTTTTCCAAGCTGGAAAGTCCAGTTATGCACACGCTGAGCCCGGACAGCCTGGGTGACACCCAGCCTTGCCAAAATTTCAGCTTTTAGCATCACATAGTCTTTTGCTTGGTTAGGCTCTAGGTCATAGTAAGCTTTCTGCGATTCACCAGTTAACAGAGGAGCCACCAGTCCAGCCCACTGCTCCTCAGGCCACTTTTCTCTTTCAGCGGTCCTTTCAAATGTGGTCAAAAATACCTCTGGATCATCCTCTCCAGTCATTTTTGTCAATAAACGACTCACCCCAAAGGACGCGGTATTAGTGGGACGGCTTTCCTCACTGGTCTGCGGACGTTGCTGCATTACTGCTTCCATTTGTTGTAGTCTCTGCTCTTGCTTCTGTAACAGGTCTATGAAGCGGGCCTCAGATTGCTGCTGGGCTTGTTGCTGAGCTTCCAGACTCTGTTGGTGAGCTTGCTGCTGGGCTGCAAGGCTCTGTTGATGAGCTTGCTGCTGGGCTGCAAGGCTCCTTTGCAAACCTGCATTTGTCTGCTGTTGATTGGCATTTGCTAGAGCCAGCTGTTTCAGTATCTCCTCCATGCTGGCTTAAAAAAAAACTGCCCGCATTCTCCACCAACTGTGGGGGGGTTAGCTCGGCAGCGGGTGTGTGTGACCCCCGGGATGGGCTCCCCAGACAAAAACAGGCCCAGCAAACGGAGGTTGTGGTTTTCAAAATCAAAAAGGTGCGGTTTATTTTCTATTTACAGTGACAAAACACAGCAAAGCAAAAGAAACATAAATAAAATAAATCCTGGTCAACTTGACCTCTGACTAAACATACAGGTTTCCTAACTAACAACTGGGATCAGCCTAGTGCTGTCCTAGTCCCTAAGTCCCTGGTTTTAAATGTCCAAGCAAATAGCCACACAGGCTTTGTCTCACCGCACAGGGGTTCACTCTCCCTAGACAGTCCACACAGGTCTGGTTCCAGGCATGAGCTAACACCTAATGAATCTGGGAGTTCTTATAGAGGCCTAAATGAGCTGACAAGCTTCAGCTGGCCTCATCAACTCCCTGTCTGTATGACGCCCCAAACTCTCCCTAGAGGTATGAGTCATCCATGAGCCCACTAGCCTTATACAACTCTCCACCTAGTTGTATAAGTCGGCGTAAAGCCTGAATCTGGGCGAAATATATCTACCCCCCTGGATGCAACCAGGTGACTTTACCTTCCTGCTGTCACAATATATATATATATATATATATAATCAGCTGCAATGAAGAGGCATTGCATACAGAAGATATATATATTTTCTGTATATTGTTACAAAGTTTATTTGAACAGAAACATAAAATAATGGAACTTTCATCCCATTCCCTGGTCCTGTAGATTATGTTCAATGGACGTAGACCAGAGTCTGCTAGAGATGGAACTGTTGACCCAACAACATCAAAGGGCTTTGTTATCATAAAAGAGAAAAGTAACATAAAGCTTCTCCTGCCTTTGTGATTCTGACTTTTCCTGAACTGTTTGATCTACAAAAGGTAGGGAAATCAGGATCTTGTCTGTTATAGAAGAGGAAGCACAAAGGATTTCTCCAATACTATCTCAGGTATGGCTCTGTATTTATAGCATGGCTGTTTTGCGGTGCTCAGATTTTTGGTTCCCTTCTCAGTAGGACAGTAATGGAGTTTTCTTGCATACTGTATGTCTGCGTCTCCACTTTTCTATTACAATCCAAAACATTTGATGCATTATTGATAACATCTTCTATCTTAGACAGTCCCAGCAATGTTTAGTTAGTGTGGTGGAGACCAAATGTGATGTTGTGAACAGTTCTGTCTACTCTGTACATCTAATGGTCATTGTTGACCCTATATGCACAAAGAATAGTATAGGCCCTAAAAATGGTTCTAAGAATATGTTGTAGCCCTGTAATACACCTGGACTGACAACAGGGATGGTTGAAAAGCAGGCACAGCTGGCTAGAGAGGGATCACTTTGATGCATTTGGCAGGAGAGGGATCATTTGGACGCAGTTGACCAGAGAGGGATGACTTTTATGCAGTTGACCAGAGAGGCAACCCTTTGACACAGTTGGCAAGAGAGGGGACACTTTGGCACAATTGGCCAGGGAAGGGATCACTTTGACGCAGTCGGCCAGAGAGGGATAATTTTGACGCAGTTGACCAGAGAAGGATAATTTTGACACAGTTGGTCAGAGAGGGATCACTTTGACGCAGTTGGCAAGAGAGGGAACACTTTGATACAATTGGCCAGAGAGGGATTACTTTGATGCAGTTGGCAAAAGAGAGATCACGTTGATGCATTTGGCCACAGAGGGATCACATTGATGCAGTTGGCAAGAGAGAGATCACTTTGATGCATTTGGCCAGAGAGGGATCACTTTGACACAATTGGCCAGAATGGGTTCTCTTTAATGCAGTTGGTCAGAGAGGGATCACTTTGACGCAGTTGGCAAGAGAGGGAACACTTTGATGCAGTTGGCCAGAGAGGCATCCCTTTGACACAGTTGGCAAGAGAGGTGACACTTTGGCGCAATTGGCCAGGGAAGGGATCACTTTGACGCAGTCGGCCAGAGAGGGATCATTTTGACGCAGTTGACCAGAGAAGGATAATTTTGACACAGTTGGCCAGAGAGGGATCACTTTGACGCAGTTGGCAAGAGAGGGAACACTTTGATGCAGTTGGCTAGAGAGGCATCCCTTTGACACAGTTGGCAAGAGAGGGATCACTTTGGCGCAATTGGCCAGGAGAGGGATCACTTTGGCGCAGTTGGCCAGGAGAGGGATCACTTTGGCGCAGTTGGCCAGGAGAGGGATCACTTTGGCGCAGTTGGCCAGTGAGGGATCATTGTAATGCAGGTGGCCAGAGAGGGTTAAGTCATATCGAAACCCAAACACAGGCACATGCCTGTTTCTACTGCGTTGTGTAATTAAAAAGGGAAGGGAAGACTGAAGTTGCTGTATTATTTTTTGATGGAGCAATAAGTTATGCTCACTGAGCAGTAACCATTGTTGTGTTAGGCCCCTTTCACACGTGCGGACCCCGAGAGGATCCGTTTTTGGACATCCGCTTGCTCAGCGGGGATCGCTCCGTTGATCCCCGCTGAGCGGGCGGATGACTAGTCCGTCTCTGCACCCTGTGCAGAAATGGACCGGTCAGATCTCCGCTTTCCTCTATGGGGGGATCGGATGAAAACGGACCGTCTGTCCGTTTCCATCCGATCCGCAGAAGGATGGAAAAATAGGGTTACCTCCGTCATCAGTTTCGGAGCATAGCAGAGACTGTAGTCATCGGTTTTTAGCGGATGTTCATCCGCTGACATCCGCTATCCCATAGGGATACACGTATGTCCGTTTTTCATCTGAAAATGAACGGATGAAAAACGACATATGGTCCGCCCGTGTGAAAGAGCCCTAAGGGTGATTATGCTCATGCGGTAGATGCTTGTTCCCAATGAGTTGCACCAGTCAAAACTGTACTTAAGGGCATGGCAGCCCACTTCAATTGAACAAAACCGAAAGTTCACATAAACCTCAGTCGCCCACCCAGGGGTTCTTCCACATCAACATGATTAGTCAACTAAAAATACCGAACTACCTGGCTCCTTTGTCAGCAATGCCACGGCTCTTCTTGCCAGTCCCTCTAACTGTGTTGCCCAGCTATCCTGGCTCACTTAGACTCTAGTTGCAGCGCCTCTGGATATCAGTTCTCCTGACAACCACTCCTGACAGCCCACCTGACTTCTGGGACAAGACCTACTGTCTCCTGGTTGCTGTCTGGGGCACCTCTGACCTCTGGTTGAGACCTTCTGTCTCTTGACTCCTGGCTGGGGCTCCTCTGACCTCTGGGTGAGACCTCCTGTCTCCAATACAGAAGCAGTCTGAGCCATCCTCAGGCTTAAAGTGGAGTTCCACACAAAAAAACAACTATATCCCATCACATGCATAACACTGCCAACAAGTTGAATAGACACATCAAATTTTTTTTTATAGTGTAAATACCTTAGTATAGTTTTTTTTACTGCGACTTCCGGGTTTTCCCTCCCACAGGAGTAGGCATTCCTACTCCTTTCCCCAGCACCGCAATGTCATCTGGGAGCTCGCCGCATTGTCTCCTGGGAGCACAGTGTCATGCTTCCTAAGAGACAATGCGGAACGCCGTCCTGCGAGATTTCACATAAGAAGTGACTCGCCGTAAACACTGCACATGCGCGAGAAAGAGCGGTGAATGCTGGGAGATGAGCATTTACTGCTTCCAGGAAATTATTGCTTGTGGGCGTCACAATGCCCACAAGCAAAATGGAAACTGCCTAACACGGATTTTAAAAGTTCTTCTTTGCCACGAAAATGGACATGGGAAATATGAAGACACCAAACAAGTGAGTATAAAGCCTCGTACACACGGTCGGACTTCCATCTGACTTTTCCGTTGATTTTTGTCCGAATGGAGTTGGCCGGGAACACCCATAGCATACACACCACAGGACTTTTCTGCAAACTTTCCCAAAACTTCTTCCAACATCGCGTGGTTTTTCTGCTCTTTACCGCCACCCTTTGGTCAACTTCTGCTATTGTTGGTTGATTTTAACATTATTTGTTTTGTCCAGTTTTCTGTGCACACGGTCAGACTTTGCTCCATCGGACTTTTGTTGGCCAAAAGTTTGTCCGTTTGCAGACCGAACTTTTGTCCGAAGAAAAAAAAAAGTTTGTCCGATGGAGCGTACACACGGTCAGATTGTTGGTCCAACTTGCTCAAAATGAAGTTTGTTGGCCAAAAGTCTGAACGTGTGTACGGGGCTTTACTTACTATTGTGAAACCCCATTGAATGCACCAAAAAAATAAATAAAACAATTGGCCGCGGAACCTCCGCTTTGAAGCGGAAGTAAACCCATCCATAAAACTGTTTTATTCCCAGCACGTGCTGGAAATGTAACACTACCATTGGTTGTGCTCTCAACCAAACTGTCAAGCCATCCAATGGCTGGTGTCTAAACTGATCACATGTGCAGCATCATTAGATTAAACAGAGGCAAAGATGGCAGGTTCCTTGGCTGAAAACGAAAGGGGGGTTTACTTACACTTTAAGTATATACCGACACTGCACACAGGCTGTTGGCATCCATTAAAATCTGGACACCCAAGACACTTTAGAAACATCAAGCTCCAGGCCTCACTCCAGCTTTAGAGAATCCAGAGAAAGACAAAAACACAGCTTTCTCTGCTCAGAAGCGATAATCTGGACCTTTGCATTAGGCCTTAATGCGAATCCTGCATCATTTTCCCCTATATTTTCACAGTGGCAGGGCCTCGCACTGTCACACCAAATTGTATTGTAGAAGGTACACAAATATCATATCAGCAATAGCCATAACTACCACAGCAAATAAAATAACCAAAACTTACATAAAAGCTGCCTAGCCAGAGCCATTGAGCTTCAATAGCAAGACTTGTTTTGTGATATTGGACCAAAGCAGTTGATAACCCAGCTCCCTCTTCTATTAGGAAAGAAAACAAAACAGTTTCACTTAACAAAAAATCTATATGTTATACCTTTATCAAACTCCTCTACCCTCCTGCGCGTTTGCATTTTGCAGCCCAACAATTAATGGATTCCCAGTGGCAGAGAATGAAAAGCTATTGAGGGAGCGCTGTGGATTTATGGAACATATAAAGTAGTATAACCTTCTTCTCCTCATTATCTCTTGTGCTTTAATATCATTTGCTGCCATTAAGCTGGAGTGATATTATTTTATCACTCTTCTAAGCGTTCCATTCTACAGTTCTCCAGGAGAGCCTTGTAGGAAAAAAAGAAAAAAGACCGGAGCAGAGCAGTAAATATTTCAGAATTCATTGCTCCGTCCACCCATGCAAAGTTAAATTCATCTTGGAAAAGAACGTTTTTAAGAGCCGCTTAAACTGCTTTCAAATGCAAAGGTGACACTGCTTTTAATTCTGGGCAAATACTACCCCTTTATGACTTGCTGCTTTTAGTTCATTGTCCAATTTAGCAGAAATGCTGTTGGTACTCAGTCCTTGGAGACAGTTTTATGACTGAAAACCAAGTACCAAACTCGTTTCCTTCATTTAGATTTTTCTTCTTCCCATAATGAGCTGGTTACAGTATAAGCTACAGTACATTACCAATCTTCTCTCATCTTCCCAATACCTCCTTCTCTCTAGTGCCCTTGTCATTTCCTCCCACCCCCCTTCCCCTCCTCCTCGTGACTTTTTCATAGACTCTCCACTCCTCCCAAGACCCCCTGCTCTCTAGTTGTTTCGTTACCTCCTCCCATAGTCTCTTCAAGACTTCTCTAGAGCCACTCCACTTCTCCCAAGACCCCTTGCTCTCTAGCTGTTTCGTTACCTCCTCCCATAGTCTCTTCAAGACTTCTCTAGAGCCACTCCACTTCTCCCAAGACCCCCTGCTCTCTAGCTGTTTCGTCACCTCCTCCCATAGTCTCTTCAAGACTTCTCAAGAGCCACTCCACTTCTCCCAAGACCCCCTGCTCTCTAGCTGTTTCGTTACCTCCTCCCGTAGTCTCTTCAAGACTTCTCTAGAGCCACTCCACTTCTCCCAAGACCCCCTGCTCTCTGGCTGTTTCGTCACCTCCTCACATAGTCTCTTCAAGACTTTTCCAGAGCTTCTATGCACCTCCCAAGACCTCCTGCTCTCTAGCCGCCTCATCATTTCCTCCTATGATCTCCCCCAGGACTTCTCCCGAGCCTCTATGCTCTTCCCCGGACCTCCTGCACTCTCGCTCCCTCGTAATCCACTCCCATAGTCTCCACCAGGACTTCTCCATAGCTGGTACTCCCTACCCCAATCTGTCCAACTATCTCCTACTCTGTCCGTCTTTAGGCAATCCCTAAAAAATGATCTCTTTAGGCAAGTCTATCCCACATTATCATCTCCTCCTATTGTCTCCCCCATTACTTTTCCAGAGCCTCTCCACTCCTCCCAATAAGACCCTGCTCTCTAGCTGTTTTGTCACCTTCTCGTATGATCTACTAAGAACCTCTCCAGAGCTTCTCTGCCCCTCTCAAGACCTCCTGCTCTCTACCCCCTCATAATCAGTCTCCTTTTATGTTCACATGACTTCTCCACAGCCTCTATGCTCCTCCCAAGACCTCCTGCTCTCTAGCCCCCTCATAATTTCCTCCTATGATCTCCCCCAGGACTTCTCCAGAGTCTCTATGCTCTTCCCCAGACCTCCTGCACTCTAGCCCCCTCGTCATCCACTCCCATAGTCTCCACCAGGACTTCTCCATAGCTGGTACTCCCTACCCCAATCTGTCAAACTATCTCCTACTCTGGCTGGCTTCTCCACAGACTCTATTCTCCTCCGAAGACCTCCTGCTCTCTACCCCCTCATAATCAGTCTCCTTTTATGGTCTTCCCCAGGACTTCTCCACAGCCTCTATGCTCCTCCCAAGACCTCCTGCTCTCTAGCCTCCTTGCCATCTGCTCCCATGGTCTCCCCTAGAACTGCACCAGAGTCTCTGCCATCTTCTGGAACTCCCTACCCCAATCTGTTTAACTATCTCCTACTTTGTCCACCGATAGGTGATCCCTGAAAACTGATATATTGAGGGGAGCCTATCTCACCTTCATCTAAAAACTGAACTTTTAATTGTTCCATCAGCTCATCCCTCACAGCTATTATCTTTAATACAGTACCACATACCCCACCTTATTTGATTGCAAGATCTCATAAGCACAACAGGGCCCTCCGGTATTGAATTGTATTGTAACTGTACTGTTTACCTTTATATTGTAAAGTGCTGTGCAAAGTGTTGGTACTATGACAAAGAAGGAGAAGAAAGAAGGAAGATGAGGAAGGAAGAAGAAGGAAGAAAAAGAAGAAAGAGGAAGGAAGAAGAAGAAAGTAGAAGGAAGAAGAAGAAGGTCGAAGAAGGAAGAAGATGGAAGAAGTAGAATGTCTTGTAACGTTCACAACCCAGCACAGGACCCAAAGTAGAAAGAAGAAGAAAGAATCAGAAGAAGAAAGAGGAAGGAAAAAGAAGAAAGAAAAGGGAAAAAGAAGAAAGCAGAGGGAAGAATAAGGAAGATGAAGAAGAAGGAAGAAGACAGATGAGAAAGAAGAAGAAGAAGGTGGTCTGTGAATGTTCACAAATCAGCACGGGGGCCAAGGGGAGCACGCATTCTTGGATGCCTCCTTAGCACCTGGTTTGCTACAGGGGGCACCTAAAGAAGGAAGAAGCGCCGGTGGGGGTCTGCCAGAAGAGAAGGTAAACAAACTTTCTTTGCAACATCGTTGCACAGACCAGGTAAGTATCTTTTTTTTTTAATTGCTTTTAATATCACTTAAAGTTATCCACTGTTTATGTGTTTTTATACTTATGGAAATGTACCTATGTACGTGTGTAAATTTCCATCTTCCCAAAGCATAACAATAACTTCTACCTTCAAAATCTGCTTAATTAGCTGCTTCAACTGCACTTTTTTTTTCCCCACAAAATGCGCAGATGTAGCAGACGAATTCAGATTTTGACTTTTTCATAAAAAAGTTAACATCCTAGCCCCCATCTCCCCTTCTCTCTGGTTGCTGATATATGCAGTGTCATATGGACATTACAGGAATGACAATGGTGAGGTGTCTATGATATGTGTGTTGTGACTGAGGGCCTCTATGCTATGCAAGAAGAAAGATGGCAGTACCCAATGGAAGAATGACTGAGCATCTGGTAACTAGGGGACAGACTGGCACAGCATGTTTGTTTACCGTGTTTATAGAGTTTGGTAGACTTTCTGTGGTGCCAGTGGCATAAGCAAACAACACAGGTCAGATAATAGAGTAGTGTATATCTGCAGAAATATGGATAAAGATAACAGCAGCAGGTTGATGGCCAGGTCATGTACAGACAAACAGATCTTAAACAGACTATATTGGCACCAGATGGCATATTAGTGTCAGTGCTGACTGGTCTACAGCTTGTGTTCTGTGTTTTGACCTGTGTCTTGAATATGGTTTCCATTACCATCCTGGCTCTCCCTTGACCTGATTTAAGATCTTGCTCTGTACTGTTGCCTACTAGTTCCTGGTCTTGGCTTCAACTGCAACTCTAATTCAGCTTGTGATTCTGTACCTCACTGCCTGCTTGTTACTGACCCTAGCTTTCTCTGTGACTTTGCTACTGTCTTTGATTCCGCTTCATGCAATGCTAGGGTCATCTATGTGTATTCCTGTTGCCTGCCTACAAGGTTCACTTGTGGATTCCATCCTTGTGTCCTCTTGAACCTGCAGCCCAACCAGAGTTCCCCTTTAACCTCTGCTGGTTTCCCCTGTGCTGCTGTCAAATCCTTAACTGATTTTTGTGGCCATATGCTCTGCTGGATTTTCCAGACTCACTTTCCCAATTTGAGGTTATACCATCAACATTTTCCGGCACTCATGTTCTTCCAGTCCCTTGGCACTGTCTGATTCACTTCCAGGGGTGCTTGGGTTGGAAATACAAGAGAGACCACCCTCATAATTTCAGTTCCTATTAGGTACGTGACAAGTCACAAGCTTGAAGTTTTGGCCTCACTTTAAAGTCAACTATTGAGTTCAGGTGTGCACAGCTAAACCTAAGCTGCAGTGCAAAGTAATAACTAATAGATGGCAAATATTCAAGGCTGAAGCCTCATACACACGGCCGGTTTTCTCGGCAAGAAAACAGGTGGGAGAGCTTTTTGCCGAGAAAACCGGTCGTGTGTATGTTTTCTCGTCGGAATCTCGAAGAGAAAAATAGAGAACCTGCTCTCTATTTTCTCGTCGGGATTCTCGTCGGCCTGTTTCTCGACGAGAACACCGTGCGTGTGTATGAGGCTACATGCTTACCTGTCCCCAGGTAAGCCTGCGCATGCTCGGTGAGACTTCGACACATGCACGGTTGCTTACAAGGGTAGTGTAGGGTGAAGCAAGATGGCGGCGAAGGCATCGAATGTGACGAGCGCATGTTCATCGTAGTCGATGACGTCACCACGTTCTTGCCATTCAAAAGAACGGAGGTTCTTTTGAATGTGCGTGTGTACAGAGGGCTTGGCAAGAAAAGCTTGCCAGGAATCTCGTCAGGAAAAACTACGTTTTTTTTCCGGACGGGATTCTCGCCCAAGTGTACAGGGCTTGATTGTTCAACCCTGAATAGGTACTGATGAGTTGTGGCTAAATAGTTCATATTTGGCAATGGTGTCTGTAACCACTAGCAAAGGAAAGGGTTGCTTTAAGAATTGTATTATTATTCAATTATTATATTATATTTTTTTCTTTTCTTTTGTTCATTAAAATAAATATTCATTATCTCCTGAGTAAAGTATACAGAGAAGTATTAAATTCACACCTTTTCTCTTCTTTTCTAATAGTTTCTTCATTGCCGGCTCAGTTTGTCAGCTGCAGTACTAATTGGACAAGAAGTTATCTGGAGATTGTGGTTGTGTGTATGTGTGAAGAAGTGTCGGGCTGGTTACTTGTCATAACACGTTCTATAAAATGAGCAAGTTTACAGTTGTGACATTCCGCAATCTGCTCACCTTACCTACCAATTACAGGAATCTCATTCCTTCCTTTCAAAGTATCACATCTCTGACGGGAATTAGATAAGCTCAAACATCGGTGAACATATGGAATGTTCCAGTTCATTCAATGGCTTTGATCATCCATATTTCATATTATTGAAAACTCCATTCCAAGAAAACAGCCAAAGTAACAGTTTATATACGATCGTGTTAATACCCATCAAGCGGTTTGTAATTGTACATTGCCGGTCATTTTTATATTTCAATACAGCCAGGTCAGCTTGGTCAAGGATCTGTACTCAGTCTATGACTGTAAATTCTTGGATGTGTACGGAGGAGCACCAGGTACTAAGGCCCATCGCACGTGAAGGACTTTTTGGAACATTTAATGGTTAAAAGCTTTAGAGACAGCCAACGCATCTTGGAGGAATCACAACAAAATGCACTTGGGGACCTGTGGTAAGGCTTGATGAAGACTAATGTCTCCTGACAGCACTGAAGGCTGCCATTAGTGCCATCAGGAGATGCTAGCCATGATTTTATTAACATTGACTGCTCAAGCTCTGAAGAAGGGTGAGGCTTTCCCCCCCCCCCCCCTAAATACGTTGACAGTATTTAATGTCTTTAACCATTAAAAGTTCCAAAAAGCCCTTCAAGTGCGATGAACTTTTGTACCAGGTGCTCCTTCATACACATCCATGAATTTACCATCTGGTGAGCGCTTCCTTTCTGGCTATCAGAGAACAGGTTCCACCTACACTATTGTCAGGACCTGGGTCTGAACCTGCAACCTCTGCTATGTCTGGTGGAGTCTCTTCTTGCCGAGCCACCTGAGATGTTGGACAGCAGTCTGTCTGAACCTTTGGATAATCTTGCCTTGTACCTTCTTTTTCTTGGGAACCCGCGAACTAGGCTTGTGCAATTAGTTTTGTAATGAATCAAAATTCGTATGAGCTTAGAAACTTTTGGACTTTCGGAAGCAAGTACGAATAGAACCGAATCCGAAATAAATTATATCGCAAATAGAGAATGCCCGAATGCCTTCGGCATAATTCGTTGTTGCGATAATGCGGCCTAATGCAACAGGAAGTCGACTTGTTGTGATCCGTCACGGAAAATTACGAATCAACGAACCAAAAAAAAGTTACGAATGTACGGATCCATTTGAAGCACGTTAGACAGCACCATTGTGAGAGACACGGAAAATTACGAATCAACGAACCCAAAAAAAATTACGAATGTACGAATCCATTGGAAGCACAATAACACTCTGCTCTGCTCTCTGCTCCTCCCTCGCCGTGCTGAACTCCCTCTCAAAATGGTGTACAGGGGCGGAGGTTATAGCCGCATGTCAAAAACGAAGGTAAAATACGAGATTTCGAATCGTTACAAATAAACGCAATGTATTTAGAAAAGTACCAATCCATTTGAAGCACGTTAGGAAGCGCCATTGTGAGAGAGACACAAAAAAAAGTTACGAAAGTAGGAATTGTGTCCAGAATCAACGAAAAACAATGTACTCTACCGAAAGTACCAATTATAAATCAACTAAAAATAAGGCTTACATTAATACGAATCATTCCGATTCAACGAAAAATGTCGCTTGCGAAAATACGAATTAGTCCGAACACGAAAAATCCCGTTTACCAAAATTACGAATGATTACGAATCAACAGGACCGAAAAGAAACGAAACTAAACTAAACAATTTTTTCCGTTGTGCACAAGTCTACCGCAAACTCTTTGCTCTTAACATGAACTTCCTATTTAATTCATGTCTTTGCACTTCCTGTTTGCAGGAATTATTGTGCTCTCTCCAGCCAATATCTAAAAAATATACTGTAGTTATATTGGTCCAAGCTAGACCAATGTAACTATGTAAAAATTGCCCTACCTGGACCTCTTGTTTACTTTATCGTTAAATGTTTGTTTCATACTTATGTTGATCAGCAGCCATATGAGTGCCATCTGCCATCTTTGATCAGGGCAAGGCTAATCCAAATGATTCATTCTCAAAGTGATTTGTAACGTGTCATCCATCAGGCTGGTGATTTATGGAACATTATTTCCTGTCCCCGAGTACTGTATATTATGGGATGCTTTTATCATCTATCTGATTATTCTGACCTTCCTGCAGACACGTGGGGCTCAGTCACCACCTGTCAGAAATTTGCCAAGTCTAAATATCACACTTTACCGAAACCCCGCATACCAAAAGTCGTTATAGAAATCCACGAAATGCAGAACACCACCTACTGCTATTAATCACGGTAGACTGGCAAGCCACATATCCAAAACAATCACTATATAGATCTCTGAGGTGCAACCAAGCAGTACTGTGTAAATCAAAGTTAATAAAGTGCAGACACATATACTATGTTAGCCCCCGGCAAATGTCCCATACATGCTTTTGTTATCAATCTGTCACTTTAAGCGTTAGAACACTTCAACGTGATTTAGGATGTTCACCTACTCCTGACCTGTATCTTCTGCAAATTATTTGCTTAATTTTAAATTCCACTGCCTCCAGTTATTCCCGTAGTTTGTTCGGCATGTGTGTCTCTCTGGTGTCATGTACCAGGTGATGCGTTGGCCCGTATCCTGTTTTGCTGTGTGTGTTCCAACCATTGGATAGCTCTTCAAACTATCAGCTTGGGCTCATAAAACTTTGAAATTAGCTGAGCAAAGGAGCTACAGCTTGATGCAACTCTTCAGCAGTCAACAAAGCAAACAGTGAATGCTTACGCGCCCACCTGGGCTTTTCGTAAGCGGGATGACCCACTGAGCAAAAGTAGAGATGTGGCAAATAAGACTCGAAAAAATGAACTAACTGCTTTTGTGTTAAAGGATAAGTACCGTATATACTCGAGTATAAGCCGACCCGAATATAAGCCGAGGCACCTAATTTTACCACAAAAAAAAATGGGAAAACATATTGGCTCGAGTATAAGCCTAGGGTGGGAAAATGCAGCAGCTACTGGGTAAACAATGGCCATCTGCAGCCTCACTGTGCCCTTTTGCAGCCTCACCGTGCCCATTTGCAGTCTAATTGTGTCCAGTTGCAGTCTCTCACTGTGCCCATATGCAGTCTATCACTGTGCCCATATGCAGTCTCTCAATGTGCCCATATGCAGTCTCTCACTGTGCCCATATGCAGTCTCTCACTGTGCCCATATGCAGTCTCTCACTGTGCCCATATGCAGTCTCTCACTGTGCCCATATGCAGTCTAATTGTGCCCAGTTGCAGTCTAATTGTGCCCAGTTGCAGTCTCACTGTGCCCATATGCAGTCTCTCACTGTGCCCATTTGCAGTCTCTCACTGTGCCCTATGCAGTCTCTCACTGTGCCCATATGCAGTCTCTCACTGTGCCCATATGCAGTCTATCACTGTGCCCTATGCAGTCTATCACTGTGCCCATTTGCAGTATCTCACTGTGCCCATTTGCTGTCTCTCACTGTGCCCATTTGCAGTCTCTCACTGTGCCCATATGCAGTCTCTCACTGTTCCCATATGCAGTCTCTCACTGTGCCCATATGCAGTCTATCACTGTGCCCATATGCAGTCTCTCACTGTGCCCATATGCAGTCTATCACTGTGCCCATATGCAGTCTCTCACTGTGCCCATATGCAGTATATCACTGTGCCCATATGCAGTCTCTCACTGTGCCCATATGCAGTCTCTCACTGTGCCCATATGCAGTATATCACTGTGCCCATATGCAGCCGTACCTTTCATTCGTAAAACAGCATGTGTCTGCCGTTGTGTAATCCAGTCTGTTCGGCCGTCCATTGTAAGAAAGCCCCGCCTCCTCCTTGTCCGTCCGTGATAGAGGAACACTGATGCGATGCTGGAAAACTGTGTCAGTGTTCCGCCTATCACAGACGAGGAGGAGGCGGGGCTTTCTTACAATGGACGGCCGAACAGACTGGATTACACAGCGGCAGACACACGCTGTTTTACGAATGAAAGGTACGGCTGCATATGGATTACACAGCGGCAGACACACTGTTTTCCTGCTGAATCGAGTATCAAGCCTCGTACACACGGACAGTTTTCGCAGCAAGAAACGACAAGAAAACTGCCGGCAGAGCTTTCTTGCCGAGAAAACCGACCGTGTGTACGAGGCTTTCAGGTTCCTCGTCGGGAAATCTGCCCAGAATCTCGGCGAGAAAAATAGAGACCCTGCTCTCTATTTTCTCGTCGGGATTCTTGTCGGCCTGTTTCCTGACGAGAAACCCGAGAGTGTGTACACTTACCTGTCGCCGTGGAAACCCGAGAGTGTGTACACTTACCTGCCTCCATGGAAACCCGTGCATGCTCGAAATGACTTTGACGCATGCGCGGTAGCTTCCAAGGCATAGGTAGGGTAAACCAAGATGGCGGCGACGGCATCGAATGTGACGAGCGCATGCTCGTCGTAGTCGATGACGTCACAGTGTTTGTGCCATTCAAAAGAACGGCGGTTCTTTTGAATCGTACGTGTGTACACTCGGCCGGCACAAGATTCTTGTCAAGAATCTCGTCAGGAAAAACTACGGGTTTTTTCCTGATGAGATTCTCGGCCTTGTGTACGAGGCTTAAGCCGAGGAGGTAGTTTTTCAGCCTAAAAAAATGTGCTGAAAAACTCGGCTTATACTCGAGTATATACGGTAGACTTATTCCCACATCCTACATTTAACCAAATTCATCCACCTCCATCTAAAGTGAAGGGGTAGAAAAGCTCATCGGTGGTCCCGTCAGCAGAGGCTCCGGTTGTCAGGTGTTTAAGGATAGGTCGGAGTCATCTGATTTAATGAATATCCAAACACTCATGTCTCGTACACACGACCGGTTTTTCCAACGGGAAAACTGCGATGAGAGCTTTTGGTCGGGAATCCCGGCCGTCTGTATGCTCCATCGCAGTTTTTCCGACGGGAAAACTGCCGGACAAAAAAAAAAGAGAGCGATCTCTTTTTTTCCCGTCAGGAAAAAATCCTGGCAGGAAAACCGTTTGTCTGTATGCTTTTCCGAGGGGAAGAAAACCGCACATGCTCAGAATCAAGTTATGAGACAGGAGCTTGTTCTGGTAAAACTAGCGTTCGTAATGGAAATAGCGCATTCATCACGCTGTAACGGACTGAAAAGCACAAGGCTGAAAAGCGCGAATCGTCTCTCTAACTTTTACTAACACGAGGATCAGCAAAAGCAGCCCAAAGGGTGGTGCGGTTGGAATGGAACTTTCCCTTTATAATGCCGTCGTACGTGTTGTACGTCACGGCGCTTTGGACGGGCGGACTTTTGTCTGAGCGTGTGTATGCAAGGCAGGCTGAGAGGAATTCTGTCGGGAAATCCGTCGGTTTTTTAACCCGACAGAAAAACCGGTCGTGTGTACTAGGCATTAGTTTCACTTAATTACTGGTGAAATAAAGTGTCTCGATATTCATTAAACCAGACGACTCGGTTCTATCCTAAAAACACATAACGTTGGGCACCAATTGGACCACCATAAAGTAAAAGTAGGCAACTCCAACATAAACTATATTAACAAAAGTATTGACACGCACATTAACTTTAATGGCATCCCAGTCTTAGTCGGTAGGGTTCAATAGTGAGTTGGCCCCGCCCTTTGCACCTATAACAGCTTCAACTCTTCTGGGAAGGCCGTGCACAAGGTTTAGGAGGGTGTCTATGGGAATGTTTGACCATTCTTCCAGAAGCACATTTGTGAGGTCAGGCATTAATGTTGAACGAGAAGGCCTGGCTCGCAGTCTCCGTTCTAATTCATCCCAAAGGTGTTCTGTCGGGTTGAGGTCAGGATTCTGTGCAGGCCAGTCAAGTTCCTCCACCCCAAACTCGCTCATCCATGTCTTTATGGACCTTGCTTTGTGCACTGGTGTGCAGTCATGTTGGAACAGGAAGGGGCCGTCCCCAAACTGTTCCCACAAAGTTGTCCAAAATGTTTTGCTATGCTGACACCTTAAAGCGAAGTTCCACCCAAAATTGGAACTTCCGCTTAAACCACTCCTCGCCCCCTTACACGCCACATTTGGCATGTAATTTTTTTTTGGGGGTGGAGTGGGGGCTTCAGTAGGAGTGGCACTTCCTGTCCCACTTCCTCCTTCCACCCAGGGACCGCTTAAGCGACTTGTCATATGTAGGCGATCACCTGGGACACGTGACAGGTCCCAGGCGATCGCCTGTCCACTCAGATTGCGCAGAGCTTTTTGTAGCTGCTGACTTTTAATAAACATAAAAAAAAGTCTGGAACTTCCCTTTAAGTGTTCCCTTCACTGGAACTAAGGGGCCAAGCCCCACCCCTGAAAAACAACCCCACACAATAATCCCTCCTCCACCAAATGATTTGGACCAGTACACAAAGCAAGGTCCATAAAGACATGGATGAGCGAGTTTGGTGTGGAGGAACTTGACTGGCCTGCACAGAGTCCTGACCTCAACCCGATAGAACACCTTTTGGGGTGAATTAGAGTGGAGACTGTGAGCCAGGCCTTCTCGTCCACATCAGTGCCTGACCTCACAAATGCACTTCTGGAAGAATGGTCAAACACTCCTAAACCTCGTGGACGGCCTTCCCAGAAGAGCTGCAAAGGGCGGGGCCAACTCAATATTGAACCCTACGGACTAAGACTGGGATGCCATTAAAGTGAAAACGCTATAACTTTTGCACGAACCAATCAATAAACGCCGATTGCGACTTTTTTTTACCAAAAATATGTAGAAGAATACGTGTCGGCCTAAACTGAGGAAAATAAATGTTTTTTTATATATTTTTGGGGATATTTATTATAGCAAAAAGTAAAAAATATTGAATTTTTTTCAAAATTGTCGCTCTATTTTTGTTTATAGCGCAAAAAATAAAAACCGCAGAGGTGATCAAATACCACCAAAAGAAAGCTCTATTTGTGGGGAAAAAAAAGAACGTCAATTTTGTTTGGGAGCCACGTCGCACGACCGCGCAATTGTCAGTTAAAGCGACGCAAAATGTGGCCTGGTCTTTGACCAGCCAAATGGTCCGGGGCTGAAGCGGTTAAAGGTATGTTTTGATCCTGGTCATGAAGGGGTTATAGGGGCGCTGGGGTTGGGCAGGAAGGGGTTTATTCAGCAGGAGTTTGAGGCTACGCACCCCATCGGTCGGCAGCTGGGAGGCCACAGTTCATATGGTATTCAGTTCCTTCCTAAAGGCAGAACGTCTCTTTAAATAGCTCCACAAAACACAAAGCTGAAAGCTGCAAATGAGCAGGAGCGGGGCACATGTACGGCTCACACAGCGAGAACCACTAAAATAAGAGAATTTTCGGCACGCTCAGAAATTAAACTGTATATTATGTGCGAGCAATTTGCAATCAGCTGTCCGCTTCGGTGACTCCTGCTGCACGGCTTCAAATGGTCTCCGCTGGTCTTTAATGGTGGACACCAGCTGCCACATCATCTGCCTGCCGCGTTCATCACAACAGCTCCTTTCAAAGAGGAAGGCCATTCTCGCTCCGGCTAATCTCGGAGCGCAGGTGACGATGGTTAAAATTTTGAAGCGGCAGACTCCATTAGAGGGCTGACGGCAGACCGCGTTCCTCACACCGAGCCGCAGCAAATTGGGCTCCCGCCGCTCGGGAACGGCTTGATGTCTCCGCTAATCCGCTCTAGAAAGGGGGAAACGGCGGTGAAATATTTAAGGACGGCGTTAAATATGAATGAAGAGGCGGCATGGCTTACCGGTTAGATTGCAGTAGACGCGCATTGGGCCGAGAGGCCCGCTGCCATCCGAGTCGATGTAGTAGTAGTCGGACGGGTAACCCTTGTGCTTGTAGGCCTCACACGATTGTTCGTAGAGAGCTGGAAAAGAGGAAAATAATGCAATGAGTCGGGATTATTGGAGCTTCAAACACATTAGAACAGTGGTCTCCAAACTGCGGATCGGGGGGCTAGATGTGGCCCTTTGCTTGTCTTTGTCTGGCCCTTGGAGCCCTATTCCACCAACTGACACCAATGATAGGGCACCATTCCCCCTACTGACACCGTCAATGGGATATATTATCATTAATATCAAAAATGGGGTACTATTCATCCCATTAAAACTGAAGATGGGGGGCACTGATGTTGGGGAATTTTCTACTCTCACTGGTCACAGTCAGGCCCCCCCAAAGCCTGGAGGACAGAAAACTTGTGCTTTGCTTGGAAAGTTTGGGGACCACTGCATTAGGGTGTCTAATACCTACCTATGGGATCCCTCTAGAACCCTTGTACCCAACCTGCAGCCCAGGGACCACCCGCTAGGGTGGCCACATTTCCAAACTGCTATTCAGGGACACCCCATGCACGCCCTCGCGCCAGCCCAAAAGAAGATGATTTTTGATACTTTTTTTTGGCCAATTTTTGGAAAAACAAAAGCAAACAGTGGTCACCAGTTTAGACAGGTGATATACATTTTTTACATATATATTATTTATTGCCCCCACTTGTCAGCTTCATTTTTTATTGCCCCCACTTGTCTGCCTCATGTTTTATTGCCCCCCACTTGTCAACCTCATTTTTTATTGCCCCCCCCCACTTGTCAGCCTCATGTTTTATTGCCCCCCCCACTTGTCAGCCTCATTTTTTATTGCCCCCCACTTGTCAGCTTCATTTTTTATTGCCCCCCAGGGCAAGGCCTCAGTTTGTCAGCCTCATTTATTACTGTACTGTCCCAAGCTCCAGTTCCCCGACTTGTCACCTGACCTGCTCCAATCAGGTTCCATTTGCTCACCTTCTAATCTGGACTGGTCTGGTGTGGTGGGCGGTTGAGCGCCAGTTTTTGTTCCCTGGTCCAGGCTGGGGGGCCCCCCTCAGGCAGTCGGGCAAGGAGGAGAAGTCGGGCAGTGCGATGTGGGAGTCGGGACGGGCAGCCGAGCCGTGGATCTAAGCCAGCCAGCACTGCAAAATGCCACCGCCCGTCGGAAGGTCACTGAAGCCTGGAGGAGTCAGGAGATGCTGCTGCCGCGGTCAGAGAAGGAGAGGAGGTAGGTGGACTCGGAGCACAGGGCAGCACTGGGTAAAGGCCTTGCTCCTCTTAGCCTTGCTCTGAGACTCTGTGAATGTGACGTCATTGGTTGCTGGACGCCAGGCGGGGCGGCCCTTGCAACCAGTTTGGCAATTGTCTATTAGGGTGTCTGTGCGTCCTCATTTCATTCCGGGACAATGTATTGTCCCGGAATGAAGGTGCACGGGACACAAATGCGAATTGCGGGACACGTGGGCACCCTACCACCCGCAGCCTTTTGGATATATGATGTGTGTCCCTCGGACCTCAGAAATTTGTAGTGGAACATTGATTAGGATAATAACATAGATCCTTACTAGTCATGTTCCCAGTTTAGTATCGTCTTCTGCAGCATCTCGCCAGCCAACAATGTATCCTGTCCTCTCTCTCTCTCTGACCCTCATCTGAGGTCTGTAGTCTCTGACACTCCTCTCAGCATTACATATATTGAACAATATGTGATGTCAGGGGCCACATTTGAGACCCCCTTTAGCTCAGAGGTTGACAACCACTGCTGGAAATCACTGTATTAGACACCGCTACTACCATGGCTTTTTTCAGCAGGAACGCGGGGTGGAACGCACTCCAGTCACCTCCAGAACTAAATGTATGTAATGGCAAAGGGTGCTGGGGTGTGCTGGAAGGTCTTCTGATGCTGGCTGCTGGGGAATCTATTGTTGCTGGAGGGGATCTATTTTTGCAGAAAAGGGGGTCTATTGTTGCTAAGGAGGTCTTCTGTTGCTTATGGGGGATCTATTGTTGCTGGGGTAGGTCTTATGCTGCTGGGGGGGGGGGTCAATTGTTGCTGGGATGGGACTAATTGAGGGAGGGGTCTTTGTTGCTGGCTGCTGGGGAATCTATTGTTGCTGGAGGGGATTTTTGAAGGGGGGGTCTATTGTTGCTAGTGGAGGATCTATTGTTGCTGATAGGGGATTTATTGTTGCTGGGGGTGGGTCTTTGTTGCTGGCTGCTTGGGAATCTATTGTTGCTGGAGGAAATTTTTGAAGGGGGGTCTATTGTTGCTAGTGAAGGATCTATTGTTGCTGGTAGGGGATTTATTGTTGCTGGGGGCGGGGCTTATGTTGCAGGGGGTCAATCGTTGCTGGAAGGGATCGACTGTTGAGGGAGGGGGTCTAATGTTGCTGACTGCTGGAGGATCTATTAATGCTGGCTGTTGGGAGTCCATTGGGGTATCCATTGTTGCTCAATCTATTTTACTGTCTTTCTTGTTATCAAATTCTATACAAAATACTTAGCACCACAAAATGATACTTTGTTCTGTCTTCTCTAAAAGGGGTGGTATTGGGAGGTGGATAGGGGGTGGAACCAAGGGATGGTGCTCGGAGGTGGGTAGGGGGTGGAGTCAAGAGGTGACTCGGAAGGGAGGAGTTTCTGCACCTATTCTCTGAGAAAAAAAAAAAGCTACTTCAGTGATCTCCACTAGATCCTGGGTCCCATGCTGAGTGGCTACACTGCTGCATTGTGAACACAGGAGGTCGGTCACTTTGTCACAAAGACTGAACGTGAAAGAAATACCAAATTTTGAGTTGTTACTAAAACAGGAATAGAGGGAAAATCTTCCAATGGGGACAGTAGTTCTGGTAAATCTGGTGACAACCAGGGATTTCCTTACTTTGGAGCATGCGTCAAACAAAAGACCCACGGGCAAATCAGGCCATTTATTGTGACCCTCTCACCTCTTCTGCAGCTGCGGCATCCCCCTAGTGGGCAGTCAGCAGCAGAAAGGAGAACATGACTCCTCCACCAGATCCTGCAGATGACTCCAGCCCTCCTCTGGTCCTCCTCCAGACCCTGCCCTTTCTGTTTCTCACTTCCCAGCTCTCCCCCCATATTCTCAGCAGCGGCACAAGTTAAGAGGGGTGCACTGTGATGTAAGGAAAGGTGGGGGGGTGCTCTGGACATCTAGTCTTACAGATACTACCGGTCGTTAGAGGGCAACCATAATGCTGATGTGGCCCACAATAAAATCGAGTTTGATACCTCTGCTTTGGAGGGATTTCCTCTCACTTTCTATTTTGGCTATGAGACCACCCATTGGGGGCATAGATGGAAAAATACCTCCCCCCCCCTTACACTATCCAAAAAAAAAGAGGCGGAGATCACTGTATAGACAACGCTACTCCAGTGATCTCCGCAGCACAGCACAGCGTAGTGAGTCACAACTTACCATCCCACACCGCACTGCTGCCTTTGCCTTTTTAACCACTTGTCATCCGCCCGCCGTCAAATGACGGCATGAGAAAGACCCTGTTGTTCTGGGCGGACGTCATATAACGTCGTGCCTTCCAACGCCACTAGGGGGTGCGCGATTGCCCAGTAACTGAGCAGGACCGTGGATCTCTGTGTGTAATGATGGGGTGTAAACACAGAGATCCACGTCCTGTCAGGGAGAGGAGACCGATGGTGTGTTCCTTGTACGTAGGATCACAGATTGGTCCCCTCCCCCAGTCAGTCCCCTCCCCCCACAGTAAGAATCACTCCCTAGGGAACACATTTAACCCCTTGATCACCCCCTAGTGTTAACTCCTCCCTGCCAGTCATGTTTATACAGTAATCAGTGCATTTTTATAGCAGGGATCGCTGTATAAATGTGAATGGTCCCAAAAATGTGTCCGCCACAATATCGCAGTCACGATAAAAATCGCAGATCGCCGCCATTACTAGTAAAAAAATGTAAAAATAATAAAAATGCTATAAAGCTATCCCCTTTTTTGTATCTGCTATAACTTTATCTTGCGCAAACCAATCAATAAACACTTTTTGTGTTTGTTTTTTTTTTTACCAAAAATATGTAGAAGAATACGTATCGGACTAAACTGAGGAAAAAAATTGTTTAAAAAAAAATAAATAAATGGATATTTATTATAGCAAAAAGTAAAAAATATTGTGTTTTTTTCAAACTTGACGCTCTTCTTTTGTTTATAGCGCAAAAAATAAAAACCGCAGAGGTGATCAAATACCACCAAAAGAAAGCTCTATTTGTGGGAAAAAAAGGACGCCAATTTAGTTTGGGTACAGCGTCGCACGACCGCGCAATTATCATTCAAAGTGTGACAGCGCTGAAAGCTGAAAAATGGCCTGGGCAGGAAGGGGGTGAAAGTGCCCGGTAGGCAAGTGGTCTAATTATTTATTTTTTTAACAATTTTTTTTTTTTTACTGTTTTTTTTTTTTTTACTTTGTTTTAAATAAAAAAAATATTGTCAATTTAATTCATTGAAATTTCATTTATTTTGTTTACATTTATATAATCAATTTAAATTAAATTGAAATTAAAGACATTTATTTTATTTTTATCTAAACACATTTTTTGTTTATTTTTTTTTAACTGAGTCTAGTTTTTAACTAACTGTTAAATGTTAACACAACACTTTGTGACATTTTAACTAAGTTTGTTTAAAAAAATAAAAAAGTAAACACTGAAAATCTCTGATCAAATACCACCAAAAGAAAGCTCTATTTGTGGGAAAAAAAGGACGCCAATTTTGTTTGGGAGTCACGTCGCACGATCGCGCAATTGTCATTCAAAATGTGACAGCGCTGAAAGCTGAAAAATGGCCTGGGCAGGAAGGGGGTGAAAGTGCCCAGTAGGCAAGTGGTCTAATTATTTATTTTTTTAACAATGTTTTTTTTTTTTTACTGATTTTTTTTTTTTACTTTTACTGTTTTAAATAAATAATAAAAAAAATATATTGTAAATTTAATTAATTGAAATTTTATTTATTTTGTTTACATTTATATAATCAATTTAAATTAAATTGAAATTAAATACATTAAATTTATTTTTTATCTAAACACATTTTTTAACAATTTTTTTTTTTTTTTTGTTTACAAAAATGTTATTAGGAAGTTCAAAAGTACAAATACAAAGGGTGTTTATAAAGGTAATCAGTAAAAAAGAAAACAGAGTTCTTATATGAAGATATTGGTTACATACAAAATTAAATGGTACAAAAATATATTACACGGGTGTATGTCACTAATATAAAAAAACAGGCAATATAGGTCAAGATTACAGGAATTTATGAGAGGGTGTAAGTGGAACTTCAGGTTCTAAATTATTTAAGGAGCACTAAAGCTTCCCTTTTTTTTGCCTAAAAATAACAAACATGTTATACTTACCTCCACTGTGCAGCTCGTTTTGCACACAGTGGCCCCGATCCTGGTCTTCTGGGGTCCCTCGGCGGCTGTCTTGGCTCCTCCCCGCAAGGACTCCACACCATAATGCGAGTGAGCTCGCATGGTGTGGAGTGATTGCGGGCGCGCTCCCGTGATACAGCGGCGGCCATAGCCGCCGACTGTATCACTCGGCCCCGCCCCCCGCGCGCCGCGTCATTGGATGTGATTGACAGCAGCGCCAGCCAATGGCTGCGCTGCTTTCAATCCATCCAGTGTAGCCAATCGGTGGCCAGGCTGAAAAACGAAGAGGATGACGGGGACGAGCATGGGACTTTCGAGGGGCCAGGTAAGAAAAACGGGGGCTCGGGGGGGGGGGGGGGGCGGTATTGTCGAATGTTTTTTCACCTTAATGCATAGGATGCATTAAGGTGAAAAAACATGTAACTTTACTACTCCTTTAAGCTATGTTGTACGCCAATATGACCATTTCCTATCATATACGTGGAAGGTATCATGAAGAGTGTGATAGATTCTCTCTGAGAGTTTTATCTTCTCCATCCGAGCAAGTACCTGCACCCAAGGGAGATCATCGAACAATTTTTTTTTTTTTTTTAACTGAGTCTAGTTTTTAACTAACTGTTAAATGTTAACACAACACTTTGTGACATTTTAACTAAGTTTGTTAAAAAAAAAAAAAAGTAAACACTGAAAATCTCAGACCACCCCCCCCCCCCCCCCCCCCGCTCCTAGAAATAAGATTAAATCCTTTCCTCCTTCTGATTTTACAGCGATATACAGAAGAGAGGGAGGCAGGTATACAGGTACAACTTATGTAGGAGATTTTTTTTTTCTCTGTGTATCACCTGAGGCCAGTCACTTCATGTGTGCCAAGTTTCGGGTCCAGGGGACCTACGACCGGCCGGTACCGGGTCCCCAAAATCACCAAAGGAATTACTGTTTAACATGGGAGTCTATGGAAGGGGTGCCCGGCTTTGAAAAATCGGTGCTCCCCGGCCGTAGGTCCCCCCGGACAACAAACTTTGCACACTTGTAGAGGAAGAGTGTGGCTACATGTGTGCTAAGTCTGGGGTCCAGGGGATCTACGGCCGGTCGGTACCGGGTCCCCAAAGTCCGGGAGATCAGGCGCAGTATAAGCCGAGGGGGGCATTTTCAGCACAAAAAACTGTGCTGAAAAACTCGGCTTATACTCGAGTATATACGGTAATTTACTCACTGAACTGCAACTCCATTTGTATCATTTGTGTTTTTTCTGGATTTTTGGTTGATATTCTGTCTCCATCCTATAAAATACACCTATGATAAAAATTATAGACCCTTCATTTCTTTGTAAAAGGGCAAACATATAAAATCTGCAGAGGACCAAATAATTATTTCCCCCACTGTATGTAAGGATTTACCATGCCTTCAAAAAGTATTCATACCCCTTGTAATTTTCCACATTTTGTCATGTTACTACCAAAAACGTAAATGTATTATATTGGGATTTTATGTGATAGACCAACACAAAGTGGCTCATAATTGTGAAGTGGAAGGAAAATTATAAATGGTTTTCATTTTTTTTTTACAAATAAATATGTGAAAAGTGTGTGGGGGGGGGGGGGGGCATTTGTATTCAGCCCCCTTTTACTCTGATACCCCCAACTAAAATCTAGTGGAACCAATTGCCTTCAGAAGTCACCTAATTAGTAACTAGAGTCCACCTGTGTGTCATTTAATCTCAGTATAAATGCAGCTGTTCTGTGAAGCCCTCAGAGGTTTGTTAGAGAACCTAAAGCCTCGTACACACGGTTCAATTGTTGGCAGGGGATTGTCTGTTGACAGACTGTTGTCTTAAAATATTATGCCGTGTACACACGATCGGTTTTACCGATGAAAAGTCAAACCGATCGTGTATGGGCCCCATCGGTGAGAAAAAAAATAGAACATGTTTTAAATTTATCCGATGGGGAAAAAAAACGATAGCAAATTCCGATCGTCTGTGGGGAACTCCATCGGACAAAAAAACCCCCGCATGCTCAGAATGAAGTCGACGCATGCTCAGAAGCATTGAACTTCATTTTTCTCGGCTTGTCTGAGTGTTTTACGTCACGGCGTTTGGGACGGTCGGATTTTTGACTGATGGTGTGTAGTCAAGACTGATGGAAGTCAGCTTCATCGGAATTCCGATGGAAAAATCCATCGGATTAGAATCCATAGGAAATCCGATCGTGTGTACATGGCTTTTACCGTTAGTACGCTCCTTTTGACAATTGTTGTCCAATTTTCATCCAACAAATGTTGGATGACAGGGCTAGTGAGTTTTCGACGGACACCGGTTTGACGTCTGATTTTCGTATGGTCAGTACACAAATCCATCACACAAAAGATGAAAGTACAAACACGCATACTCGGAATCAATGCTCACCAACCAAGAAATTAGCTGAAGGGGCCCAAAGGGTGACGCTCAGAGCTGAAATTCCTCGTAGTACAGCACTACGTTTGTGGCACGACAATTGTGTAATATTATTACGCAAAGACAAGATCCTGGCACACGCCCTTTTGACAAAAATCAGACGCTCAGTTGGCCAACAATCGTATCGTGTGTACCAAGCTTTAGTGAACAAACAGCATCATGAAGGCCAAGGAACACACCAGACAGGTCAGGGATAAAGTTGTGGAGAAGTATAAAGCAGGGTTAGGTTATATAAAAATCTCCCAAGCTTTGAACATCTCACAGAGCTCTGTTCAATCCATCATCGGAAAATGGAAAGAGTATGGCACAACTGCAAACCTACCAAGACATGGCCATCCACCTAAACTGACCGGGCCGGGCAAGGAGAGCATTCATCAGAGAAGCAGCCAAGAGGTCCATGGTAACCTTGGAGGAGCTGCAGAGATCCACAGCTCAGGGGGGGAGAATCTGTCCACAGGACCACAAATCTGCCCTTTATGGAAGAGTGACAAGAAGAAAGACATTGGGGAAAGAAAGTCATAAGAAGTCCCGTTTGTAGTTTGTGAGAAGCCATGTGGGGGACACAGCAATCATGTGGGGGACACAGCAATCATGTCGGGGACACAGCAATCATGTGGAAGAAGGTGCTCTGGTCAGATGAGACCAAAATTCCACTTTTTGGCCCAAAAGCAAAACGCTATGGTGGGGGGAAAACTAACACTGCACATCACCCTGAACACACCATCCCCACCGTGAAACATGGTGGTGGCAGCATCATGTGGTGGGGATGCTTTTCTTGAGCAGGGACAGGGAAGCTGGTCAGAGTTGATGGGAACTCTGGAGACAAATACAGGGCAACCTTAGAAGAAAACCTGTTAGACCCCTTCCACACGAGGCGGACTCCATCTCTGACTCCATTGAATGGTTTAGATCAGGGGTCTCCAAACTTCTCAACACGAGGGCCACATTGTAGATTTTACAAGTATTCGGGGGCCAAAAAAAAATCAGTTATGTACAAATGAATGAATCGTCATTCCCATCATCAGTGTCCCCAGCAGAGTTTTCCCCATTATCAGTGTCCCCAGCAGAGTTTTTCCCATTATCAGTGTCCCCGGCAGAGTTTTCCCCATCAGTGTCCCCAGCAGAGTTTCCCCCCCATCGGTGTCCCCAGCAGAATTTTCCCCCCATCGGTGTCCTCAGCAGAATTCCCCCTCCCATCGGTGTCCCCAGCAGAATTTTCCCCATCGGTGTCCCCGGGAGAATTCCCCCCCCCCATCGGTGGTCCCCAGCAGAATTTTCCCCATCGGTGTCCCCAGCAGAATTTTCCCCATCGGTGTCCCCAGCAGAATTTTCCCATCGGTGTCCCCAGCAGAATTTTCCCCATCGATGTCCCCAGAAAATTCCCCAGGGTTTCAGGGGTGAGCTATGTACAGAGTTCAGGGTTAAGGGGTGTGCTACATGCAGAAGGTGAGTTGGGTGCAGGGTGAGGTGGGTGCAGAGGGTGAGGTGTGTGAGGTGGGTGCAGGGTGCAGAGGGTGAGGTGGGTGCAGGGTGCAGAGGGTGGGTGCAGGGTGCAGAGGGTGAGGTGGGTGCAGGGTGCAGAGGGTGGGTGCAGGGTGCAGAGGGTGAGGTGGGTGCAGAGGGTGAGGTGGGCACAGGGTGCAGAGAGAGGGTGGGTGCAGGGTGTGAGGTGGGTACAGGGTGCAGAGGGTGCAGAGGGTGGGTGCAGGGTGCAGAGGGTGAGGTGGGCGCAGGGTGCAGAGGGTGAGGTGGGCACAGGGTGCAGAGGGAGAGGGTGGGGTGCAGGGTGTGAGGTGGGTACAGGGTGCAGAGGGTGGGTGCAGGGTGTGGAGGGTGAGGTGGGTGCAGAGGGTGAGGTGGGTGCAGGGTGCAGAGGGTGGGTGCAGGGTGCAGAGGGTGAGGTGTGCGCAGGGTGCAGAGGGAGGGTTTTAGCAGCAGAGGGTGGGCGCAGGGTGCAGAGGGAGGGTGCAAGGTGCAGAGGGTGAGGTGGATGCAGAGTGCAGAGGGAGGGTGCAGAGGGCGGGTGCAGGGTGCAGAGGGTGGGTGCAGGGTGCAGAGGGAGGGTGCAGAGGGTGAGGTGGGTACAGGGTGCAGAGGGTGAGGTGGGTGCAGGGTGCAGAGGGAGGGTGCAGAGGGTGAGGTGGGTACAGGGTGCAGAGGGTGAGGTGGGCGCAGGGTGCAGAGGCTGGGTGCAGGGTGCAGAGGGAGGGTGCAGAGGGTGAGGTGGGTACCCGGTGCAGAGGGTGAGGTTGGCGCAGGGTGCAGAGGGAGGGGTTGATGCAGAGTGCACTGCTCCCCCCCCCCCAGCCCCCAGATTCCAGTACAGTCAGAGCTCCACACTCCACTCCACTCCAAGGCAAGACTCTCCTCCCACAAAGCTCCCCCCCCCCCCCCCCCATTCCAGTGCAAAGTTTTCCTCATTTTACTTACAGCATTTTCTCCTCCGATCTCCGTGCAGCAGTTCCACAGGCATCTTCCTGTTGGCAGATTCCCCGCCCCCTTCCTCCTCTGCTCTGACTCTGACTCCAAGTGCTCTCATAGAGCGTGTGTACAGTACACAAGGATGGTCAGAGCGGCTGCGGGGAGAGGAGCGCGCTGTCACTTGCAAATGCACAAGCAGAGCTTGTGTATTTGCAAGTGACAGTAGCGCGCAGCCAGCATGCAACCAGCACCAGAGGTGGCTGAAACTCCGACGGTCAGCATGGGGCGGGCAGCGCAGGGCCAAAGACGTGTGGCAGAGCCTGGATAAGCTGCGGGCCGGACAAATCACACCCGCGGGCCGGATGTGGCCCGCGGGCCGGGGTTTGGAGACCCCTGGTTTAGATCAAAGCATTTTCATGTGTTAGAATGGCCCAGTCACAGTCCAGACCTAAATCCCATTGAGAATCTGTGGCAAGACTTGAAAATTGCTGATCACAGACGCTCTCCATCCAATCTGACAGAGCTTGAGATATTTTACAAAGAAGAATGGGCAGAAATGTCCCTCTCTAGATGTGCAAAGCTGGTAGAGACACCCCCAAAAAGACTTGCAGCTGTAATTGCAGAGATAGGCGGTTCTACAAAGTAATGACTCCGGGGGGCGCCATACAAATGCCCCCCACACTTTTCACATATTTATTTGTATCATTTTCCTTCCACTTTACAATTATGTGTCACTTTGTGTTGGTCTATCATATAAAATCCGTTTTAAACTGTCCATTAATTAAAGCAGAAATAATCACACATCAGCTAATTTGAGGGAACAAAATGATGGGATGGAAACTTCTTGGCATGTGATGACTCAATTTGCAGTAATAACTATCGGCTCTTGTTGAACAAACACTGGAGAAGGTGCTAACGATCGTCACGCATGTCCCATCCTCGGCTTCTAATGAGACGTTTTTTTATGGGTTTCAATGCCATGTTTTCTTTCTCGTACATCACGGGACACAGAGCGACATAGTCATTACTAATGGGTTATATAGATACCTTCAAGTGCTGGCACTGGCAACTTCCAAAACCCGAAGTACCCTCCCTTATATAAGCCCCTCCCATCCGGGAGCACCTCAGTTTTTTTGCCAGTGTCTAAGGTGTTGGCCAAGAAGAAACATGTGTTTTTCACTGAGCTTGCGTACAGGTTCTTTTGGGCCTCAGTAAGCTATTCCGGATCCGACCAAAAAAGCTTCATAGCTAAACGGTCGGTACCCGGGCCTTGCAGAGAAGAGCAAGGTTTTGCCTGTAATGCTTCTCTTAGGAGAGCTGGACCCTGGGATCCAGAGCTCTGGTCATACCCACGACCAAGATGTTTTCTGTGCAGGGTGCTATACAGGTCCAGGGGAGTGGAATCCTTGGGAACCCAGTCCCTGAAGGTTTAATTACAATGCCTGCCGTGATAGGTGAAGTTTGGGCTTTTGTGGACCAAACAAAGTCCTGCGGCGGGGAACAGGTAAGTGGGGGCCCCTCAGGAACTTGGTTCTATTGAGGGGACCCCCAAGCCTAATATGTCTTTCTGCCTGTTACCTAACGGTATTCCCGCTAAATATTATGCATGCCTGTAACTACTAAAAAATGTAATAATTTTAATAGTGGTCAAGAAAAAAAAAATATATAATAGACTGCGGTACCTGTGTTAATCCACTAGAGGCCGCTGTGGAACGTTTCTTGTCATGTGGACTAGTTTCTTTTCACAGAGCAAGTCCAGGCAGATGGTGAGTTCTCTTGTGGGAAACTGCTTCCTCTGCCATGTTGCAATGCTCGTCCATCCCCCGGCCTGCGGCAAAAGGGGCCCTGGCTCTTGTCCCTAGCTTCCCTCTTCAAAATTAGCGCCGAAGGCGCACGTGGCCGCGCGCGTGCACGCGCCTCCATATATAGAGGTGAGCTGGGAAAGGGGGCGGAGCTTGGGGGATGACGCTCTGTGCACGCCGCAGCGCTTCTGCGCATGTGCGGGCGTCCCAGCATGTTAAAAACCACAATTATGTGTTGTGAGCTGGCCATGGAGTGCAGAGACAGAGCTGGCAACATTTAAAAAAGGCATACAGCAAGCGGTTGATGCAGGCATCCCCATAGAAAGGCACATTAGTAGACACTAACTGTTTTTATAGCAGCATTTGTGCTAGACTATTGTCAGTAAGTGGTGTATTTCGGCTGGAATACCTCAGCTTTGGGCTTAGAAATATGCCGTCTAAAAACTCCGGGACTAAAAATCCCAGGAAGCATAGGGGGTCTCCATCGGGCTCTGAGGATCTTGGGCATGCTTTGGCTGCACCAGTCTCCCCTGAAGAATCAGAGGTTAGTGACCGTAGAGCACCCTCAGGAGTACCTGGTACTGTGGCTGTCCTCAGTTCACCTGCTCCTGTGTATGTAACAGAGGAGGTTTTTTCCTCAGCTCTGGGAGGGCTGGAAGAGAGATTGTCAGCATTGATCGCTGCTTCCCTGTCACAGGAAAAAAGCGCTCGATCTCCGTCTCCTCCCTCAGCGTGCCTGTTAGCGGAGCAACAGTCCCATACAGGGATCGACCTACCTGAAGGGGATCAGGATGAGGTAGATTCTGTTGTAGAGGAATCAACAGTGGAAGAGCCATTCTCAGCATCACATGCTGAAAGATTATGGGTTCAGTCCCTGACTAACATGGTCCGATCAGCATTTAAAATGCCCCTTGCGGAGCCATCATCCACTTCTGTCTCCTCGTTGGGGTCGCTAAAAGCTCCCCAGACTGTTTGTTCCTTTCCGATCCATCCTTTACTGGAAGGGCTCATTTACCAGGATTGGGAGCATCCTGATAAAATATTTACTCCTCCCAAGAGATTTTAAGTGGTCTATCCCATGGAGGATAAGTTCATCAAAAAATGGAGGGTCCCTACAGTGGACGCAGCCATCTCTTGTGTGAATAAATCACTGACATGTCCAGTGGATAATGTCCAAATGTTCAAGGACCCAATAGATAAAAAATTAGAGTCCTTATTAAAATCTGCTTTTGCTACAGCAGGCTTGGTGACACAACCAGCAGTGGCAGCTATTGGGGTCTGCCAAGCAGGGAAGGATCAGTTGAAACAGGTCTTAAGGAACTTGCCAGATCAGCAGGCTCTTGCCCTAGCTGATCTACCTAGAGCCTTATGCTTTGCGGTGGACGCTATAAAGGATTCAATCCATCAGGCCTCCCGCCTTACGCTGTCTGTAGTACATATGCGCAGGCTTTTATGGCTCAAAAACTGGTCTGCTGAAGCTCCCTGTAAAAAATTGCAGGTCAGCTTCCCATTTCATGGTGAACGCTTATTCGGGGAAGACCTGGACAAATATATCCAGAGAATTTCCAGCGGTAAAAGTACACTTTTGCCGGTTAAAAACAGAGTTAGAGGTCCCTCTTTTAAGAGGCCTGCTTCTCCAGTCCCTAGGACATCGGCTGTGAAACAGTTCCGACGGCCTCCTCGGTCAAATCCCGGAGGTAAAAATCAGGGACAATTGCAGGGTAACAAGAAGCCCTGGAGCAGGAGAGGTACAAAACCTCCCCCAAAGTCAAATGCATGAAGGGTTGCCCCCACTCAATCGGGTGGGGGGAAGACTTCAGTTGTTCACAGAGACCTGGCGGGACACGATCAGAGACAGATGGGTGCTCTCCGCAGTAAGTCTGGGATACAAATTGGAGTTAAAAGACTCCCCTCCTTCCCACTTTATAAGGTCAAACGTGCCAAGGGATCCCCAGAAGAGAGGATCCCTCCTGTTGGCACTAGAACAATTATTGCTCCAAGCAGTAATTATAGAGGTTCCCCTGGAAGAATGGGGGTTCGGGTTTTACTCAAACCTCTTTACAGTCCCGAAGCCAAACGGGGACGTGAGGCCCATATTAAATCTAAAAGGGCTAAACAAATTTCTACATATCAGGACTTTCCGGATGGAGTCGATCCGGTCGGTGGCCACTGCCCTACAAGGGGAGGAATGGTTAGCCTCGATCGACATCAAAGATGCTTATTTGCACATTCCCATCTTTCCAGCCCACCAAAAATTTCTACGCTTTGCGGTAGAAGGGCGCCATTTTCAGTTCAGAGCCTTACCCTTCGGTCTGGCCACAGCACCACGAGTGTTCACAAAAATTCTGGCCCCATTATTGGCCAATCTAAGAACACGAGGTGTAACGATAATGGCATATCTAGACGACTTATTGCTGATAGACCACTCAGTGGAAAAACTAGAAGTGGTTGTTCACGAGACAATCAAGTATCTGGAATATCACGGTTGGATTATCAACCGAGACAAGTCAGCCCTAAAACCAGTCAAAAGTCTGGAATACTTGGGGCTAAGGCTGGATTCAGACCAGAGAAAAATTTTCTTGCCTCAAGAAAAGGGGTCGTCTTTGAGAGATTTGATCCACTTAGTGGGTTCAAAAAGACAGCCATCCATACGCCTGTGCATGAGGCTGCTGGGAAAAATGGTGGCATCATTCGAAGCAGTACCCTACGGTCAATTCCATTCAAGGAATTTGCAAAGGGCCATACTTTTTAAGCTGTAAGAAACGCTCAAAAACGCGGCTGTAAAAACATCCGTGGGCATGAGGCCTATAAAGCATTTGTACTATGTTTCCCCAATACGTTTTTCAATAAAAAAATAACAATAATAATGATAAAAACTTTATATTATTATTATTTATTATAAATTTGTTCCGTTCCATTTGTTTAGATGCGGAATTCATTAATGCCGCATCTCTTAGGCCCTTCAGGTCTGGTATGGATTCGGAGAGGACCCCACCCCCCACCAAAATGTATAAAAAAAATAAGCGAGCACCCCCCCCCCCCCCCCTCCTGAACCATACCTGGCCGCATGCCCTCAACATGTTGATGGGAACAAGGGCCTCTTCCTGACAACCCTGGCTGGTGGTTGTCGGGGTCTGCGGGCGAGGGGCTTATCGGAATCTGGAAGCACCCTTTAACAAGGTAAACCCCAGATCCCGCCCCCCCCCCACCATAGGTTAGCCGGTTTTTGACAAGTCCTTTATTGAAAAACAGCTCTGAGCCGTCTTCTCCCCAAGACGTCTCTGACAGTGCTGTCTTCTCCCTGAGCCGTCTCTTCCGGTGCCGTCTTCTCCCAGAGCCGTCTTCTCCCACGCCGCTGTCTTCTTCCTTGCCGCCGCTGTCTTCTTCCTCTCTGCCGCTGTTATCTTCCTCGCCGCCGGTTACCCGCTGAAAACAAAAAAGAAGCTCTTCTCCTGAGGCTGTCTTCCTCCATTGTGTTGTCCTCCGCTGTCTAACATCTCTTATATAGCCATGGGGCATAGCCATTCGACGATGTCAAAAGGGACAAGCTCTCCGGGGTGATGTCATCGGATGGCCACAGGAAGAAGACAGCGACATGGGAGAAGACGGCACCGGGAGAGACGGCTCGGGGAGAAGACAGCTCGGGGAGAAGATGGCCCAGAGCTATTTTTTAATAAAGGACTTGTCAAAAACCTGCTCTTGTTTTTTATTTTACATTTCACTCCTTTTTGGGGTGAATAGGTAGGGGTACGATGTACCCGATACCTATTCACATGGGGGGCATTGTCTGGGGGGCCCCTTGTTAATGGGGGCTTCCAAATTCCGATAAGCCCCCTGTCCACATGGGGGCAAGGTGCTTTGGTGTGGGGGGCGTAGAGCACCCCCCTGCCCCAAAGCACCCACCCTCCCATGTTGAGGGTTTGAGGGTATGTGGCCTGGTATGGTTCAGGTGGAGGGGGAGCGCTCGCTCGTCCCCTCCCTTTCCTGACCTGCCAGGCTGCATGCTCGGATAAGGGTCTGATATGGATTTTTTTTTGGGGGGGGGGGGCACGCCATTTTTTTCGCCTGCCATTTTTTTTTTATATTCAGCTGTCAGCGGGGAACCTCACTGACAGCTGATGATTCATTGGTTGTTAAGGACACGGCGGCCGGCTTCCTGGGCCCCTCCCTAGCAACCAGCTAATATACAGTGTTCGAAGTTCAGTTCAGTCACTTTTTTGTTTTGTAAAAAAGCTAAAGAAAAACAAATGAAAAACGGATGAATACTTCATTCGTTTTGACGTGACTGAACTGATGAAATGAACGGTCTGTATGTGTGAAAGGGCCCTAAGGATGTATTTAATGTGTTTACTAGGGATGAGCTTCGAGTTCGAGTCGAACTCATGTTCGACTCGAACATTGCCTGTTCGCCCGTTCGCCGAACAGCGAACAAATTGGGGTGTTCGCGGCAAATTCGAAAAATCTATGGGAGAAATCTAAAGTGTTAATTATAAAGGCTTCTATGCAAGTTATTGTCCTAAAAAGTGTTTGGGGACCCGGGTCCTGCCCCAGGGGACATGTATCAATGCAAAAAGAAGTTTTAAAAACGGCCGTTTTTTCGGGAGCAGTGATTTTATTAATGCTTAAAATGAAAAAATAAAAGTGAAATATTCCTTTAAATTTCGTACCTGGGGGGTGTGTATGATATGCATGTAAAGTGGCGCATGTTTCCCGTGCTTAGAACTGTCCCTGCAAAAAAAGTCATTTTTGAAAGAAAAAAATGCATTTAAAACTGACTCGCGGCTATTAATGAATTGTCGGCTCCCGGCAATACATACAAAAGTCATTGATAAAAAAAAAAAAAAGCGTGGGGGTTCCCCAGAATTCAATTACCAGGCCCTTCAGGTCTGGAATGGATATTAAGGGGAACCCCGCCGCATATTTTAAAAAAAATAGACGTGGGGTTCCCCCAAATATCCATTCCAGGCCCTTCAGATCTGGCATGGATTTTAAGGGGAACTCCACCCCAAATTTTAAAAAAAAATGGCGTGGAGTCCCCCTAAAAATCCATACCAGACTCCTTATCCGAGCACGCAACCTGGCCGGCCGCAGGGGAAAAGGGGGGGACGAGAGAGCGGCCCCCCCTCCCTCCTGAACCGTACCAGGCCACATGCCCTCAACATGGGGAGGATGTCCCCATGTTGATGGGGACAAGGGCCTTATCCCCACAACCCTTGCCCGGTGGTTGTGGGGGTCTGCGGGCGGGGGCTTATCGGAATCTGGAAGACCCCTTTAACAAAGGGGACCCCCAGATCCCGGCCCCCCCTATGTGAATTGGTAAGGGGTACATTGTACCCCTACCATTTCACGAAGAAAGCGTAAAAAAATGTTTAAAAAAACACACAAACACCTTGAAAAAGTCCTTTATTTAAAAAAAAAAAAAAAAAACATTCCAGCGGTGAAATCCAGTGTCCCGCGGCAATCCCGATGTCCAGCGCTGTCCGTCATTGGTTGTGCCTGAGCGGACCTGATGGGGAACTCCCTCTCAGTATTTTAAATGTATAGACCCGCCCCTTCTAAAGTTCCCCATCAGGTCCGCTCAGCGGACCAGATGCGGAACATGAGAAGGGGCGGGTCTATACATGTATTACCAAAGTGAGAGCAGTTCCCCATCAGGTCCGCCCCCTCGGTATGTCGGACCCGCCTACGTCATTGGCTTGAGCGGGGAACTTCCTTCACTGTGTAATTTAAATTTACATAGTGAAGGAAGTTCCCCGCTCAAGCCAATGACGTAGGCGGGTCCGACATACCGAGGGAGCGGACCTGATGGGGAACTTTAGAAGGGGCGGGTCTATACATTTAAAATACTGAGAGGGAGTTCCCCATCAGGTCCGCTCAGGCACAACCAATGAAGGACAGCGCTGGACATCGGGATCGCCGCGGGACACTGGATTTCGCCGCTGGAATGTTTTTTTTTTTTTTTAATAAAGGACTTTTTCAAGGTGTTTGTGTGGTTTTTTTAACATTTTTTTACGCTTTCTTCGTGAAATGGTAGGGGTACAATGTACCCCTTACCAATTCACATAGGGGGGGGCCGGGATCTGGGGGTCCCCTTTGTTAAAGGGGTCTTCCAGATTCCGATAAGCCCCCCGCCCGCAGACCCCCACAACCACCGGGCAAGGGTTGTGGGGATGAGGCCCTTGTCCCCATCAACATGGGGACATCCTCCCCATGTTGAGGGCATGTGGCTTGGTACGGTTCAGGAGGGAGGGGGGGCCGCTCTCTCGTCCCCCCCTTTTCCCCTGCGGACGGCCAGGTTGCGTGCTCGGATAAGGGGTCTGGTATGGATTTTTAGGGGGACTCCACGCCATTTTTTTTTTTTATTTGGGGTGGAGTTCCCCTTAAAATCCATGCCAGATCTGAAGGGCCTGGAATGGATATTTGGGGGAACCCCACGTCAATTTTTTTTTAAATTTGCGGCGGGGTTCCCCTTAATATCCATTCCAGACCTGAAGGGCCTGGTAATTGAATTCTGGGGAACCCCCACGCTTTTTTTTTTTTTTTTTATCAATGACTTTTGAATGTATTGCCGGGAGCCGACAATTCATTAATAGCCGCGAGTCAGTTTTAAATGCATTTTTTTCTTTCAAAAATGACATTTTTTGCAGGGACAGTTCTAAGCACGGGAAACATGCGCCACTTCACATGCATATCATACACACCCCCCAGGTACGAAATTTAAAGGAATATTTCACTTTTATTGTTTCATTTTAAGCATTATTAAAATCACTGCTCCCGAAAAAACGGCCGTTTTTAAAACTTCTTTTTGCATTGATACATGTCCCCTGGGGCAGGACCCGGGTCCCCAAACACTTTTTAGGACAATAACTTGCATATCAGCCTTTATAATTAACACTTTAGATTTCGAACGTTCGAGTCCATTGTATTTAATAGGGTTCTAAAGTTCACACAAATATTTTGTCTGTTCGCAGGCTCTGGTGCGAACCGAACAGGGGGGTGTTCGGCTCATCCCTGGTGTTTACCCTTGTGCTTTCATTTGCTGATCAAATAGGTGTCGTTTTAAAAGCCCAACCCCCTTCCACCAACACAGCTATGATAGACAGCAGCCCTGGTGTCATGTCTCCGCCTCCAGTAAATGTTTTACCATCCCCAAAGCATAGCCTATTATGACGCTGTAGTCAGGCATAAATAACGTGATAGTGACAGGTTAAAAAATCAGCCAAAACCTTAAAGCTGAAGTTTAATCTGTTTCTATTTTGCCGCCGGCTATAATCGCATGCTTCAAAAAGAAAAAACTCCCATTGGAATCCATGTGTCCAGCGCACTATATGTAAATTAGGGGCCGGGTGCATGGATCGGGGGCGGTGCCCCTGCACCCCTAATGGTTGGGCCACCACTGGAAGGCAGACCAAATGGGAACACTCACAGTTCCCTGAGATTTCCCCTCCCCCCTCATCAAAATAGTAATGACATTTTTAAATAAAACCTTTCTGTTTTCATTGCATACTGTCAGGAAACAGCACACAGATGAGCTCTGGCCAGTAACCAACCTGCACTGACATGCAGTCACATCGGTGTGCATAAGCGCGCACGCCCGCGCATTAACGCACGCCCGCTCACGCCCAATTTCAAGAATGGCGCCAAGCTACCTATTTGATGTGCACTGATGTGAGCTAGTTGCTGGATGCTCTTCGGCTTTCCTGTGTTCCTGTTCCTGCTGATTGATCTTCTGTTGCTGACCTGGTTAGCTCTTGACCTCAATCTGTGAAACCCGTATATTGACCTCGGCTTGCCTTTGACAACACTATGACTGCTTCCTTGGTACTGACCTCAGCCTACTACGTGACTACACTTCTTGCTGCCTTACTGAGTATGACCCTAGCTTGACTTGACCACGTCTCTGACACTGACAGTCACTTGCATCTGCTTCTGAGCAGTGATGAGCCGAACACCCCCGGGTTCGGTTCGCACCAGAACCCGCGAACGGACCGAAAGTTCGTACGAACATTAGAACCCTATTAATTACAATGGATGCGAACGTTCGAATTCTAAAGTGCTAATTATAACAACTATTATGCATGTTATTGTCCTAAAAAGGGTTTGGGAACCCGGGTTCTGCACCAGGGGACATGTATCAATGCAAAAAGAAGTTTTAAAAACGGTCGTTTTTCGGGAGCAGTCATTTTAATGATGCATAAAGTGAAAAAAAAAAAGTCAAATATTCCTTTAAATATCGTACCTGGGGGGTGTCTAAAGTATGCCTGTGAAGTGCCACGTGTTTCCCGTGTTTAGAACTGTCCCTGCACAAAATTACACTTCTAAAGGAAAAAAAAGCCATTTAAAACTGCTTGCGGCTTTAATGTAATGTCTGGTCCCGGTAATATGGATGAAAATATTTAAGAAAAATGGCATAGCTACCCCATGACCCCCCCCCCCACCCCAGCCCATTACCAGCCCCTTTGGGTCTTGTATGGATATTAAGGGGAACCCCGCACATAAAATAAAAAAGGCCCTATATACTCTGAACAGCCGTATACAGGCGGTGCATACAAGACAGGGACTGTAGGTTTGTTCTTATGTAGAATGTGTTTGTAATTTTGAACAGGTACATTGTTTAAGTGTAGCTCCAGCCCAAAAATCTATTTTTAAACTTTTTGGAAAACATAGGTAAGGGTTATCACCCCTGTAACATTTGTTTTGCTGTCTGTGCCCCTGTTCAGAACATTTCACCTCACTTTCCGTCCCAATGACAACTGTTTTTGAAATGTGGTGTTTTTCTTGAAACAAGGATTGCTGATAAAGCATCAGTACAGAGGAGACACCTTTCTCCCATATTTATTCTTACAGGAGAGAATTTTCCTTCCTAGGGGTAGATTTCCTCTCACTTCCTGTTGTCTTCTTGCGTTTGCAAGTAGGAGTCGTTTGTAAGTTGGATGTTTGAAAGTAGGGACCTGCCGTATATACTCTGCAGAAATAGGCTCCTTAGTTGTTGGTGTTGGCACAACACTGTAAGCACTCACAGTTACTCTTGGTTGGTGCTGGAACGCCCTGCTGTCAACTATTATATCAGGAATTTTAATTACATATAATTGTTGAACAGTGGTAGTAAAAATTGGGGCTTTGATGGTGGTGCTGGTGCCACAACACTGTAAGCCCTGACAGTTACTCTTGGTGGGTGCAGCAATGGGCCCTGCTGTGAATTATTAGATCAAGAATTGTAATTACATGCCCCTTTTGAACAGGGGCTGAAAAATTGGGCCTTTCGTGGTGGTGGTGGTGGTGGCGTTGCCACAACACTGTAAGCCCTCAGACTTACTCTTGGTGGGTGCAGGAATGGGCCCTGCTGTGAATTATTAGATCAAGAATTGTAATTGCATGCCCCTGTTGAACAGGGGCTGAAAAATTGGGCCTTAGGCACTGGTGGCACAACACTACAACCCCTCACAGATACTGTACTTGGAGCACAGCAATGAGCCCTGTTGCAAAGTATTGCTTCAAAAATTGTAATGACACGCCCCTGTTAAACAGGGGCTGAAAAATTGGGCCTTAGGCACTGGTGGCACAACACTACAACCCCTCACAGATACTGTACTTGGAGCACAGCAATGAGCCCTATGGCAAATTATTGCTAAAAAAATTGTAAGTACACGCCCCTGTAAAACAGGGGCTGAAAAATTGGGCCTTAGCCACTGGTGGCGGCACCCATAAACAAAAATGATCTTCCAAGCTATCATCATCAATCGTATCATTGAGGACTCGGAGGAGGAGGATAGCCAGTCAACATAACAGCACAGGCACTCAGCATCAGCATCAGTCTTGAAGGGATGTGACATGTTAAAATCAATTAGTCTGTTATATCAGCATCAGGTGTGTGGTAGCTGGTGGTAATCCAAGACTGGTTCATCTTGATGAAAGTCAGTCGATCAACCGAGTCGGTGGACAGGCGCACCCTGTGATCCGTGACAAATCCTCCAGCAGCACTGAATGTGCGTTCAGAAAGAACGCTGGATGCAGGACAGGCCAGTAGCTCAATTGCATACTGTGCAAGCTCTGGCCAGTGATCCATCCTCAAGACCCAGTAAGCCAGAGGATTTTCGGTGGGGAAGGTGTCCAAGTCTGACCTTGCCCCTAGATATTCCTGCACCATGTTTATCAGACGCTGGCGATGGTTGCTGGAACCGATCATACTTTGGGGCTGCGGACTAAAGAATTGTCTGAACGCATCGGTCAGACGGCCACCTTCCCCACCGCTCCTTCTTTGACTGGCCGAAGCCTCAGCAACTCGTTGTCCAGGACCAGGAGTTTGTAACCTCCCAGTCTCTGGGAACGCGTTGCACAGACCTTTCTGCAAGGCCTCCCGGAGTTGTCTCATCCTCTGCTCCCTCTGCGACGGTAACATAAGGTCCGCAACCTTACCCTTGTACCGTGGATCAAGGAGAGTGGCCAGCCAGTAATGGTCCCTCTCCTTGATCCGAAGAATACGAGGATCCTTCCGCAGACTTTGCAGGATCAGGGAGGCCATGCAGCGTAGGTTTGCTGAGGCATTCGCTCCGGAGTCCTCTGGGTCACTAAGGACGACATGATCCGCAGCCACCTCCTCCCAGCCACGTACAAGTCCACTGGTTTCTTGGGACTGTAAATCATCCCTAAAAGACTGCTGCTGATGATGCTGAGTGCCAGCCTCCACCTCCATGCTGACACAATCCTCCTCCTCCTCTTCCTCTTCCTGTGCGATGGGTGGGACAGAAGGAACACTGTCTGGGTAAAGGGGGCCTTGAGAGGCAAGGAAGTCCTCCTCTTCCTGCCTCTGTTCTGCCTCAAGTGCCCTGTCCATTATTCCATGCAGCGTGTGCTCCAACAGGTGGACAAGAGGTACAGTGTCACTGATGCATGCACTGTCACTGCTCACCATCCTCGTGGCCTCCTCAAATGGTGCCAGGACAGTGCATGCATCCCTGATCATGCCCCACTGGCGTGGAGAAAAAAAACCAAGCTCCCCTGACTCTGTCCTGGTGCCGTAGTCGCACAGGTACTCATTGATGGCCCTCTGCTGCGTGTGCAGCCGCTGCAGCATGGCCAACGTTGAGTTCCACCTGGTGGGCATGTCACATATAAGGCGGTTCTTGGGCAGGTTCAACTCCTTTTGCAGCTCAGCCAGGCGAGCACTGGCATTATAAGATCTGCGGAAATGCACACAGACTTTCCTGGCCTGCCTCAGGACATCCTGTAAGCCCGGGTACCTGCCCAAGAACCGCTGCACCACCAGGTTAAGGACGTGAGCCACACAGGGCACATGGGTCAGTTGTCACTGTCGAAGGGCGGAGAGGAGGTTGGTGCCATTGTCGCAAACCACCATTCCTGGCTTAAGCTGGCGTGGCGTCAACCACCTCTCGGCCTGGCCCTGCAGAGCAGACAGGACCTCTGCCCCAGTGTGGCTTCTGTCCCCCAAACACACCAGCGCAAGCACGGCATGGCATCTTTTTGCCTGCGTACTTGCGTAGCCCCGTGAACGGCTACGGAGCACCGCTGGTTCATAGGACAAACCACAGGAAGAGGCCATGGAGGAAGAAGAAGAGGAGGGGGTGGAGGAGAGAGGTGTGTCACAACCAGTAGTAGCATTTTGGAGGCGTGGCGGTGGGACAACCTCCAACACTACTGCACCTTGTCCTGCATCCTTCCCAGCTGCCAAAAGAGTGACCCAATGGGCCGTGAAAGAAAGGTAACGTCCCTGTCCATGCCTGCTGGACCATGAGTCAGCGGTAATATGCACCTTACCGCTGACCGCCCTGTCCAGCGAGGCCAAGACATTGCCTTCCACATGCCGGTAGAGAGCCGGAATAGCCTTCCGTGAGAAAAAGTGGCGTTTGGGAACCTGCCACTGAGGAACCGCACATTGCACAAACTCACGGAAGGGGGCCGAGTCTACCAACTGAAAAGGCAGCAGTTGAAGCGCTAGCAATTTAGCCAAGCTAGCATTCAACCGCTGGGCATGTGGATGGCTGGGAGTGAACTTCTTTCGACGGTCCAGCAGCTGGGGCAGGGAAATTTGCCTGCTAGAATCGGACGTCGGTGTACTGCTAGCAGAGTGGCCGCAAGTACTTGGCTGTGACACACCTAATTCTACACCTTCATTCCTCTCAGTGCATGTTTCAGAGAGGAGTGAAGTTATAGTGGGGTTGGAGATCCCAGCTGATGCGATGCAAGGAGAGGTCCGCTTTGTTCTTTGGTGTGGGTCTTTGAGGTAGGCTTGCCAACGAGCTGCATGGCAGGTCAACATATGTCTGGTCAGGCATGTGGTACCCAAGCGGCTGATGTTTTGGCCACGCGATATACGCTTGAGACATATGTTGCAAACAGCAGCTGTGCGATCTGATGCACTAGCCTCAAAAAAGGCCCACACCAAGGAACTTTTTGAATGATGGGCAGAGGCAGCGCCCTGCACAGGCGGAGCTCTGCGGTGTGATTCCGTCGGTGTACTGCCCTTACGCTGGCCACCAAAGGGCATCCTGCCTCGTTGGAGATGTGCCTCCTCCTCATCCTCCTCCTCCTCTCTCCTATTAGGCACCCACGTGGAGTCAGTGACCTCATCATCCCCTCCCTCCTCATCACTGGAGCCAATCTGGCAGTATGCAGCAGCTGCTGGAACATGACTGCCAGATTGGTGTCCTTCTTGAGCATCCCCTCTGTCTGCTCTCACCCTACTGCCTTCCTGTAGCTGGGTTTCATCATCAGACCCTTCGAAACGCTGGGCATCCTCCTGGAGCATGTACCCAACACTGTGCTCAAACAGTTCGGGGGACTCCTCAGGAGGAGGACATGGTGGGTCTAGGGAAGGAGTGACTGATGATGAGTCTGACATTGATAACAGGGAAGAGGACGCTTTGGCAGCTGCTTTGCCAGTACCCTGAGCCTGGGTGAGAGAGGATGAGGAGGAGGAGGAGGGCTTGGTCATCCACTCTACCAAGTCTTCGGCATGATGTGGCTCAACATGTCCAGCTGCCGAAAAGAAGGACAAGCGTGTCCCATGGCCATGTGCTGATGACAATGCACCGCGTCCACGACCAGCACTGTTGCCCCCAGACACAGAGCCTGCTTGCCCTCTTTTATTGCCTCCTGACTGTCTGCCTCTCCTTGTTTGCCTTCCAGACATTCTAATAGATGGCCTGCAGGGAGATGGGAAAAAAGCAATAAGGGCTACCTTCAGGTGTCCTTCTCTGTCCCTTTACTTAAGGATTTCTAAATATGGTTGAGGATGATTGCTTTTGCACAGAATAGCACAACGACAATTTCCCTGACTGTCCAAAAATCAAGGATTTCAAAGATGGTTGATGAGGAATGCTTTAGCACACTATAGCACAAGGAGAATTCCCCTCACTTTCCTTCTTTGTCCCTAGAAACAAGGACTCGCACAGTGAAAGAAACTGACACTCTCCCTACCTAGAGTTTTCTGTCCCTAGAAAAAATGTTTTTTTTAAGCACACTATAGCACAAGGAGAATTCACTCACTGTCCTTCCCTGTCCCTGGAAACAAGGACTTGCACAGTGAAAGAAACTGACACTCTCCCTACCTAGAGTTTTCTGTCCCTAGAAAAAATGTTTTTTTTAAGCACACTATAGCACAAGGAGAATTCACTCACTGTCCTTCCCTGTCCCTGGAAACAAGGACTTGCACAGTGAAAGAAACTGACACTCTCCCTACCTAGAGTTTTCTGTCCCTAGAAAAAATGTTTTTTTTAAGCACACTATAGCACAAGGAGAATTCACTCACTGTCCTTCCCTGTCCCTGGAAACAAGGACTTGCACAGTGAAAGAAACTGACACTCTCCCTACCTAGAGTTTTCTGTCCCTAGAAAAAATGTTTTTTTTAAGCACACTATAGCACAAGGAGAATTCACTCACTGTCCTTCCCTGTCCCTGGAAACAAGGACTTGCACAGTGAAAGAAACTGACACTCTCCCTACCTAGAGTTTTCTGTCCCTAGAAAAAATGTTTTTTTTAAGCACACTATAGCACAAGGAGAATTCACTCACTGTCCTTCCCTGTCCCTGGAAACAAGGACTTGCACAGTGAAAGAAACTGACACTCTCCTACCTAGAGTTTTCTGTCCCTAGAAAAAATGTTTTTTTTAAGCACACTATAGCACAAGGAGAATTCACTCACTGTCCTTCCCTGTCCCTGGAAACAAGGACTTGCACAGTGAAAGAAACTGACACTCTCCCTACCTAGAGTTTTCTGTCCCTAGAAAAAATGTTTTTTTTAAGCACACTATAGCACAAGGAGAATTCACTCACTGTCCTTCCCTGTCCCTGGAAACAAGGACTTGCACAGTGAAAGAAACTGACACTCTCCCTACCTAGAGTTTTCTGTCCCTAGAAAAAATGTTTTTTTTAAGCACACTATAGCACAAGGAGAATTCACTCACTGTCCTTCCCTGTCCCTGGAAACAAGGACTTGCACAGTGAAAGAAACTGACACTCTCCCTACCTAGAGTTTTCTGTCCCTAGAAAAAATGTTTTTTTTAAGCACACTATAGCACAAGGAGAATTCACTCACTGTCCTTCCCTGTCCCTGGAAACAAGGACTTGCACAGTGAAAGAAACTGACACTCTCCCTACCTAGAGTTTTCTGTCCCTAGAAAAAATGTTTTTTTTAAGCACACTATAGCACAAGGAGAATTCACTCACTGTCCTTCCCTGTCCCTGGAAACAAGGACTTGCACAGTGAAAGAAACTGACACTCTCCCTACCTAGAGTTTTCTGTCCCTAGAAAAAATGTTTTTTTTAAGCACACTATAGCACAAGGAGAATTCACTCACTGTCCTTCCCTGTCCCTGGAAACAAGGACTTGCACAGTGAAAGAAACTGACACTCTCCCTACCTAGAGTTTTCTGTCCCTAGAAAAAATGTTTTTTTTAAGCACACTATAGCACAAGGAGAATTCACTCACTGTCCTTCCCTGTCCCTGGAAACAAGGACTTACACAGTGAAAGAAACTGACACTCTCCCTACCTAGAGTTTTCTGTCCCTAGAAAAAATGTTTTTTTTAAGCACACTATAGCACAAGGAGAATTCACTCACTGTCCTTCCCTGTCCCTGGAAACAAGGACTTGCACAGTGAAAGAAACTGACACTCTCCCTACCTAGAGTTTTCTGTCCCTAGAAAAAATGTTTTTTTTAAGCACACTATAGCACAAGGAGAATTCACTCACTGTCCTTCCCTGTCCCTGGAAACAAGGACTTGCACAGTGAAAGAAACTGACACTCTCCCTACCTAGAGTTTTCTGTCCCTAGAAAAAATGTTTTTTTTTAAGCACACTATAGCACAAGGAGAATTCACTCACTGTCCTTCCCTGTCCCTGGAAACAAGGACTTGCACAGTGAAAGAAACTGACACTCTCCCTACCTAGAGTTTTCTGTCCCTAGAACTTGACGTAATTGTAGCCGTATTAGTGCAATTATGACAGAGAAAATTAAGTACTGTCCGTGATACTTTTTTTATTTGCACTAACATAGAATTTTTCAGGACAAGCTTTCGGGGTATGTCCCCTTCTTCAAGGTCCAAGCAGTACTGCTTGGACCTTGAAGAAGGGGACATACCCCGAAAGCTTGTCCTGAAAAATTCTATGTTAGTGCAAATAAAAAAAGTATCACGGACAGTACTTAATTTTCTCTGTCCCTAGAAAAAATGTTTTTTTAAAGCACACTATAGCACAAGCACAAAACACACTGACACTCTCCCTACCTATCCTTCTCTTTCCCTAAACTAAAGGAATCCAGGTTAAGCAAGAAAGAAATAAAAGTCACTGTCCCTGCCTATGCTGCTCTTTCCCTGCTCCGGAACACACTACACTAGGCCGCCGTGCTGGCGGCCTTTTATAGTGTGGGGCGTGTACTAAACACCCTCAGCAATAATTGGCCACAGGCATCCTGCCTGTGGCCAATCATTGCTCTCCTCGCTGCCGGCGCTGTGATTGACCAGGCTCTATTTGACGTCTGATGCACATTGTGAAAAGCTCACATTGTGCAGTAAAATCAGAGTAAGCCATTTCAATCCGGAAGAGGAGCTGGTATAACTTTCCAAGACTGGACGAGAGGCTGGAGGTCAGATTTCAAATTGCCATACCCAGGGTCCAGCTTTTAAAACTTTGTTTAGCTTTAGTTAGAGGCATGGCTACGCGTTTCAATAAAACAACATCTGTAGCTTTTAGTAACGCCATTCCCTATCGATCATCAGTCAGTTTATCAGTTCATTCTGTATAGAGTCTGAATGAAAACCTCAGAGGAGTTTTTTTTTTTAGTTAGTCCTCTGGATTAGCAATGCATGATCTAGCATTTGGCCGTGGCGTTTGCCAAGTTTGTCCTAGTCACAGTTTAGCCGCTAATCTTTCCCCACGCGGCCCTCTTTTTCTGCAAAATAACAGATGGAAGATGGCGGCGGCCAATTGTTTCATTACCAGCTTTGGCTCAAAAAAAAAAAATTAAAACAAAAAAGTTAAAATACACCTTTATTAAGAGAGACAGGAAAAGCGTACTTACAGCTATGGCAAGTGGCGTCGGCGTAGCCCGTGTCGCCGCAGTCGCAGTGGAAGGCGCTCCAAGTCTGTGAGCACGCTCCTCCGTGTTCGCAGTAATTTGGCAGGCATCTGTTGGAAACAAAACAAAAGAAAGTCTACAGAGTCTGGTTGGTAAATGTGTCACCAGGAAGCAGCTGAACGCAAAAAAAACAAAAACAAAAAAAAAAACGACTTTCCAAACGAGGCCGACAGTTAATTAGCTGTGGAGAGACTGAGTGAGATCTGAGCAAATCAATAATTTCAAATGCCGGATACTCTTGAAATTGATGAACCAGATACAGCAAATTACTAAACAAAAGTCAACCGCTCTCACAAAAGACGCTCGCTTTACACTCAATTACAAACTACGCTTTTTCTACTTATTTTTTTATTTTTTTTCCCTTGGCGGAATATCAGACCGCAGAGAGAACCCCGCTGGAAGCGCGGAATGATTTTAATAGAAATCTGCATAACAAAAGGAATGTGTGAATACATGTATTTTAATCAGCGCCGGCTTATTTAACTCCAAGAGCTGATAGACTCCGGCAGTCAATTATTCCGAAGCTTTCATTAGACAAACGAGGCATTCCGTGATTTACAGTAAAGTCGGAGGATTGGACACCATGTGACAAGGATGGATATTATAGATCACACAAAGAATTATTCTCTACAATAGATAGACAGACGGAAAGGAAGGCAGAGTCCTGACTGTATATACACTTCAGAATCCGGGGGTTACGGTAATAATAATAATTAGAGAATGTGGCTGGATATAAGATCAGATTGATACAGATGATATAGATGATAGCTTTTTTCTCAAACAATAGGTGCTGGAACTGAACAACGCACAGTTTCAGCACCTATTGTTTGAGGGAAAAAAAAGCCCTGTCTATATCTTTATCTATATATCATCTGTATCTATCTGATCTTATATCCAGCCACATTCTCTAAATATTATAAAAATGCACTGATTACAGTGAAAATTACACTGGCAGTGAAGGGGTTAACCACTAGGTGGCGCTGAAGGGGTTAAGTGTGTCCTAGGGAGTGCTTCTAACTGTAGGGAGGGGAGGGGCTGTGTGTGACACGACACTGATCACCGCTTCCGATTACAGGAAGCTGTGATCAGTGTCCTGTCACTAGGAAGACTGGGGAAACGCTTGTTTACATCAGCATTTCCCCGTTCTTCCTCTCCGTGAGACTATCGCGGGTATCCCCGCGGACATCAAGTCTGCGGGACCCGCGGTCGAACTCACGGAGCTCGCGGCGGGCGCATGCGTCCACAATGCCGTTTCTTAAAGGGGACGTATATATACGTCCTTCTGCCTGCCCATGCCCTTCTGTCGACGTATATCGTCATGCGGCGGTCGGCAAGCAGTTAACCTCCGCAACATCTCCAGAATTTGACCCTTCCTGACTAATGAAACCAAAAAGCAACTTACCGTATATACTTGAGTATAAGCCGACCCGAATATAAGCCGAGGCACCTAATTTTACCACAAAAAAATGGGAAAACGTATTGACTCGAGTATAAGCCTAGGGTGTCCATCTGCATGCCTCACTGTGCCTCACTTTGCCTCACTGTGTCCATGTCCATGCCTCACTGTGCCCATGCCTCACTGTGCCCATGCCTCACTGTCACTGTGCCCATGCCTCACTGTCACTGTGCCCATGCCTCACTGTCACTGTGCCCATGCCTCACTGTGCCCAATCTCCCTACCTGATCTCCTGCGCTGTGTGACTAGACTGACGTTTAACATGGAGTCTATGGAAGGGGTGCCGGCTTTGAAAAATCGGTGCTCCCCTGCCATAGGCCCCTCGGACAACAAACTTTACACACTTGTAGACGAAGAGTGGGGCTACATGTGTGCCAAGTCTGGGGCCCAGGGGACCTAGGACTGGCCGGGTCCCCGGAGAAATTACCGTTTAACATGGGAGTCTATGGAAGGGGTGCCCGGTTTTGAAAAATCAGTGCTTCCCGACCATAGGTTCCATGAACAACAAACTTTGCACACTTATAGAGTAAGGGTGGGGCTACATGTGTGCCAAGTTTGGGGTTCAGGGAACCTACGGCTGGCCAGGATCAGGCGCACAAAGATGAAGATGGACACAGACTCGACTATAAGCCAAGGGGGGCATTTTTAGCACAAAAAAAAAACTCGGCTTATACTCGAGTATATACGGTATTCACTCCTAGATTATTTCCCGCCTTGACTACTGCAACTCTTCTTAATGGCCTACCCTTACGCAGGCTATATCCCCCCTTCAGTCTATTATGAATTCTGCTGTTAGACTAATACACCTCACTAACCAATCCGTGACTGCTACTCCTCTTTGTCAATCCCTTCACTGGCTTCCCCTACCCCACTGTATAAAATTCAAAATACTAACCACAACATACAAGGCCATCCACAACATCGCCCCCATCTACATCACCAACTTCATCTGCAGATATCGCCCAAATCGTCCCCTCCGCTCCTCCCAGGACCTCCTGCTCTCTAGCTCCCTTGTTACCTCCTCCCATGCTCGCCTTCAGGACTTCTCCAGAGCCTCTCCCATCCTCTCCCATCCTCTGAAACTCCCTGCCCTGGTATGTCAGATCAGCCCCTAACCTCTCTCCACCTTTAGGAGATCCCTGAAAACTCACTTATTCAGGGAAGCCTATCCCACAATCACCTAACAACTGTCCCAGAGTCACCCCCATCAAATCATTCCCCATAGCTATTACCTTTTGTACCACCGTCCCCTCCCTTTAGAATGTAAGCTCTACGAGCCGGGCCCTCCTGTACCTTCTGTATTGAACTGTAATTGTGCTGTCTCCCCTCTACATCGTAAAGCGTTGCGTAAACTGTTGGCGCTGTATAAATCGTGTATAATAATAATAATAATGATATACAACAGATATATCCAGATATATCCATCAACTTGAACCATGCGGACAACCCCAACCTATACTGGGAAGCAGTCAAGGCTTATCTCCGGGGCAGGATTATTTCCTACGCTGCCTCCTATAAAAAAAAACATACCCTAGCTAGCTACAGGGAAGCAATTTCCTGTCTCAATCTTGCTCAATATGCCCTTTCTGCCCTAGATTCCCCTGAGAATAAAGCTGAATGGCAGGCAGCTGAGAATGCTTCTGACACAAGGGCAGACACCCTAGAGCTGACCAAACAAGCACATTTGGATGTGTAAATACGGTAACAAAGCGGGTAAGCTTTTAGCGAAGCTCTGCAAAGGACCAAATCGTCCTACATACAGTATCTCACATTTTTGTAAATATTTTCTTCTATCTTTTCATGTGACAACACTGAAGAAAGGACACTTTGCTACAATGTAAAGTAGTGAGTGTACAGCTTGTATAACATTGTAAATTTGCTGTCCCCTCAAAATAACTCAACACACAGCCATTAATGTCTAAACCGCTGGCAACAAAAGTGAGCACACCCCTAAGTGAAGATGTCCAAATTTGGCCCAAAGTGTCAATATTTTGTGTGGCCACCATTATTTTCCAGCACTGTCTTAAACCCTCTTGGGCATGGAGGTCACCAGAGCTTCACAGGCTGCCACTGAAGTCCTCTTCCACTCCTCCATGACGACATCACAGAGCTGGTGGATGTTAGAGACCTTGCGCTCCTCCACCTTCCGTTTGAGGATTCCCCACAGTTGCTCAATAGGGTTTAGGTCTGGAGACATGCTTGGCCAGTCCAACACCTTTACCCTCAGCTTCTTTAGCAAGGCAGTGGTCGTCTTGGAGGTGTTTGGGGTGGTTATCATGTTGGAATACTGCCCTGCGGGCCAGTCTCCAAAGGGAGGGGATCATGCTCTGCTTCAGTATGTCACAGTACATGTTGGCATTCATGGTTCCCTCAATGAACTGTAGCTCCCCAGTGCCGGCAGCACTCATGCAGCCCCAGACCATGACACTCCCACCATCATGCTTGACTGTAGGGAAGACACACTTGTCTTTGTCCTCCTCACCTGGTTGTTGCCACACAAGCTTGACATCATTGGAACCAAATAAGTTGATCTTGGTCTCATCAGACCACGGGACATGGTAGGGTCAAAAGGAGGGTCAGGAGCAAATAGGGAGGGATAAAGTTTTAACATAACTTCATTAACCTTCTTTGGTGTCGTTTTAATGGTGCCTGAACCATCTTGTAGAGAGTTAATATACAGTATCTCACAAAAGTGAGTACACCCCTAACATTTTTGTAAATATTTTATTCTATCTTTTCATGTGACGACACTGAAGAAATGATACTTTGCAACAATGTAAAGTAGTGAGAGTACAGCTCAAAAATTTCTAGATAAATTACATTTACCGTCAGTCTCCCCCTCTCAACTCCAGACATTAAAATGCCCCCATATCTATATTTGAGATCTCCAAAACTTTACGTCTCCTAGCTCCTAACAAAGCCCTGATGGGTTCACAGGGGAATTTTACAAGACCCTTCATGAAACAGTCAAGCCTACCCTGCTGAGTGTCTATAATGACATATGGACAGGTGGCCCATACCTACCCACTAGGAACCAAGCCATCATTAAAATACTCTCAAAAAAAGGAAAAGATTACCTTGAGCCAGGGTCTTACAGGTCTATATTGCTCTTAAATCTAGATGTCAAAATTCTTAAAAAAATGATGGCCACCAGACTCGAGAGCATTATTCCCTCCCTGATACATCCCGCTCAATCAGGCTTTGTAAAGGGGGAACAGCCACCCTAAATATTAGGATAGTCACGATGGTCTTAGAACATGCCATAAGTAACCCAGGCAAAGACTTTGCCATTATCACTCTGGATGCCGAAAAAGCCCTAGACAATGTCAGCTTTGACTGGCTTAGGATGGTCCTAACCAAAATGGGCTTTACTGGTCCCTTCAACCATCTTGTCAATTCAATGTATACCTCCCCTGTGACCAGACTGGTGGTGGCAGGTCTTCTCACTGAAGAATTCCGACTCTACAAAGGAATGAGGCAAGGGTGCCCCGTCTCACCGTTGCTCTTTAACCTAGCACTAAAACTCCTCTCCAGATATTTAACTGAACAGGCCCCATTACATGGGATACACATAGGGGACTTAGAATTACACATTGCGATATTTGCTGATGATGTGATTATATTCTCAGCTAACCCCACTTCTGACATGACCACCATAAAACAAAACTTCGTCGAGTTTAGACTCTGTTCTGGCCTTCGAATCAACTATAATAAGAGTCAAATTCTCCCACTAGGGTCATTACCGAACCTCCCCTGGACATCTCACTCACCTTTACCATGGCCAAGTCAGTCACACATAACTTACTTGGGTAATAAAATAGGCAAAATCCCATCTATCGTAAACTGGATGGATATGCCTCTTTCACTTTTGGGGAGATACCATTTATTTAAAATGGTCAGTTTTGCCTGCCTATTATATCCACATCAAACTACACAATTACTTCTAAAACACAAGGAAATCCAGCTGTTAATTGGAGCTATCTCCAACTTTATCTGGCAGAAAAAGCGACCACACATGCCAATAATTAAACTCTATCTCCCCAGAAGAGAAGGAGGTATCAATCTCCCAAATGTCATGATGCATAATCTAGCCTGCTTATGTCGAATAGGCCTGGACTGGATTTCTAAGGCATCCCGTTACTCTAAAGCCCTGTACACACGATCGGATTTCGGATGGAATAAAATCCGATGGATTTTTCCATCGGATTTCCGATGAAGCTGACTTCCATCAGTCTTGCTTACACACCATCAGTCAAAAATCCGACCGTCCCAAACGCCGTGACGTAAAACACTCCGACGAGCCGAGAAAAATTAAGTTCAATGCTTCTGAGCATGCGTCGACTTGATTCTGAGCATGCGTGGGTTTTTTCTCCGATGGAGTTCCACACAGACAATCGGAATTTGCTATCGTTTTTTTTTCATCGGATAAATTTAAAACATGTTCTATTTTTAATAGACATGTGCACTGCCAAAAAATTCGTTAGTTTTCGTTTTCGTTTCATTCGTTTTTTTTTTTTTTCGTTTTTCGGGTCATTCGTTATGATCGCAATTCGTAAATTCGTAAATTTGTACATTCGTAAATTTATACATTCGTAAATTTGTACATTCGTAAATTTGTACATTCGTAAATTTATACATTCGTAAATTCGTACATTCGTAAATTTATACATTCGTAATTTCGGAAATTTGGAAATTCGATATTTTCGAAAACCCGAAAATTTGAAAATCTGAAAAAATAACTATTAAATTATAGTTGTAATTTCCTTTCAAATTTGGCTGTTAGCGAACGTAACGAATACAAATTTATCTGAAGTTACGCATAACCTGAAATAACAAATGCCGCATCTAAACAAATGGAACGGAACAAATTAATAATAATAATAATAAAACGTTTTTATTATTATTATTGTTATTTATTATTATTATTAATTCATTACGTTCCATTCGTTTAGATACGGCATTCATTATGTCGGAAAACAATTCGTAACTTCGTTAAGTTCACTAACAGCCAAATTTGAAAGGAAATTACAATACCTATAATTGAATAGTTAGTAATAGTTAAGTTATTAGTTAATTATTATTTCAGATTTCCGAATTTACTAATTTACGATTGTACGAATGTACAAATTTACGAATGTGCCAATATTCGGAAATTCGTAAATTCAAATTTACGAATTTCCGGATAGTTGTACATTCGTAAATTCGTGCATTGGTAAATTCGTATATTCGTAAATTCGTACATTCGTAAATTTGAATTTACGAATATTCGTTAAAATTCGTTAAATGAGTTTTCGTTAATTCGGATATTTCCGAATTAACGAATTTGTCGAAATTCGTTAAAAAACGAATTCGGAACGAAACGAATTGCACATGTCTAATTTTTAATCACCGATGGAAAAAAGACCGATGGGGCCCATACACGATCAGTTTGTCCGATGAGAAAAGTCCATCGGACTGTTTTCATCGGTAAAACCGATCGTGTGTACACGGCATAACTACCCTATCGAATCAGTGATGACACACCTATACTCTTTGGTGGCTCTACTACACTGCAAATGGAAATCCATCAGCTCAGACCTACAACACAATCTTTTCTTGCGGGACACAGTCATAGCCTGGAGGGCGATACGAAAGAGCTCGAACCTCTAACCCTTCATATCGAAGGTACTCAACAATCCAAGGCAACCCTATGTTCCCCTCGGGATGGAACACAAAATCCTCTCCATATGGCAACAAAAAGGACTTACGGAATTTACTTCCCTATTAGATCTAGAATCGGGTGTGCCACTTCTCTTTCCAAGTATAGCAGAAAAATTCTCCATACCTAAATCCCATGTCTTCTACTATTGGCATTGTCTCAGCTTCATCCATGCCTCATGTGGTAAGGGAAGAAAGAGATTCAGGTCATAGATCGTCTACTTAAAGAAGGGTTGTATACCATATTGGACATTTAGAAACCTCCCTCCCCCCCCGCCCTTGCTTCATCATCTGTGGCAAATTGGGGCAAGGATTTTCCAGACACTGAGATACTGGACAAACTGCTACAGGGTTCCAAAAAAAGTTCTTCAGTTTATTCCCAGTCAATCTTGGAGAAAAACACAAATGAACTTCTAATTTTTGGCTACTGGGACAAACAACTCCTCCAACGTCAACAAGCGACACAAGGACTGGATACTAATTTGCCTCCTAGCGGCTCGGAGAGCTATTCTAAAAAACTGGACCTCTTCCTCTTGCTCCAAAATTTTACAAGTCAAACGAGAACTTCTGTCACTACTCTACAAGGAAAAAATCCTTACCAACTTCAACCACAATACTTCTCGAAAAAGCTTCTATTCTATCTAAGGCGACAAGCCTTTATGGACTCAACGCTGTCTCAGGAGGAACTTAAGACCTTCGACAGATCTTTCTCTTACTACAAGGGACTCTTCTATGAAAAGGAGGACACCTCTTATGCCCCGTACACACGGTCAGACTTTTGCCCCGGCCAAAATCACATCGGAATTCCGTCGGAATTCCATCGGAGTAAAAGTTAACATGTTCTCTATCTAAACTCCAACGGAATCCCTCGGAATTTCCGATGGAAAAAGTCAGATGGGGCATACACATGGTCGGAATATCCGATGGAAAAAGTCAGTCTTGTATACAAGGCATTAGGAACCTCCCTCCCTTCTTCTTTGTAAACATTACTTACCGTGTTTCCCCGAAAATAAGACCTACCCCGAAAATAAGACCTAGCGTTATTTTCCAGGAGGGCTGCAATATAAGCCCTACCCCGAAAATAAGCCCTAGTTTAAAATGCTTGTAAAATCCTATAATCCACTCTATTACAGGAGTATATAATGTACAATGTGTGTGTTTCTGTATTATAATTGCGGGGAAGAGAGCTCCGGCGGGTCATAGAAGCGCAGAGCGATGCTATAACGAAGGAATTTGGCACAATTATATTACAGAAACACACACATTGTACATTATATAATACTGTAATAGATTGGATTATAGGATTTTACAAGCATTTTAACTTGGTTCACACTGGGGATTCCTGTCAGGCAGGGAGAGAGAGAGAGTGAGAGAGAGAGAGAGAGAGAAGACAGCACATTACATGGTAAGACCTACCCCGAAAATAAGCCCTACTGTGTCTTTTGTTGCCAAAATTAATATAAGACCCGGGCTTGTTTTCGGGGAAACACGGTAGTTAAAATGTTTTATTCTGTGACTTGGACACATTGTCCTGTGGCTTCTTCTTTGTCTTGTAATGATATTTCTTTCAATAAATTCTATTGGAAAAAAAACAAAAAAAAAACTGTTCTGTCAAACACCCAACAAGGATCGTTTTTCAGAGGGGCCGCAAGTGTTGCCGCCCAAGAGTCCTTAGACTAGAGAAATATCCAAGATGAAGAATGATTATCAGTTTGTCTTCAAATAGATTTTATATTCAGCATAGTTTATATATAATTGAATAAAACACAGAGAGGAACATCTCTGGTTACATGTGAAGCGTGTTCGGGTGATAATGAGACACCTCCACTTTACAAGCAGCAGGTTGCAGCTTTAACATTTGTGAACAAATAGACTAATTTTTAAAATTTTTCTATTTATTACCAAAGGATGCTATGTGCTGGTGAGCAAACTCTTTGTCTATTTGGCTGCACCCAGTCTAAATTATTACATCATCTTTTAAAAAACAACCCAACTACTGTAGCTGAATCTAGACGAAATGCCTGAATAAATCACCCTTAAAGCGGAGTTTGTTTTTTTTTTTTTTTAAAGCCGGCAGCTACAAATACTAAAGCTGCTGACTTTTAAAATATGGACACTTACCTGTCCAGCAGACCAGCACGCGATGTCGGCAGCCGAAGTCGAGCAATCGATCGTCCCTCGGCTGCACCCGCCGCCATCCTCTGTGAGGGAATCGGGAAGTGAAGCATTGCGGCTTCACTGCCTGGTTCCCTACTTTGTATGCCCGAGTAGCGCGGCATGCCGTCACTGGTCCCCGCTCTCTCCTGGGAACAGTGTATTTCCCAGGAGACAGCTGGGGGGGGGGGCAACCTCCCACATAGTGACAACCATCGGTCACCTCCTCCAGTCTGTCCCCTACCCCCACTGTCAGAATCACTCCCAGGGGACACATTTAACCCCTTGATCGCCCCCTAGTGTTAGCCCTTTCCCTGCCAGTCATACAGTAATCAGTGCATTTTTATAGCACGGATCGCTGTATAAATGTGAATGGTCCCAAAAATGTGTCAAAAGTGTCCGATGTGTCCGCCATAATATCGCAGTCACGATAAAAATCCCTGATCGCCGCCATTACTAGTAAAAAAGTAATAATAAAAATGCTATAAATCTATCCCCTATTTTGTAGATGCAATAACTTTTGCGCAAACCAATCAATATACGCTTGTAGCGGCTGTTTAAATTTATGTGAGGACTCTGGTGGTGTGGGGTTCCTTGGGGCCTGCAGGTGGTGTTGTTGCCTTGGGCCGGAGCTGAACTCACACCGCAAACGGTGCCTTTTTGTCCTCCCCTGGAGCTGGTACAGCGGGGCGGGGAACCCGCTGTGACGCAAAGGGAGAGGTCATAAAAGGGGCGGACGCCCTGATTTGGGCAGAGAGTTGGAGGACGCGGCCGCACTCAGGCACCTTCAGCTTGGGTGCTGGCGTTCCGGTGCTTCAGGCCTAGGCGCCCTTGGCCTAGCTGGAGCAGGGATGGAGTCCATCTCAGGCACCTTTAGCCTGGGGTGAGGTACTATGGCGGATGCCTGGGGCTCAGTACCTTCAACTGAGTTCCGCAAGGGTGGAGGAATCTGAGGGGGCCCCTAATTCCTTGGGTGCCCGTGTCTGAGTTCGTGAGGACTGGTGTGCAGTAACTTCTCTGAAGAGCCCGGCGCAGCATCGCTGGTGACGGAGAGGCCTCCACTTCTCCCTTGGACGGATTTCTTCCTCTGACAGGGGCAAAGTGAGCGAAGGTAATTCACGTTCTAAATTACCTAGTCAGTGGCAGTGACTATTCACCACTGGTGACAGCACAGTGGGAAGCAGCAAGAAGGGAGGGGATTGTGCCTCGATCTGTCCCCCCATTATTCAAAAGGAGAAATATTGTTTTATTGCTTGGCAAAAAGAATAAAACTGAGTTGTACCTATTCACTGTGTGGAACTTGGGTTACTAAGCAAAGGAGGACTGGTGGTTCCCCCCCTATCAGTAGCCCTGCCCCAAGGCATTATAATGCTGCAATTGCATGAAAAAAACCGATTAAAAAAAAACGATTATAAAAATACAACTTAAAACCCACATCTCTTTAGGCACAGAGGTGTACCTGGTTCCCTTAAAGCAGAAGGAGAACAAAACGGTTATTTGATGATCTAAAATAAGCATCTCAGAAATTAAATTGCAGTGGCTGTAAATAATAGCAGATGCTCTGCGGTATCTGCAGACTTGGAGCAAAGTGTGTTATTTGGAAACTCTTAACGATGCCCTGTGTCTCCCTCTGCAGCAGCTGTAAGCTGGTGGGAGGGACAGAAAACCGTCTTTCAGCTGCTGCGGAGAGCCACACAGGGCATCTTTCAGCAATTGTCTCCCCCCCGCCCCCGACCACACTGATTCCTCCTGCTGTTTGGGCCCTCCCTGTGTGCCCGGGCCCCCTACAGGAGGACTGGTGGTCGTCCCCCCCCTATCAGCAGCCCTGCCCCAAGGCATTATAATGCTGCAATGCATGAAAAAAACGATTAAAAAAATACAACTTAAAACCCACATCTTTTTAGGCACAGAGGTGTACCTGATTCCCGAAAAGCAGAAGGAGAACAAAATGGTTATTTGATGATCTAAAATAAGCATCTCAGAAATTGGATTGCAGTGGCTGTAAATAATAGCAGATGCTCTGCGGTATCTGCAGACTTGGAGCAAAGTGTGTTATTTGGAAACTCTTAACGATGCCCTGTGTCTCCCTCTGCAGCAGCTGTAAGCTGGCGGGAGGGACAGAAAACCGTCTGTCAGCTGCTGCGGAGAGCCACACAGGGCATCTTTCTGCAATTGTCTCCCCCCCCCCCCCCCCGCCCCGACAACACTGATTCCTCCTGCTGTTCGGGCCCTCCCTGTGTGCCCGGGCCCCCTACAGGAGGACTGGTGGTCCCCCCCCCCCCCATCAGCAGCCCTGCCCCAAGGCATTATAATGCTGCAATGAATGAAAAAAAAACGATTAAAAAAATACAACTTAAAACCCACATCTCTTTAGGCACAGAGGTGTACCTGGTTCCCGAAAAGCAGAAGGAGAACAAAATGGTTATTTGATGATCTAAAATAAGCATCTCAGAAATTGGATTGCAGTGGCTGTAAATAATAGCAGATGCTCTGCGGTATCTGCAGACTTGGAGCAAAGTGTGTCATTTGGAAACTCTTTACTGCCAGACAGAGATATGAAATCTCTCTAAAGGAAAAAAAAAAAAAACGCACACGTACACAAGGTGTAATTAAGTTTAATCTCCACTTTCCTGTGTACCTGTTCCTGTGATAAAGTTTGGAACACGCTGCGGATCAGAAATTGAATCTCGCTGAACTGGCAACAAATCCCTTAACTGCGGGAAAATTTATTGTGTTTTCGCTAAAATACCCAAGGCGCCGGCTTTCCGCTCAGCCTGGGCCTATCCGAGGCTTATTTCCACCAGAGGTTCCAGGTATTTATCAACTGAGCGAAACATCATGCTAATGCACAATATGACATTTCCCGCCACAGGCCTGGGCAATGAAAAGCCGCAAGTAGAGATTGTATTAAAAAAATAAATAAAAAATAAGCGTGTTTTTATGATTCTGTGTTTTCTGGTGTGCAATCTGCAGCATGGGTTATAATGTATTATAGGAAAACTCAATGTCAGTCCGTCTGAATACAAGGTTTTAACCACTTCAATACCGGACACTTTTACCCCCCCCCCCCTTCCTGCCCAGGCCAATTTTCAGCTTTTAGTAGACGTGTGAATTCGTTTTCGTCCGAATGCGTTTTCGTCTGAATTTCAGTTATTTTCGTTTTAACAAACGAAAACGAACGCGCAGAATCCGAAATCCGAAAGATCCGACATAAAAAAATGCTTTATTTTCGTTTTCGTTGCTACAACAGTTCGATATAGATAGGAGATTCGACATGACGCTGACAATAACAATCTGTGTCTATTGAACCTGCGGTCGAATGTGCCTCACCTACCGTATATACTCGAGTATAAGCCAAGCTTTTCAGCACATTTTTTTGCGCTGAAAATGCCCCCCTCGGCTTATACTCGAGTCACCTTTTTGTGCCTGATCTCCCTGAATTTGGTGACCCGGTACACATGTAGCCCCACTCTTTCTCTACAAATGTGCAAAGTTTGTTGTCCGGGGGACCTACGGCCGGGGAGCACCGATTTTTCTAACCCGGGCACCCCTTCCATAGACTCCCATGTTAAACGGTAATTTCTCTGGTGATTTTTGGTACCCGTTACTGGCCGGTCGGGTACCCGTTACTGGCCTGATCTCCCGGAATTTGGGGACCCAGTACCAGCCGTCCGTAGGTCCCCTGGACCCTAAACTTGTCACACATGTAGCCCCATTTCTCCTCTACAAGTGTGCAAAGTTTTTTGTCTGGGGGACCTACGGCCGGGGGGCACCAATTTTTCAAAGCCGGGCACCCCTTCCATAGTTTCCCATGTTAAACGTCAGTCTAGTCATGGACACAGTGAGGCATGGGCACAGTGAGGCATGGGCACAGTGAGGCATGGGCACAGTGAGGCATGGGCACAGTGAGGCAAAGTGAGGCACAGTGAGGCATGCAGATGGACACCCTAGGCTTATACTCGAGTCAATAAGTTTTCCCAGTTTTTTGTGGTAAAATTAGGTGCCTCGGCTTATATTCGGGTCGGTTTATACTCGAGTATGTACGGTAACTCTATTAGTCTGAGATTATTCTACATAGAGAGGAAAGATTCGACATAGAGAGAAAAGATTCAAAATTATAGAGACAGTGTTGGGGGTAGACCATTCGACATGAACGACGAAGATTTGACAAATCATCAAAAAACATACAAACGTCGAATCTGTCATTGAAGGCCCATGGTGTCTGTCGAAAGTTCTAAGAAGATTCGACAAGCAGCTAAACTGTACGGCGCCGCAATCGTACATTTCCGGTCAAATGCTCGGCCCATAGGCTATAGAAGAATTTGAATGTTGGTTAACTAGTAATAAATTATTACTAGTCATACAACATTAGAATTCTACTATAGCTTGTGGGCAGAAATGTACGATTGCGGCGTTGTACAGTTTCGCTGCTCCGTCAAATCTTTTTAGAACATTCGACAGACACCATAAGCCTTCAATTGACAGATTCGACCTTAATTATTTCAGATTTTAGGACGAATGCAATTTTTAACGAAACTAAATAAATAAAAACAAATTTTGGGAGTAACTAAATTAATTAATTTTTCGGACGAAAACAAAATATTTCAGTGTGCACATGTCTAGCTTTTAGCGCTGTCGCACTTTGAATGACGATTACTCAGTCATGCAACACTGTACCCATATGACATTTTTATAAAAAAAATTCACACAAATAGAGCTTTCTTTTTGTGGTTTTTAATCACCACAGTTTTTTATTTTTATTTTTTGCTAAATAAAAATTAAAAAAAAAGACCGAAAATGTTGAAAACAAAATGTGTTTTTCTTTGTTTCTGTTATACATTTTTGCAAATAAATAATTGTTCTTCATACATTTAGGTCAAATGTATCCTGTAACATTTTCTTGGTGAAAAACAACCCAAATCAGTGTATATTATTTAGTCTGTAGGAAAGTTATAGAGTCCACAAACTATATGGGATATATATCTGAAAATCAATCTATACTGATGGCTTATCTCTGAGGCCCGAAAACGCCGGGACAGTACAAATACCCCCCCCCCCCCCTCCATGACCGCTTTTTGTAAAGAAAACAGTCCATGGAATTTAGTGAAGTTTTGTGAAGTTGTCATTTTTTGGCACAATTTTTTGGAAAATTAAGAAATGAAAAAATAAATATTCAGAATTTATTTTCTTTTTTTTGACATACTGTCACCTGTGTTTTTTTTTTATTAAACATATTTTTTTTTTTTTATTTATTTAAAAAAAAAAAAACACTGGCCAGAGCAATACGGTGTTACCATAGTAACACTGTACTATTCTGGGGAAGTGATCAGGACTTTTTTTTTTTTTTTTATACCTTATGATTGCTTATTTCAGTGAATTTCATTGGTATAAGCAACCATTTTTACTGAATGAAACTGATTCATTCAGTGTCTTTTGTTATAATAACCTGTGATTGGCCAAAGCTAATCACACGGTACAGATGGACTGTGTTTGGCCCTGTCTGTACCGTGTAATCACTGTGATCAATCACAGCTAGCAACACAATGGGCTGGTATAAATATCACATGCTGTGATTGGCCCTGTCTGTACCGTGTAATCACTGTGACCAATTACAGCTAGCAACACAATTGGCTGGTATGAAAATGAGACATCCATTGTTTACAATTATCATGTGATCTGCTATGATTGGTCACAGCGATCACATAATACTGGCAGCAGGTCGGTATAGTGATCGGTCATTGGCTGTGTGCCCGCTGGACACAGCTGGTGACATATCCTGCCACCGCCACTGCATGACTCCTGGAAACGCTGCGATCTTTGGAGAAAATAGCATCTCTGTAGGATCATGTCACATTTCTACTCTAAAGTTATCATGTGGGGAGGTGCAGCGTGGTGAAGTGGAAGTAAACACTTGAGTCCAATTGCAGTGAACAGAAGTTGCATTAATGCAGAATCCGGTAATTCACAACAAACCCTGAGGGCAGGCACCCAACCAGAGATACTCACGGTATAAAATAGCAGTGTGTAGCGGAGCAGGTTTCAGGTGTGCCGAAAGCGTCTGTCTTGAGGGGCGGAATGCGGCCTGGCCGGTGTGTACCCAAAGGTTTACAGATATGAAGGTGTGTCCCTAACATTTCCCTACTCTGGAACCTCTCCTTGCAACTAATCATTATCCCCATCAGATATATGGTCTGTCCCTACACTACCCACACAGTAAATGCATGCCAAGCCTGGAAGCCGGGGCCTTAAATAGGCTCTGTCTCACCGAAGATGGCTGCTGGAGCCACATGGGGTGGCAGCATCCAGTGACTCAGGAAACCATAAAGGAACCAAGTCCCTTTTGAGTTCCTATCCAACTGCAAGGCCGCTGTGGAGGAGCGCCCCCCCCCCCCCCCTTAAGTGGAGAAAGCAGACTGCACCTGTCTACAAGCATATCTTCTAGCACACAAGCAATGAAAGTCTTCAGCATTTAGAGGCACGTAACTTGCTCCCTTCAAAGCTCCTTCTCTTCTCTAGGCTCTAATGCAAAATTTCTAATTAGGTCTGGCGGGCTTTAACATATGTAGCGGGTGTTTGATTTTTGGGGAGGCATCTGAGTGGTAGTGTAACCCAGATGCATTGATTGTCAGGGAATCTGAGACCTTTTTGTAGTTCTTGGAGGACTCTGGTGGTGCGAGGTTCCCTGCGGCCTGTGGGTGGTGCTGTCGCCCTGGCTGGGGTTGAACTCTCACTGCAAGACTGCTTCCCTTTTTGGCCTTTCCTGGCGCTGGTACGGCGGGGCGGGGAACCCGCTGTGACGCAGAGGGAGAGGAGATAAAAGGGGTGGACGCCCTGACCTTGGGTTCAGAGTCGGAGGACGCAGCCACACCCAGGCACCTTCAGCCAGCTATAGATGGGGGCGGTGGACTTGTTTTTGTTTTCACCTATGGTGCTTGTATTGGTCCAGCAGTGCACCAACACCTTTGCTGCCATTGTGCTACGCTGGGTGTTTGGTGTGCTCCTGTACCTTTAAGGAGGGGTGGCTCCCCTTCAGTCCACCTGCCCTCATCTAACCATCAGAATGCATGTGCCTCCATTGTGGGGACACTCAATGTTAGTGTAGGACCACAGACTCCAGGGGGCCTTGGCGTGGCTCTGTGGCTCACGCATGCGTTTGCAAATGCGTGCGGACAAACCCCTGTTTTTAACGCATACTGTTAGACAGGTTAATTGGTTGTCAGCGAGCTGGTCGGTAAGTAGGCTTGGTTTTTCCCAGGGCATTCCCCAGGACATGTTGTTATCTGCTTTAGCCTTCCAATGCTACTTACCGTGATAGCCAGCTATAGATGGGGGCGGTGGACTTGTTTTTGTTTTCACCTATGGTGCTTGTATTGGTCCAGCAGTGCACCAACACCTTTGCTGCCATTGTGCTACGCTGGGTGTTTGGTGTGCTCCTGTACATTTAAGGAGGGGTGGCTCCCCTTCAGTCCACCTGCCCTCATCTAACCATCAGAATGCATGTGCCTCCATTGTGGGGACACTCAATGTTAGTGTAGGACCACAGACTCCAGGGGGCCTTGGCATGGCTCTGTGGCTCACGCATGCGTTTGCAAATGCGTGCGGACAAACCCCTGTTTTTAACGCATACTGTTAGACAGGTTAATTGGTTGTCAGTGAGCTGGTCGGTAAGTAGGCTTGGTTTTTCCCAGGGCATTCCCCAGGACATGTTGTTACCTTCAGCTTGGGTGCTGGCGTTCCGGAGTTCCGGGCCCAGGTGCCCTTGACCTGGCCGGAGCGAGAGATGGAGTCCATCTCAGGCACCTTTAGCCTGGGGTGAGGTACTATGGCGGAAGCATGGAGCTCAGTACCTTTGACTGAGTTCCGCAAGGGTGGAGGAATCCGAGGGGCCCTAACTCCTTGGGTGCCCGTGTCTGAGACGAGAAGGCCGGTGAGCGGAACTTCTCCGGAGAGTCCAGCGCAGCATTGCTGGTGACGGAGAGGCCTCTGGTAACTGTCTTGGACGGATGTCCTTCCCCTGATAGGGGCAGTGCTAGCAAAGGTAATTCATGTTCTGTTCTATATAGTCAGAGGCAGTGACTATTCGCCACTGGTGACACTACAGTGGTTAGCTCTAAGTAGAAGAATTGTGCCTTGGCCTACTCCCTACAAATACTGAAGTGGTATATGGGTCTCAACCTGTCTTTGCTATATGACTATTTATTGAGAAGAATAAATACGAGTTGGACCTATTCAGTGTGTGGAACTCTGGTTACTAGGAGCAAAGGGGAGTCAATCCGAGAAAAGGATTTGACTCTGGGACACATACACAAAACCCGATAGTTCTGGCCTTCACCTCTACACATTGGAGGACATGGGCCGTGGTGTATCTCATCCCTCCCCCTGGTGTTAACCCCTAGACGAGACAGACAAGCCGTGAATGAGAAGGGGTGAGAGGGGTGAGGACGCTACACATACTTAACATATTCTTCCCTGACATTCTTCTGCATTCTCGTAATGTGAATAGGCTCCTTCTGACCTCATGAACACTAGAGGGTTCAATCGTCCTATACAATATCTGATGATACAGATGAAGGATCCAACGTGATGACTATACAATTGTATTACACGCTATACATAAAACATTACACCCAAACATGGCCGACAACTAGACGTGATCATAATACAATTCTGTTACACTCTATACATAGAACACTACAACCCCCAACATGACCCACCACTGGACATGATCCTAATACAATTCTGTTACACTCTATACATAGAACACTACAACCCCCAACATGACCCACCACTGGACATGATCCTAATACAATTCTTTTACACTCTATACATAGAACACTACAACCCCCAACATGACCCACCACTGGACATGATCCTAATACAATTCTGTTACACTCTATACATAGAACACTACAACCCCCAACATGACCCACCACTGGACATGATCCTAATACAATTCTGTTACACTCTATACATAGAACACTACAACCCCCAACATGACCCACCACTGGACATGATCCTAATACAATTCTGTTACACTCTATACATAGAACACTACAACACCCAACATGACCCACCACTGTACATGATCATAATACAATTCTATTACACTCTATACATAGAACACTACAACCCCCAACAAGACCCACCACTGGACACCATCATAATACAATTCTATTACACTCTATACATAGAACACTACAACCGCCAACATTCCCCACCACTGGAAATGATTATAATACAATTGTATTACAATCTATACAGAGAACACTACCACACCCAACATGGCCGACCACTGGACACCATCATAATACAATTCTATTACACTCTATACATAGAACACTACAACCCCCAACATGACCCACCACTTGACATGATCATAATACAATTCTATTACACTCTATACATAGAACACTACAACTCCCAACAAGACCCACCACTGGACACCATCCTAATACAATTCTATTACACTCTATACATAGAACACTACACCTCCAACATGACCCACCACTGGACATGATTATAATACAATTGTATTACAATATATACAGAGAACACTACTACCCCCAACATGGCCGACCACTGGACATGATCATAATACAATTCTATTACAATCTATACAGAGAACACTACTACCCCCAACATGGCCGACCACTGGACACCATCATAATACAATTCTATTACACTCTATACATTGAACACTACACCCCCCCAACATGGCCCACCACTGGACACCATCATAATACAATTCTATTACACTCTATACATAAAACACTACAACCCCCAACATGACCCACCACTGGACACCATCGTAATACAATTCTATTACATTCTATCCTTAGCACATAATCATCCAATATGACTAACCTCTGTTGCCAGATTGGTAACACGATAAAAATCTAAATAATATGGGCTGGCCAACTCAGACGGAACTCCTACAATCTATGCCGGATTAGGTATCAAGTGAAAATTGTGATGATGTTAATTCATACAAAGCAAGATGGTGTCTATACTTTTGACGCATAACATTTAAAATTTTTAACTCCATTTCTACTTGATACAAACAATATCAAATTACCTGTCTTTTATGCCGCACATATCGATCTGCAAGTCACTGAAATTTCCCAGCATGCCGCGCTGAACCAAAATGAGGTCCTTGGGCTGATTATCGATGAAGATGAGCCTCATACATCCCTGGAATGAAGAAATGGGATTGACGCAGTCGGACGGAGGATCCGGGCAGCCTGTTTGCGAAGAGAGAGACAACGAGCCTAATCAAATTTCATATAACACGTTTACTTTTTTTTTATGAGCGTTATTGATGGATGACCCTGAAGATCTCAATATTCCTGATGTCTCTTTTTATTACATAGGCTTCATCATGAAGAAACGTTCGGCAGAAGAGCACAACTTTTAGTGCATTTTTTTTATTGTTTGTGCTGATCTGATCATCGCGGGTCAAATTTATTTACATTCCTTTATTGGTTTATTCAGTTTCATTGACGCCTGAGGGACGCCTGAGTCTACACCACCAAAATAAAGAGAAAAGTTCCTTTTTATAGCAGTCAAGTTACAGTTTAAGTTCACCTTTGGACCATGTTGCAGATAGATATATGTCTAATTGTCAATTTATATTACCCCTCTGTAATTTTATATGATTTATTTAAATATATATGCTGAATCAATTTTTATTAAGTTGTTTTCTTTCATTTGAGAGTTTATAACTATTTAATCTTCTTCTCGCTCTCTATCTATCTCGATAGATAGATAGATAGATAGATAGATAGATAGATAGATAGACCAGCCTTTGACCATGGTCTGGACCCAGACCGACTGAGGCTCCCATCCGGACCGTCAGCCCGCCAGACTCTTGCTGCACTACCGTCATTGGTTGCTAGGACCGCCGGCATACTAGTAACCAATGACATCACTTGTGCTCCCTGTCCTCTTCAGCAAGTTTCTCCACCCAGCTACCATTCCCTGCCTGCCTGGCTACATGGACTTATCCATCAGGTACACTCTTTAGTTAGATGGGCTCTACCCATCTAATGTGATGGTTCACAACTGAAAGTTAAGGATGGGCACTCTGGCGGTGACACCTTCTCTATGGGGGCATTCTGATGGGGACACTTGCTCTTTGGGGTCACTCTGAAAGGGACACCTCCTCTATGGAGTCACTGATGGGGACACCTGTACCATGGGGTCACTCTGAAAGGGACACTTCCTCTATGAGGTCACTCTGAAAGGGACACTGGCTCTATTGGGGCACTCTGATAGGGACGCCTGATCTATGGGGGCAATCTGATGGGGCACCTGCTCTATTGAGGCATTCTGATGAGGAGACCTTCTCTATGGGGTCACTCTGATGGGAACACCTGATCTATAAGGGCCCTCTGAAAGGGACATCTGATATAAGGGGTTCTCTAATGGGGACAACCTGAAATTCAGACTGCGATCCGTGGACGAATGTGGTAGAGCAGCAGCTGACAGGCGTTCAAGAGGCACTACTGCTGCCTCCTGGTGCCTGATTTTTACTTATTAATTTACATTTTACATTGTGGGACTGCTCTGCAAGTGTTTGGCTGGTGGTTGCAATACGGCCCCATTGATCTCAAAGGGTAAGTTTGAAATGTGGTGGGGCCTGTCAAACTCTGCAGCTTGAGGTGAAAATCCTGCAGCTACAAAGCAGAGCATTGGAGCTGCTGCATGTGTACAGCCCTGTCAGGCTGTAATATTAGGATTTGGGTAGGCAGCCTGGTGGGGAGATCACATAGGAACATAGAAGAGTGGCTGCAGAAAAATAAGTTGATCAAGTCTGGACCAATTTTTTTTATTTTATTTAAAATGTCTTAAAATTTTAACTTTTATGTCTGTATATAGATCTATTTTGTCCCAGGGAGGTTTGTGCTCCCCCAGGGGGCCACAAGAATGTGATCCAGTTTGTCCCGGATCAGTGATGGATGAGATGACCCTGTGATTACGGGTGGGGTGATCTGATGTGATGGAGAACCTTTGACTCTGTGATGTGTGGACTCTATGGTGATGGGAGGACTCTGATGTGAAAGGGGGGCTTTTATGTGATGGGGGAACCCTTTGATGTGATGGGGGTCGCTAATATGATGGGAGGACCTCTGATGTGATGGGAAGACCTCTGATGTGATGGGAGGACCTCTGATGTGATAGGGGTATGTGATGTGATGGGAAGACCTCTGATGTGATGGGAAAACCTTTGATGTGATGGGAGGACCTCTGATGTGATAGGGGTATGTGATGTGATGGGAAGACCTCTGATGTGATGGGAAAACCTTTGATGTGATGGGAGGACCTCTGATGTGATAGGGGTATGTGATGTGAAGGGGAATTGGAATGTGATGGGCAGACCTCTGATGTGAAGGGGGCCATCTGATATGATCAAGGAAATCTAATGTGTAATGGGGGAACCTCTGATATGATTGGAGTCTCTAAAGTGATGGGGATCTCTGATGTGATGGGGGACCTCTGACGTGAAAGGGGAATTTGAAGTGTTAGGGACTTTGATGTGATGGGGGAACCTCTGATATGAAGGGGAGACTCTGATATGATGGGGACCTCTGATGTAATGGGGAACCTCTGATGTGATGGGGGGGACCTCTGATGACCTCTGATGTGATGGGAAGACCTCTGATGTGATGGGGAAACCTCTGATGTGATAAGGGGGACCTTTGATGTTATGGAGGGACCTCTGATGTGATGGGGGGACCTCTGATGTGATGGAGGGACCTTTGATGTGATGGGGGGACCTTTGGTGTGATGGGGTGACCTTTGATGTGATGGGGGACCTTTGATGTTATGGGGGATCTCTGATGTGATGGGGGACCTCTGATGTGATGGGGGGACCTATGATGTGATGGGGACCTTTGATGTGATGGGGGGACCTCTGATGTGATGGAGGGACCTCTGATGTGATGGAGGGACCTCTGATGTGATGGGAAGACCTCTGATGTGATGGGGAAACCTCTGATGTGATGGGGGGGACCTTTGATGTTATGGAGGGACCTCTGATGTGATGGGGGGACCTCTGATGTGATGGAGGGACCTTTGATGTGATGGGGGGACCTTTGGTGTGATGGGGTGACCTTTGATGTGATGGGGGACCTTTGATGTTATGGGGGATCTCTGATGTGATGGGGGACCTCTGATGTGATGGGGGGACCTATGATGTGATGGGGGACCTTTGATGTGATGGGGGGACCTCTGATGTGATGGAGGGACCTCTGATGTGATGGAGGGACCTCTGATGTGATGGGAAGACCTCTGATGTGATGGGGAAACCTCTGATGTGATGGGGGGACCTTTGATGTTATGGAGGGACCTCTGATGTGATGGGGGGACCTCTGATGTGATGGAGGGACCTTTGATGTGATGGGGGGACCTTTGGTGTGATGGGGTGACCTTTGATGTGATGGGGGACCTTTGATGTTATGGGGGATCTCTGATGTGATGGGGGACCTCTGATGTGATGGGGGGACCTATGATGTGATGGGGGACCTTTGATGTGATGGGGGGACCTCTGATGTGATGGAGGGACCTCTGATGTGATGGAGGGACCTCTGATGTGATGGGAAGACCTCTGATGTGATGGGGAAACCTCTGATGTGATGGGGGGGGACCTTTGATGTTATGGAGGGACCTCTGATGTAATGGGGGGGACCTCTGATGTGATGGGGGGGGACCTTTGATGTGATGGGGGACCTTTGATGTGATGGAGGGACCTCTGATGTGATGGGGGGACCTCTGATGTGATGGGGGGGGACCTTTGATGTGATGGGGGGACCTTTGATGTGATGGGGGACCTCTGATATGATGGGGGGACCTCTGATGTGATGGGGGGACCTTTGGTGTGATGGGGTGACCTTTGATGTGATGGGGGACCTTTGATGTGATGGGGGGACCTTTGATGTGATGGGGGGACCTCTGATCTGATGGGGGGACCTTTGATGTGATGGGGGGACCTTTGATGTGATGGGAGACCTTTGATGTGATGGGGGGACCTTTAATGTTATGGGGGACCTTTGATGTTATGGGGGACCTCTGATGTGATGAGAGAACCCCTGATATGATGGGGGGGACCTTTGATGTGAAGGGGGGGGGGGCTCTGATGTGATGGGAGAACCTCTGATGGGATGGGGGGGGACCTCTGATGTGAAGTTAATTTAATCACGGCAGCTCTGTGCACTAACCCAAGCTCAGATTTTCCATTGATAAGTAACATTTACATTTTTAAACACTGGGGTGATTTTACTTTTAAATGGTGCTGCCACTAAAAAAAGACTGAGAAATGGTCTAGATCAGTGTTTCTCAACTCCGGTCCTCAAGGCGCCCCAACAGGTCATGTTTTCAGGCTTTCCATTATTTTGCACTGGTGATTTGATCAGTTTCACTGCCTTAGTAATTACCACAGCCATTTCATCTGAGGGAAATCCTGCAAACATGACCTGTTGGGGCGCCTTGGAGACTGGAGTTGAGAAATAGTTGGTCTAGAATTCAGGGGGTCTCAAACTGGCGGCCCTCCAGCTGTTGCAAAACCACAAGTCCCATGAGGCATTGCAAGGCTGACAGTTACAAGCATGACTCCCACAGGCAGAGGCATTATGGGACTTGTAGTTTTGCAACAGCTGGAGGGCAGCCAGTTTGAGACCCCCCTTGTCTAGATGACTTGTAAATAGAGTTACAAAATCCATTGGCAGGCATATCGGCAACCCCATCTATATATGTATTGTAATCTGTATTTAGCGGGTTTGCCTAGAGTTCAGCTTTAGGATCTTGCTCACCTCCAAAATAATACTGATATCCGGTGGAAATCCATGCGGGGATGGTGACATGGATGGGGGGCGTCGCTCCGTTGTCTAACGTCAGCATGATTCGGTGTCTCCTGATGTTAATCGCCACTGTGTGCCATAAGCCGTCATTTAAAAAGCTACCTGAAAGATGAAGAGGCGTTTATCCCTGAAAGCCTTATTTTTTTTTTTTTTTTTCATTTGACAGAAAATAAGCGAAGCGAATGCAGTAAAGCAAAAATAAATGAATAAATAAATAAATAATAATATTCCTTTTCACGGAGCGTGCGAGCAATGTTGTTATGATCAGTAAAGTACATTATATTGTGTCCAATACAAAGTGGATGCTTAGAGATAATGAGGCTCTGCTCACTGCAAACTGCTTGTTACAGTTATTTCCCATTACTGGCATCCTCCGCATTCTCACACACGGCATTATATTACGGGGGAGCAGAGCTCGCTGCTTATAGGAGTGCGTCCTCACTTAGGGCTCATGCTTCCCACCTTGTTTTATATTAGACGTGTGAGATTCGTTTCGTACAAATCGAAAATTCGTACAAATCGATAATTCGTACGAATTTCCGAAAATTCGTACATTCGGAAGCATCTGAAATACGAATTTCTATTCTTACGAATTTTATACGAAATACAAAATTTTGTTGACGAATTTGGTTTGGGGAGTGGGAGAGACGCTCAGACTGGTACTGGTAGTCGATGGGAGATTCAGAATTGGACAAAATAAGAATGTTCCTTAATATCGTTTTATTATTGTCATAATAATTACGATTATTCGTTATGATGAAGTTAAAAACCCAGGAAGTCAGCACAGCACAGGGATGGTGGGAGCCCCTCATAATGAGCACAGCACAGGGATGGTGGGAGCCCCTCATAATGAGCACAGCACAGGGATGGGGGGAGCCCCTCATAATGAGCACAGCACAGGGATGGGGGGAGCCCCTCATAATGAGCACAGCACAGGGAGGGTGGGAGCCCCTCATAATGAGCACAGCACAGGGATGGTGGGAGCCCCTCATAATGAGCACAGCACAGGGATGATGGGAGCCCCTCATAATGAGCACAGCACAGGGATGGTGGGAGCCCCTCATAATGAGCACAGCACAGGGATGGTGGGAGCCCCTCATAATGAGCACAGCACAGGGATGGTGGGAGCCCCTCATAATGAGCACAACACAGGGATGGTGGGAGCCTCTCATAATGAGCACAGCACAGGGATGGTGGGAGCCCCTCATAATGAGCACAGCACAGGGATGGTGGGAGCCCCTCATAATGAGCACAGCACAGGGATGGTGGGAGCCCCTCATAATGAGCACAGCACAGGGATGGTGGGAGCCCCTCATAATGAGCACAGCACAGGGATGGTGGGAGCCCCTCATAATGAGCACAGCACAGGGATGGTGGGAGCCCCTCATAATGAGCACAGCACAGGGATGGTGGGAGCCCCTCATAATGAGCACAGCACAGGGATGGTGGGAGCCCCTCATAATGAGCACAGCACAGGGATGGTGGGAGCCCCTCATAATGAGCACAGCACAGGGATGGTGGGATCCCCTCATAATGAGCACAGCACAGGGATGATGGTAGCCCCTCATAATGAGCACAGTACAAGGATTGTGGGAGCCCCTCATAATGAGCACAGCATAGGGATGGTGGGAGCCCCTCATAATGAGCGCAGCACAGGGATGGTGGGATCCCCTCATAATGAGCACAGCACAGGGATGGTGGGATCCCCTCATAATGAGCACAGCACAGGGATGGTGGGATCCCCTCATAATGAGCACAGCACAGGGATGATGGGAGTCCCTCATAATGAGCACAGCACAGGGATGGTGGGATCCCCTCATAATGAGCACAGCACAGGGATGGTGGGATCCCCTCATAATGAGCACAGCACAGGGATGGTGGGAGCCCCTCATAATGAGCATAATGAGTCGACGACTGCCATATTGAGAAAGGTTTTTTTGCTTTTTAAATTCATCATAACGAATGTTCGTAATTGTTACAAAAAGTTAACAAATCTAACGAAAATTCGTATTTCGTACAAAACAAACCCAAATTGAATTTCGGACACGAAATACGAATTTTCGTCTAAAACGGAACAAAACAAATTTATTGACGGCGCACATGTCTATTTTATATTGATGCACTTTTTAAAACTTTATGTAGCAAAAAAAATAAAAAATTATTTTAATATTATTTTTTTTTAATACTTTTTTGGGGGTTAGGGATAAAGAATCTTTGCTGAAATATGGTTTCCCAGTCCTCAAACACCCTCCCAGTAACAGACCCTCTGCAACAAACCCCCCTTCCCCAGCAACAAGAGATACCCCAGCAGCCAGCGTCATTAGGCTCTCCAGTAGCCAGCAAGAATAGACTCCTCCCTCAACAGTAGATGCCGCCCAGCAACAATAGATCTCCCACCAGCAACAACAGACCACCCTGCAACAACTTATCCCCCTAGCAACAATAGACCCCCTCCCTCAATAGTTACAGAGTTACATAGTAGGTGAGGTTGAAAAAAGACACAAGTCCATCAAGTCCAACCTATGTGTGTGATTATATGTCAGTATTACATTGTATATCCCTGTATGTTGTGGTCATTCAGGTGCTTATCTAATAGTTTCTTGAAACCATCGATGCTCCCCGCTGAGACCACCGCCTGTGGAAGGGAATTCCACATCCTTACCGCTCTTACAGTAAAGAACCCTCTATGTAGTTTAAGGTTAATCCTCTTTTCTTCTAATTTAAGTGTCTTATTAAATTCCCATAGGTGAAAACGTTTTGTCACCAGTACGGTATTTGTAATTTGAAATCATATCCCCTCTCAAGCGTCTCTTCCCCAGAGAGAATAAGTTCAGTGCTCCCAACCTTTCCTCATAACTAATATCCTCCAGACCCTTTATTAGTTTTGTTGCCCTTCTTTGTACTCGTTCCATTTCCAGTACAGCCTTCCTGAGGACTGGTGCCCAGAACTGGACGGCATACTCCAGGTGCGGCCGGACCAGAGTCTTGTAGAGTGGGAGAATTATTGTTTTATCTCTGGAGATAATCCCCTTTTTAATGCCAATATTCTGTTTTATTTGTTAGCAGCAGCTTGGCATTGCATGTCATTGCTGAGCCTATCATCTACTAGGACCCCCAGGTCCTTTTCATCCTAGTAAATCTCTCCCAGCAGCAATGGACCCCCCCAGCAACAATAGATCCCCCACCAGCAACAAGAGACCACCCTGCAACAACTGATCCCCCTAGCAACAATAGACTCCTCCCCTAATAGTATATCCCTCCCAGCAGCAATGGACCCCCCCAGCAACAATAGATCTCCCACCAGCAACAAGAGACCACCTGCAACAACTGATCCCCCTAGCAACAATAGATCCCTAGATTCCCCCAGAAGGCCAGCATCAATAGACCCTCCAGCACACCCCAGCAGCACCCCTTACATGAATTCAGTGTTAGATGTGCAGGAGGTGCTAGATCTGCGTTCCCTCGCTGCTGAAAAAAAAGCCCTGTATATATGTAATAAATAAACATATACAATATATATATATATATATATATATATATATATATATATATATATATATATATATATTAAATATACACTCACTTTCCACTTTATTAGGTACACCTGTTCAATTGTTTGGTAACACAAATTGTTATTCAGCCAATCACATGGCAGCAACTCAATGCATTTAGGCATCTAGACGTGGTGAAGACGACTGAAGTTCAAACTGAGCATCAGAATGGAGAAGAAAGGGGATTGATGTGACGTTGAACGTGGCATGGATGTTGGTGCCAGACGGGCCGGTCTGAGTATTTCTGGGATTTTCACACACAACCATCTCTCGGGTTTACAGAGAATGGTGGGGAAAAGAGAAAATATCCAGTGAGCAGAAATTGTGTGGAGGAAAATGCCTTGTTTATGTCAGAGGTCAGAGGAGAATGGGCATTCTGGTTCCAGATGATAGAAAGACAACAGTAACTCAAATAACCCCTCGTTACACACAAAGTATGCAGAATACCATCTCTGAACGCACAACACATCAAACCTTGAAGCAGATGGGCTACAGCAGCAGAAGACCACATCGTGCTCCACTCCTGTCAGCTAAGAACAGGAAAGTGAGGCTACAATTGGCACAGGATCACCAAAATTGGAGAATAGAAGATTGGAAAAATGTTGGCTGGTCTGATGAGTCTGGATTTCAGATGCGACATTCAGATGGTGGGGTCAGAATTTGGCGCATGGATCCATCCTGCCTTGTATCACCGGTTCAGGCTGGTGGTGGGGGTGTAATGGTGTGGGGGGATGGGGTATAACCGGTTCAGGCTGGTGGTGGGGGTGTAATGGTGTGGGGGATGGGGTATCACCGGTTCAGGCTGGTGGTGGGGGTGTAATGGTGTGGGGGATGGGGTATCACCAGTTCAGGCTGGTGGTGGGGGTGTAATGGTGTGGGGGATGGGGTATCACCGGTTCAGGCTGGTGGTGGGGGTGTAATGGTGTGGGGGATGGGGTATCACCAGTTCAGGCTGGTGGTGGGGGTGTAATAGGGGGGGGGATATTTTCTTGGCACACTTTGGGCCCCTTAGTACCAATTGAGCACCATTTATACACCACGGCCTACCTGAGTATTGTTGCTGACCATGTCCATCCATTTATGACTACAGTGTCCCCATCTTCTGATGGCTCCTTCCAGCAGGATAATGTCACCATGTCACAAAGCTCCAATCATCTCCCCACTGGACAATGAGGTCCCTGTCCTCCAATGGCCTCCACACCTCACCACATCTCATCCAATAGAGCACCTTTGGGATGTGGTGGAATGGGAAATTGGCATCATTGGCAACTGCGTGACGTTATCATGTCACTATGGAGCAAAATCTCTGAGGAACGTTCCCAACACCTTGTTGTATCTCTGCCACCAAGAATGAGGGCAAAAGGGGGTCCAACCCGGGACTAGCAAGGGGGTCCTAATAAAGTGTCCGGTGAGTGTTGTTGTTGTCACCATAATAGAACCACATTAGGTGGATCCAATCAGACACACTGCCTTTTACTGGCGCAGAATGTCGGTAAGTCACCCCAGTGATCGGTAATGAAATATCTCCGGAGGATCTTCTTTGAGTTCTTTTCCGGTCATGTGGGTTTCTCTCGTGACCTCGCCTGACATTTTGTCCCTCTCGGTCGGTCTCGGCGATCGGTCTGGTTCTTTAGAGCCTTAGATCTCGTGTTTGGTGACCCTGAACTCCAGACTTTAATACAATTTTCTGTCCTCCCCATGGGCCCCCCCCCCCCGTATGATCTCAGCTCGTGTCCGTTCCTTGGTGGGACCTCCTCGTGATCTTCAGACCGAGATAAACTTTATTACAAGAAACGCCAAGGCCCTTGTGTCTCTAAACTGATTTCTTCCTAATTCTTCCAAATCTCATTCCTTTTGTACATACAGCCGTGTACTATACTGTGTTCAGGGGTTGAATCTTGAAAGCTAAGCATCAATTAAAGTGATTTATTACAGTATAATATTATTTGATACATTGATGCAAATTACTAACTGCAGAAACAAGAAGTGTTCCAGGAAGAGAGTGGATATTACGACGATAAATTTGTGTGGATGGATCGCCATTTAACTATTAGACACGTGCGATTCGTTTCGTACGAATTTCCGATAATTTGTACATTCGGAAGCATCCAAAATACGAATTTCTCTTCTTACGAATTTTATACAAAATGCAAAATTTCGTTGACGAATTTCGTTTCGGGAGTGGGAGAGACGGCTCAGACTGGTACTGGTGGTCGATGGGAGATTCAGAATCTTTTCTATTATAGTTTGTTTTTTTCCATAGGAAAACTATTCAGAGTATTTCTAGTTACTGTTATTATTATACTGTAGGATCCAGGAAACAGAGGTGTTACAATATTAGGCACATATGTTGGACTGTATTGTCAGCTGGATTCTTATACCTTTGGACTGATTCTATGCATATTATATAGTCCCTTTTGACTATATATACAGATCCAGTGGCGGTGCGTCCATAAAGGGCGCACGGGCGCTGCCCCCTCTCTCCTGCCACCCCTCTATCACCAATAGATAGATTTATGCATTGCATGAATCTATCTATGTTCGCCGTTGCCACCCCCTATTCAGGTGCCCGGCCTAGGGTGACCACATTTCCAAACTACCATTCAGGGACACCCTCCCTTCCCAAAAATCAGCTTGTGCTGTAACGAATCACAGCACAGTGATTGGACACAAGAGGCGGGATTTATGATTTCTCCAATCACAAGCAGGGGGCGGGGATTGTGCTCCTCCAGGCATTCCCGGTCAGGACAAGTACTGTCAGTGAGTAAAGCGGTGATGTGGCGGCCTTTTTTGGGGGCATCAGATTGGCCCGGGGGGGGGGGGGTGGCTGTGTCAGTTTCATTCCGGGACACTGTATTGTCCTGGAATGAATGTGCCCGGGACAGATCTGCAAAATGCGGGACTGTCCCGGGCAATCCGGGACAGGTGGTCACCCTAGCTCGGCCCCTTTTCGGTCACTGGGCACCTGAATTACAGCGGCGGGGTATTTTTTGGAAGCACCCGATTAGAGCTATAAGCCTCGTACCCACGGCCGAGAATCTCGTCAGGAAAAAACACGTTGTTTTTCCTGACGAGATTCTTGAACAAGAATCTTGTCCCGGCCGAGTGTACACGCGCTCGATTCAAAAGAACCGCCGTTCTTTTGAATGGAACGAACGCGGTGACGTCATCGGCTACGACGAGCGTGCGCTCGTCACATTCGATGCCGCCATCTTGCTACACCCTACCTATGCCTAGGAAGCTACCGCGCATGCGTCAAAGTCATTTCGAGCATGCGTGGGTTTCCACGGCGACAGGTAAGTGTACACACTCTCTGGTTTCTCGTCGGGAAACAGGCCGACGGGAATCTCGACGAGAAAATAGAGAGCAGGTTCTCTTTTTTTCTCGTCGAGATTCTGGCCAGTTTTCTTGACGAGAAACCTGAAAGCCTCGTACACACGCACGGTTTTCTCGGCAAGAAAGCTCTGCCAGCAGTTTTCTTGTCGGTTCTTGACGAGAAAACTGGCCGTGTGTACGAGGCTTTAGGCTCTAAAAGGCGTCCAAAAAGGTGAACAGCGGGCGCCATGCTGGGAGCTCGCAGTTCACTCAGCTTTGTGTTAGGAAAGCCAATGAATATTCACTTTCCTAACACTGAACCGTCTCTCAGCCAATCAGGCGCTCGGGTCTGTTACCTGTCACCTGATTGGCTGAAACGACAGGCGCAGTGATTGGACGCCTATAAGGCGTCCAATTATAGCACAGGATGGGAAGAGAGGACGGGACAAGACATCGAGGAGCGTGGAGGACACTGCTGCCCCACCGAGACAAGTTAAGTGCTAAGCGGGCGGGGGATGCACACTGGTAGCATTTTATGGGCACAGTAGCAGCAATTAATGGGCACACTGGCAGCAATTGATGGGCACACTGGCGGGAATTGATGGGCACACTGGCGGCAATTGATGGGCACACTGGCAGCAATTGATGGGCGCAGTGTCAGCAATTGATGGGCACATTGGCAGCAATTGATGGGCACACTGGCGAAAATTGATGGGCACACTGGCGGCAATTGATGGGCACACTGGCGGCAATTGATGGGCGCAGTGTCAGCAATTGATGGGCACATTGGCAGCAATTGATGGGCACACTGGCGGCAATTGATGGGCGCAGTGTCAGCAATTGATGGGCACATTGGCAGCAATTGATGGGCACACTGGCAGCAATTGACGGGCACAGTAGTGGCAATTGATGGGCACACTGGCAGCAGATGATGGGCACAGTAGCGGCAATTGATGGGCACACTGGCAGCAACTGATGGGCACAGTGCCAGCAATTGATGGGCACACTGGCAGCAATTGATGGGCACAGTAGCGGCAATTGATGAGCACACTGGCAGCAATTGATGGGCACACTGGCAGCAATTAATGGGCGCAGTAGCGGCAATTTATGGGTACAGCGGCTGCGTTTGATGGGCACAGTGGCTGCGTTTGATGGGCACATTGACTGCGTTTGATGGGCACAGTGACTGCGTTTGATGGGCACAGTGGCTGCGTTTGATGGGCACAGTGGCTGCATTTGATTGGCACAGTGGCTGCGTTTGCTGGGCACAGTGGCTGCGTTTGCTGGGCACAGTGGCTGCATTTGATGGCACAGTGGTGGCAATTGATGGGCACAGTAGCTGCGTTTGATGGGCAAAGTGGCTGCAATTGATGTTTTTTTTTTTCAGTTTGTTTGCACCCCCCAAAAACTTTTGAGCACCAGCCGCCACTGTACAGATCATTGTGCCTTGACTATATACTGAACTTTTATTTGTATATGCAAATTACTTCTTAAATTCTGATGTTCACTGTTGTTATGCTTGTAAACGCTCAATAAAAATGTTTGTATTAAAAAATAAAAAAATACTTTTTTTTTTATTGGTCTTATGTAATATTCAAATTTTCTGAGATACTGAATTGTGGGTTTTCACTCGCTGTAAGACATAATCATCAAAATGAAAAGAAAGAAATGCTTGAAATATCTCGCTGTGTGTGTAAGGCATCAATATAAAATAGTAGGATTTTTAAAACAGCTTACCTGTAAAATCCTTTTCTTGGAGTACATCACGGGACACAGAGCAGCATAGTCATTACTATGTGGGTTATATAGAATTACCTTCAGGTGCTGGCACTGGCAACTTCCAAAACAGGAAGTACCCTCCCCTATATAAGCCCCTCCCATCCGGGAGTACCTCAGTTTTGTAGCAAAGCAATACGTGTCCCCAAAAGAGGGGTGGGAGCTCTGTGTCCCGTGATGTACTCCAAGAAAAGGATTTTACAGGTAAGCTGTTTTAAAAATCCTACTTTCTTGTTCATACATCACGGGACACAGAGCAGCATAGTCATTACTATGTGGGACGTCCCAAAGCAATGCCAAATGAGGGGGGGGATACACCATACATAAGCTGAGCGCTATCAGACGTGAGGATCTTTTGCGGCCTGCAACACACTGCGCCCAAAGGCGACATCCTCCTGACTTCTAACGTCCACCTGGTAGAACCTAGTAAACGTGTGTACTGAAGACCATGTTGCGGCCTTACAAATTTGCGCCAGGGAGGCCTGGTGATGCACTGCCCATGAAGTTCCAACTGCTCTCGTGGAGTGCGCCCTAACTTTGAACGGAGGCGGTCTACTTCTCAAGCCATAGGCTTGTATTATGACCTGTCGAATCCACTTGGCTAAAGTAGATTTTGATGCTGCCTGACCCTTTCTGGGGCCTTCCGGCAGAACAAACAAAGAATCCGTTCTACGAATCTGAGCAGTGGCTTTTAGATAAGCTTTAACTGCTCTTACTACATCCAAAGAATGCAATAACTTTTCCTCTACCGAGCTTGGTTTGGGGAAAAAAGAAGGAAGAACCACATCCTGGTTCAAGTGAAACCTCGATACCACCTTAGGAAGAAAGGCTGGGTGAGGACGTAATACTACTCTGTCTTTATGGATAACCAGATATGGCTCTTTACAGGACATGGCGGCTAATTCCGACACTCTTCTAGCCGAGCATATGGCTACTAAAAATATCAATTTCCTGGTGAGTAGAACCAAGGAAATGTGCCGCAAAGGTTCAAATGGCTGCTTCTGCAGAACCGACAGAACCAAATTTAGATCCCATGGGCATATGGGAGCCTTAATCGGTGGAATAATACGAGTCACACCTTGCATAAAGGATTTGACAAGTGAATGCATAGCCAGGGGCCTTTGAAATAGTATTGACAAGGCCGAAACCTGGCCCTTGATAGTACTTAAGGCAAACTTCCTGTCTACAGCCCACTGCAGGAAGTCCAGAATTCTGCCTATAACGTACTTACGTGGATGCCATTTTCTGGCCTCGCACCAAGTGATGTACGCCTTCCAAACTCTATAGTAGATCTACCTGGATACAGGCTTCCTGGCATTGATTATAGTTGATACCACAGAGTTAGAGAGACCTCTCTTCTTTAGGATGTGGGATTCAATAGCCAGGCCGTTAAACTTAGAGTTAGTAAGGAAGGGTGGTATATCGGTCCTTGCGAAAGCAGGTCCGGACGACGTGGAAGGGTCCAAGGACTCCCCACAGACATTTTGATGATCTCCGCGTACCAGGCCCTTCGGGGCCACGCTGGAGCCACCAGGATCACCGGCTTCTTCTCCAACCTGACTCTGCGAAGGAGTCGAGGCAACAATTGTAGCGGAGGGAATGCATATATCAGTCTGAACTGATCCCAAGGGAACACCAGAGCATCCGAGCCGCAAGCGAGGGGATCCCTTGTCCGGGAGACAAATCTGTCCACCTTTGCGTTGAATCTGGATGCTAGCAGATCTACATCCGGTGTTCCCCACCGCTGACATATTGCTCGGAAGACCTCGGGATGAAGGGACCATTCCCCTGGGCATAACTGTTGGCGACTCAGAAAGTCCGCCTTCCAATTCTCCACCCCTGGAATGAAGACAGCTGATATACATGGGACATGCTTTTCTGCCCATTCCAGGATGTGACTTACTTCCCTCTGGGCTGCACGACTCCTGGTGCCTCCCTGATGATTGATATATGCCACTGCTGTGGCATTGTCTGATTGAATTCTGACAGGGGACCCTTGGAGTCTGGATGTCCAGGCTACTAGGGCGTACCAGGCTGCTCGTATCTCTAAGAGATTGATGGGCAGGGTTTTTACTACATTTGACCATCTGCCCTGGAGAGACCATTGCTCCAGTACTGCCCCCCAGCCTATAAGGCTGGCATCTGTAGTGACCACCTTCCAAGATATCGGGCTGAAGGGTTTTCCCTTCTGGAGATTCTGGGGGATCAACCACCAGCAGAGACTCTTCCGAACGGAAGGGGACAAAGCCATCGGGAAGTCTAGAGCCTGAACTTTTCCGTTCCAGGCTGAGAATATGGCCCTTTGTAAATTCCTTGAGTGGAATTGGGCGTATGGCACAGCTTCGAATGATGCTACCATCTTTCCTAGCAGCCTCATGCACAGGCGTATGGACGGCTGTCTTTTTGCACAAAGCAGACGGACCAAGGCCCTCAAAGAGGATACCTTGTCTAGAGGTAAGAAAATCTTCCTCTGGTCTGAATCCAGCCGTAGCCCTAGATATACCAGGTTTTTCACTGGCTGTAGGGCTGACTTGTCCAGGTTGATGACCCAACCGTGAGACTCTAGATACTTGATTGTATCGACAATTACCACTTCTAGCTTGGCAACTGAGTGGTCCATCAACAACAGGTCGTCTAGGTATGCCATTATCGTTACACCCCGTGTTCTTAGATCGGCCAACAGTGGGGCCAGAATTTTTGTGAACACTCATGGTGCTGTGGCCAGACCGAATGGTAAGGCTCTGAACTGAAAATGGCGCCCTTCTACTGCAAAGCGTAGGAATTTTTGATGACCTGGAAAGATGGGAACATGCAAGTAAGCATCTTTGATGTCGATCGAGGCTAACCATTCCTCCCCTTGTAGGGCAGCGGTGACCGATCGGATCGACTCCATCCGGAAAGACCGGACGTTTAGAAATTTGTTTAGACTCTTTAGGTCCAATATGGGTCTTATGTCCCCGTTTGGCTTCGGGACTGTGAAAAGGTTTGAGTAGAAACCCAACCCCCACTCTTCCATAGGAACCTCCATAATTACTCCTTGGAGCAATAGTTGTTCTAACGCCAATAGGAGAGACCCTCTTTTCAGAGGGTCTTTTGGCATGCCTGACCACATAAAATGGGAAGGAGGAGACTCTTTTAACTCCAACTTGTATCCCAGAGTTACTGCGGAGAGCACCCATCTGTCTTTGATCGTCTCCTGCCAGGTCTCTGCGAACAACTGAAGTCTTCCCCCCACCCGTTTGAGTGGGGGCAGCCCTTCATAGGCTTGACTTGGAGGCTGGTTTAGTACCTCTTCGGATCCAGGGCTTTTTATTACCCTGTGGCTGTCCCTGATTTTTACCTCCTGAGTTTGACTGAGGAGGCCGTCGGAACTGCTTAGTAGCAGACGACGCAGGGATAGGAGAGGTAGTCCTCTTAAAAGATGGACCCCTAGACCTCTTTTTACTCGGTAAGAGAGTACTTTTACCACTGGAAATCTTCTGGATATACTTATCCAGGTCTTCGCCAAAAAGGCGTTCCCCATGAAATGGGAAGCTAACTAAGAGCTTCTTACAGGGAGCTTCAGCAGACCAGTTTTTGAGCCACAGAAGCCTACGCATATGTACCAAAGACAGCGTGAGGCGGGAGGCCTGATGGATAGAATCCTTGATGGCGTCAACCGCAAAGCATAATGCTCTAGGCAGATCAGCCAGAGCCTGGGCCTGCTGGTCTGGCAAATCCCTCAGGACCATTTTCATTTGATCCTTTAAAGCTTGGCAGACCCCAATAGCTGCCACTGCTGGCTGTGTAACAGCCCCTGCTGTGGAAAAAGCAGATTTTAATAAAGATTCCAATTTTTTATCCACTGGATCTTTGAACATTTGAACATTATCTACTGGACATGTCAGTGATTTGTTCACAGAAGAGATGGCTGCATCCACCGTAGGAACATTCCATCTCTGGGTGAACTTTTCCTCCATGGGATAGATCACCGGAAACCTTTTAGGCGGAACAAATAGTTTATCAGGATGTTCCCAGTCCTGGTATATAAGTCCTTCCAATAATGGATGTATTGGAAAGGAGCAATTAACCTGGGGAGCTTTTAGCGACCCCAATGAGGAGACAGCAGTAGTTGATGGTTCAACAAGAGGCATTTTAAATGCAGATCGAACCATGTCAGTTAGGGTCTGGACCCACAATCTTTCAGTCTGTGATGCTGAAAATGGTTCATCTACTGTCGATTCCTCAAAAACAGAGCTAACCTCCTCCTGATCCCCTTCAGGTAGGTCGGTCCCTTCCTGGGACTGTTGCTCTGCCAACAGGCACTCTAATGGAGGTGATGGAGATCTGGCGCGCTTTCTTTCCTGTAGAGAAGAAGCGATCAATGCAGCCAATCTCTGCTCCAATCCCTCCAGAGTTGAGGAAAAAACCTCCTCTGTTATATATGCAGGAGCAGGTGGACTGAGGACAGCCGCAGTACCTGGCACTCCCGGGGGTTCCTTATGGGTATTAACCTCTGATTTCTCAGGGGAGGAGGGTGCAGATGACTGCTCCAGATCCTCAGAGCCCGATGGAGACCCCCTACACTTCCTGAGAGGTATATCTCGGAGTTTTTTAGGCGGCATATTCCTTAGTTCAAAGCTGAGGTATTCCAGCCGCAATACACCCCTTTACTGAAATAGTCTAATGCAATTTGCTGCTATGTACATCAGTGGGTGTCTACTAATGCGTCTTTCTGGGGATGCCTGTATCAACCGCCCGCTGTAAGCCCCTATACCATGCTACCAGCTCCTTTTCATGCTCTGTGTCCATAGCAAGCAGCGTGGACTGAGTCCTTTTATCTTGCTGGGACGCCCGCACATGCGCAGAAGCGCTGGGCGCACAGAGCGCGTCATCCGCCAGGCTCCGCCCCCTTTTTTGAAGCTAAACCTTATAAAAGGAAAGCATGTGTGCGCGCGCGCGCGTGCACGTGTGCGCTCTTGGCGCCATGTAGGGAGAGGAGCCAGGGTCCCTGTTTTACCAGGACTCGGGGATGGAAGGAAACTACTTGGCAGCATGACAGAGGAATGCAGCTTCCCTGATAGAGAGCTCACTCATCTGCCTGGACTTTCACCATGGAAGGAATAGTCCCAAGAAAAAAGACGTTCCACAGCGGCCTCTAGTGGACAAACACAGGTACCGCACTTTTGTCTTTTTTTTTTTTTTAAAACCTCCTTTATGAAAAAACATTTCCAGGTTTACAGTTTTTTTAAAACTTCCCTTATGAAAAAACATTTCTAGGATTTCTTAGGCATATACAGCTATTAGCGGGAATACCCTTTAGGTAACAGGCAGAAAGACATATTAGGCTTGGGGGTCCCCTCAATAGAACCAAGTTCCTGAGGGGCCCCCACTTACCTTTTCCCCGCCGCAGGACTTTGTTTGGTCCACAGAAGCCCAAACTTCACCTCTCACGGCAGGCATTGTACTAGACCTTCAGGGACCGGGTTCCCAAGGATTCCACTCCCCTGGACCTGTATAGCACCCTGCACAGATAGCCTCTTGGTTTTGGGTATGACCAGAGCTCTGGATCCCAGGGTCCAGCCCTCCTAAGAGAGGCATTACAGGCAAAACCCTGCTCTTCTCTGCAAGGCCCGGGTACCGACCGTTTAGCTATGAAGCTTTTTTGGTCGGATCCGGAATAGCTTGCTAAGGCCCAGAGAACCTGTACACAAGCCCAGATGAATACATGTTAACCTTGGCCAACACCTTAGACACTGGCAAAAAACTGAGGTACTCCCGGATGGGAGGGGCTTATATAGGGGAGGGTACTTCCTGTTTTGGAAGTTGCCAGTGCCAGCACCTGAAGGTAATTCTATATAACCCACATAGTAATGACTATGCTGCTCTGTGTCCCGTGATGTATGAACAAGAAATATGAGTTTCACCTTTTGAATTGAATTACTGAAAAAAATTTACTTTTTGATGATATTCAAAATTTTATGAGATGCACCTGTATATGAAGAACAGAAGTGGATTTCAGTGGGACTTTTCAGGTGCAACACATTGATTGGACAATGAATTCTATAAAAATTCAGCCTTTGTTTGAATATAATAAAATAATTTATCCAAAGAAAAACATATACAATATGACCCAAATCTTATAGTCCTTATTTCATAGCGTTATATTAGTTAAACCCAACATGTTTCACCCTGAAATGGGCTTCCTCGGGGGATGAACCAACCGCTTAGGGTCAAAGCCTTCTATTAAATGAAAATACAAACACGGATGCATGGATATTACACATTCTAAAAAAAACAAACGGAAGTTTCTCTTTAATGGATTATCCACCCCAAACTGATATTTCAGGGATGTGGTGCTATAGTTAAATGGAGATCCATCCACAGTAATTTATCTGCAGGCTAGGGACAGTCAGATTGGGGGGGGGGCGGGGGCTAGATGATGCTGGACATCTTCAGGAAATAAGGCTCTATCTGACTTGCTGCAGCCTCTAATGAACACTGTGAGAAGCTCACAGTGTGCAGTGAAATCAGAGGAGACAGGAGAGGAGCCTGTAAAATCTGTCCAAGGGAAGGCCAGATGTCAGAAACATCAAAAGTGCATTCGTAAAACGTTACCTGCGGTTATCGGAAGTATGTTGGGCAGCTTCTCCTGAATCATCAGCAGCAACCTCCCAGAATACAGCTGGAGGAGGAGGTACCCGGAATCTCCGGACAGCTTGGCGGACAAAAGAAGACTGTCGCTGTTCCACGTCCGGAACTGGAAGCTGACCGCCAGATCGTCCAGCTGTGGCGTGCCGGGCAGGAGCAGATAGCTGGTGCTGGGGCTGGTGAAGGTGATGGGGATAATGTGGGGTTCAGAGCAGGAAAAGGTGATATTCCCCTAAAAGAAAAAAAAAGGATATTGCAACAAAATGCAACAAATGTTTCCACTCAATTTTATATTTTTATCACACATTAAAAATAATCATCATTGAAATCACAATTTATTTATTTTTTGCTAGAAAATTACTTTAACCACCTCTCCAAACAATGATATTTTTCCTGAAAGAAGAGGCCTTGTAGAATCAAATGGTGGCAGCTGCAAAAAAATGTTTTATGTGAAACATGTTTGCACTGTTTACCAAACAAATAAAATACAATAAAATAACTTTGGTAACACAATAATATACCGTATTTTCCGGCGTATAAGACGACTTTTTACCCCATAAAAATCTTCTCCAAAGTCGGGGGTCGTCTTATACGCCGGTTACCTGACATGTAGAATCTCGTCAGACCGCGGCCGTCCATTTTTCAAAAGCCGCGCCTCCTCCTCATGCTGTCCTGTGATAGGCGGAACACTCAGCTTCCTAGCAGAGCCTCTGTTTAGTGTTCCGCCTATCACGGATGCCCTCTCGTCCTCGGCCTCAGATGAGAGGGCATCTGTGATAGGCGGAACAATGAACACAGTGTCTGCTGGGAAGCTGAGTGTTTCCGCCTATCACAGAACAGCACGAGGAGGAGGCGCGGCTTTTGAAAAATGGACGGCCGCGGTCTGACGAGATTTTACATGCCAGGGATAAGGTAGGGGTCACAGTGAGGTATGCAATGGGGGCACAATGAGGATCGCAATGGGGCACAGTGAGGATCGCAATGGGGCACAGTGAGGCATGCAATGGGGGCAGTGGGGCATGCAATGGGGGCACAGTGAGGATCGCAATGGGGCACAGTGAGGATCGCAATGGGGCACAGTGAGGCATGCAATGGGGGCACAGTGAGGCATGCAATGGGGGCACAGTGAGGCATGCAATGGGGGCACAGTGAGGATCGCAATGGGGCACAGTGAGGTATGCAATGGGGCACAGTGAGGCATGCAGGGGCACAGTGAGGTATGCAATGGGGCACAGTGAGGTATGCAATGGCACAGTGAGGTATGGTGAGGCATGGCTAGTCGGAAGGGGGGGTCGTCTTATACGGCGAGTATATCCCAAAATCCAAATTTTATCTGGAAAATTAGGGGGTCGTCTTATACGCCCAGTCGTCTTATACGCCGGCAAATACGGTACCCAATTTTTTGGTAGAATAAAAAAGATCAGATTACATTGAGTAAATAGATACCAAACATGTCAACATATTATTTATTTAGGCTTTTTTTACTACGATTTTATTATTTTAACACTTTTTTTTTTCTTCATTTATCTTTATTGCTATTCCATAGGGGGCTAACAAGCCCCCTATGTGATAACATGGGCAGGTGACAGGTCCTTTAACGGAGATATCAGCAGCCTATTAATCCTCCAATGTCTCCCCTGCCCTCCACTGCAGCTAATCCAGAACAGATCATGCTTAATTTACTAACGCGTTTCGGACAATCAGGCCTTAATCAGTTCATGATTAAGAAAATGTAGCCGCGCTAAATAAAATAATGAACCAAAATGAATAAACCAAAAATTAACCCACACAATCAATATTGAGAAAGGTGTATGGTTACATCATATCTGGAACAATAAAATTGTGATGATAAAGTCCCAACTAAGTGCATATATAAAAACGTCCAATGATTATAATAAGTCCGTGAACATGAATAAGTATAAGTCAGGTATTATCAGTGACGTATTCCACCACCACATACACTGTGCCAGCACCACATAGAATGCGTGCTTACCACAAGGCAAGCAAGATGGGCTTGCGGCTAATAACCCCGCCAGGGCCTTTATCCAGGGGGTTCTAAAGCGGCAACTCCGGATGGTCCGAATGGTGGTAGAAAAGTATGCAGCGGATAGCTGGATTATTTTGAACCTTCAAGTCTCATGTGAAGTGGTCGAGTATTACCAAAAAGGAACTCACCATGGTGTAAATCTGATAAAAATTGACATTTATTAAAAGTAAAAACACACTTACAACAGTAAGATGATTATAAGCAAACAAATAGCCGGCCGGCTAGTGAACGCCCGTCCGCTCAGACAAACACACGCGATGACGTCAGCACGTCCACTCCTCCCGACGCGCGTTTCGTCATAAGATGACGTCGTCTTGGGGCATGGGCGATGCACTGACGTATCGGGTTATATACAGAGCCATAGAAACCAAGCCTTGATTTAAGTCAGGACCGGGAACATCTAAGATTCTGCACGGAGACCCGACAAAGGCCAAATCCACCATGCTAGAAACTGGCAAGAAGGTTAAAACCACTGTGAATCAGTCAATCAAAACTGAATCCCTAAAAAAGAGGAAGAGAACCTACAGTAACAATAATATAAAAATGTAGTAAAATGTAGCCTAATGTAAATTAATAATGGCACTTGTATTGTATCAAACCAGACATAAATTGAAAAAAAAAAAACTCTAGTGTTGATTTCGTGAACAGTCCCTATACATCTCAAATATATGCGATAACACACAGTGAGTGTGAGGGGAGATAAAATAAATAAAAAAAAGGAAGAAAGAAGGGAGAATATCGGCCTAAAGGATGGCAAACTTGCAGATTTATGAAAAATGTCACGTAAATTAAAATAAGGAATGCCAACGTTCTAATGAATATCCACCAGGCTGTTTGTATTAGGGCTGCAACTAACGATTATTTTCATAATCGATTAGTTGGCCGATTATTGTTTTGATTAATCGACTAATCGGTTAATAAACGTAAAAAAAAAAAAAAAAAGGTAATTTTGCTGCGATTTGCATTTTGGTTTTTTTTTGCCCAATTTGTTGTTGGGCAGATTACAAAACACAAATTGCCGCAAAAACACATTATTACATGCTTTTCTGCAGCTTCTCCATTGAAGTATAATAAACCAAAAAAACAAAATAGCACCGTTTTGCGCTAAAAAAAGTCCTTGCCCTTTCCAAATATGCAGCAACTGAAAAAATCCTGGATGTGAACGTGTCCCATAGAAACCATGTAAATGGACTGTAGTGTGTTTCTGCAAAAAGCACCCGGGCCTGAGATGTTTAGTAACATAATGGGGTTAAAAAAAAAAAAAAATAGTACAAAAAGAGCAAATAATCGCTACTGTAAGGGGTTAATTTTTTACTGTGGGTCAGTGAAAGTAATATTTACAGTAGCGATTTGCTCTTTTTGTACTATAAAGGGCTAATTTTTTATTTTTTTTAACCCCATTATGTTACTGAACGATTAATCGATTACGAAAATTGTAATCGATTAATTTCATAATCGATTAGTTGTCGATTAATCGATTAGTTGTTTCGGCCCTAGTTTGTATATATCTCTTAAATTCTAATTGTTATTTTTTAATTGGGAAACTTCATTTGGGTGTAAATTAGGAAAGAAAGAAAAAACAGTCGGTATACACTCTTAATATTGTAAAGAGTGAATATGCTGTGATAATGGGTACTTGAGACCCAAAATGATTGGCCAAAATTAATAAACACCAGGCCCAAGGGTAGGCCCCTGGGTGTTAAGAAGGGCACCAATTACTGATGACACAAATTAATAATGGCTAAAAATTAAATAAATGGAATGAAAAAAGGGGGGTTATTAAGTTAAGAACAGCCATTATAGCAATGTATTAATATATCAAAAAAACGATATGATGTTGGGGGGGGGGGGGGCACCCAAAAAAAAGACAATCAGAACTCAGCAGAGCGGTATTAGCGCTTCGCCGTTACCCGTACCAACAATTCACCTTTGGAGACGATAATAAACCACCAGCTCCAGCGACGGCTATAATAAAAGCATTGGAGAATAATACTCTCATGATCTTTGCAGAGGCTGAAGGTATAATTCGGTATATTGTCACAGAGGAAGGTCGCCAGGACTGGATATAACTCTTCGGCTTGCAGACGGAGATCTCCGTTCACAGACCGTCGACGTGGCGGTGTGCCGTCTCTGCAGTGTGATCAGACATTTGTTACCGTGAGTTATTCTCAGCTGTTGTATTTAATGGTCTGGAGATGATGAGCTATCAGATGTGCGCTATCTCTGATATTGAGGATATCATTCTGCGGAGAAACATTTCCTCGTTCCTAATTACACCAGCAGGATTACATTGACTGATGATAATAATGCATACATCCAATATTACTCTACGTTATGACGCCACGCCGCCGTAACTTAACGCTCACAGCCCAATCAGTCATAACGGCTCTGGATACGGTATTATAATTGATAATGCAAACATACTTATTCATCAATTATACCGCGATGATGAGCGAGCCTGATGCCGAGGACGCCAATCTGATTGGGAAATGGAACTATGCTTAAGCCAGCCATAGACAGTTCAAATCTTGGCCAGGGACTGACAGAAATTCTAACCATGTATGGGCAGGCTACATTGTACCGAAGTTGGTTTGATCTTTTTTTTTAAAAAAATTGTTTACTGCTGCCCTAGACCGGAAATGACGTCATGAAGTCGCTCCGGACCTCCAAAGTCATACAGGCAATCCGAAATGATCTAGTCTCTCATTGTCTCTGTGACCAGCCGGCTGCACCGTTGGGTCGTTTCTCAGGCACGCCAGTGAAAACACTCACAGTGGTCGTAAGAATGGTACCCTTATAGACAGCTAAAAAGATTTTTGGTGTCAATCAGCTGGCTCTGCCATGTGGCATTGGCCCTGGAATTATGCAGGCACCATAAAATGGGTGGTCAATTAGTCACAGCTCAAGGAAGCCTTGGCAATATCTGGAGGAACTCGAGAGTAGGAGTCTGAAGGAAATCAAGCTGACAAGGAAGTCCACAGCTACTCCAAAAAACACTCTTTTCAACAGTGTTGTGAAGGAACCTTAAAGTGGGTATCCACCTCTCCTGTCTGCTAAGAATAGGAAAAAATAGGTTTTAAGAAGTCACTGTATTGTTAAAACTGGATGACTGCGGATTGGAAAAATGGCTCAGAGAAAAACCAATCAGCTTCCATTTATTTTTTCCAAAGCTTAATTTAAACAAGCTGAAGTTAGAAGCTGATTGGCTACCATGTACAACTTCACCGGACTCTGAACGCTCCAGTTTTAGTAACTCAACTCCTATGTGGCCAAACGTATACATACCTCCAAACAATTGACTTCAGGCATTTAGGGCCCATTCACACAGGGGCGACTCGTCAGGCGACTCAGCCGCCTGACAAGTCACGTCTCGCTCTGTTGAATAGAACCGTTCTAATAGGAGCGACGCAAGTCGCTCCGACTTAGAAAAAGGTTTTTGTACGACTTTGGGGGCGACTCGGGGCGACTTGCATTGACTTCTATACAGAAGTCATTTTGCAAGTCGCCTCTGAAGTCGTCTTCAGATCGCCTTGCCGAGTCGCCCCCAAAGTCGCGCCGCCCCTGTGTGAATGGGCCCTTACAGTTAACAGTACTGTTAATGCTACATAGCATACATACATTTTAGACAATTGTGCTCTTCCAACAGATTGGTGAAGACCCCTTTCTGCTCTAACATGACTGTACCCCTCTGTACAAAGTCAGCCCCATAAAGACATGGTTTGACCACGTGTCCTGCACAGAGCCCTGACCTCAACCCTACTAAACAGCTTTGGGATGAATTGGAATGCCAATGATGAACCAGGTCTTCTCATCCAACAGTGGCACCTGACCTCACAAATGTTCTTTCGGCTGATTGGACACAAATTTCCACAGATGAACTTTTTTGTGGGAAAGCTTCCCAGAAGAGTAAAGTCAGCTTCAAAAAGACATACCGTATATACTTGAGTATAAGCCGACCCGAATATAAGCCGAGGCACCTAATTTTACCACATAAAAATGGGAAAACTTATTGACTTGAGTATAAGCCTAGGGTGTCCATCTGCATGTCTCACTGTGCCTCACTTTGCCTCACTGTGTCCATGAGCATGCCTCACTGTGCCCATGCCTCACTGTGCCCATGCCTCACTGTGTCCATGCCTCAGAGGGAAAGTGATCTCCTGGTAGTGACTACATCCTTAGTTTACATCTTTATCAACTTTGCCCAACTAACTCTGTACATGTAGCCTCTGAGAAAAGGAAAAAGTGACCCAAACCTACAAAGGGAAGGGCACCACAGCAGCAAAACAGTTAAATTGGCACAAAACCCTCCTATCATTTTTAGCCAAGGAAGCTGCCATCTTGGCCTCTGTTTGATCTTCAACTGCCATGGTGCGGTACGTGTGATCAACAGCCATTTGATGGCTTGCTAGTTTGGTTGAGAGCACAAGCCAATGTGACAGTTAGCATTCCTGGAACATGCTGGGAATATAACTGTTTTTTGAGACTGTTAAGTCGGTTTAGCACCACTTAACTCTTTAAGGCCCCTTTCACACTGAGGTGTATTTCAGGCGTTTTAGCGCTAAAAATCGCGCATAAATAACGCTTGAAATAATCCTGCCCCAGTATGCTCAATGTGAAAGCCCGAGGGCTTTCACACTGAGGCGATGCACTGGCGGGAGGAAAAAAAATCTCCTGCAAGCAGCATCTTTGAAGCGGTGAAGGAGCGGTGTGTATACCGCTCCTTTACCGCTCCTTCCCATTGAAATCAATGGGACACCGTGGCTTTAACCCTTTCTCGGCCGCTAGCGGGGGTTAAAACCGCACCGTTAGCGGCAGAATATCGCAGCAAATCCGATGGTACCGCCAGCGCACCTCCCCGCTCCAGTGTGAAAGGGGCCTAAAGCAGAAGTAAACCCATCCATAAAACAGTTTTATTTTTTACGGCACGTGCCGGAAATTTATTACTTCCATTGGTTGTGCTCTCAACCAAACTGTCAAACTATCCAATGGCTGGTGTCTAGGGTTGAGCAAACCCCTGGATGTTTGGGTTCGACGGGTTCGGCCGAACTTCGGAAAAAAGTTCAAGTTCGGGACCCGAACTTGACCCGAACTTGACCCCGAAACCGAACCACATTGAAGTCAATGGGGACCCGAACTTTTATAGGACTAAAATGGTTCTAAAAAAGTAATGGAAAGGGCTAGAGGGCTGCAAATGGCAGCAAAATGTTGTTAAGAGCATGGCAAGTGCTCTGCAAACAAATGTGGATAGGGAAATAACTTAAAATAACATGGGTGGGAGACAATGTGAAGGAACTGGAGGCACTGTCAGCAACCCAATCTACTATCGCCTGTACTTGTCCTGGCCTCAACATTCGTAGAGCCGCATTAGGCACGACCAAATACCGCTGCAGGCTCTGTCGCCTACTCGCACCTGAGGAAGGTGTTTCACTTGTGCGTGTATCTGGCACAGATCGACCACGTCCTCTCCCTGCAACAGGAGCTCCACCAGCAGCACCACGACCGGGGCCACATCCCTTATTTTACGGTCTCCTCATATTTCTCAAATTTAGGATCTTGCCCTAAATGGGTGTTTTTTGAATAGCAGAATAGAGCAACAGTATCTAAAGGGTGTATCTCACAGGTACAGATATGCAGAAAACGCACCAAAATTATTTTTTTTTGCCCTAAATTATTTTCTTTTTTTGAAGATCAGAATAGGAGAAGAGTATCTAAAGTGTGTATCTCACACATCACAGATATGCAGAAAACGCACCAAAAAAATGTTTTTTGCCCTAAATGTTTTTTTTTTTTGAAGAGCAGAATAGGAGAACAGTATCTAAAGTGTGTATCTCACAAGTACAGATATGCAGAAAATGCAGCAAAAAATTTATTTTTGCCCTAAATTTTTTTTTTTTTTGAATAGCAGAATAGAAGAACAGTATCTAAAGTGTGTATCTCACAGTAACATATGCAGTGCTGGTGCACTGAGCTTGCATAAAATGCCCGCCGACGCCAACCTAACTAACAGACGGATAAAAGTTATCTTTTCTCTGGCACTGGGCTCAGGGCAGGATAAAAAGATTGTGCACTGCAACCACACAACAAAATCAAGGTAGATCGCTGAGTAATTTGATTTCTGAATCAGGACTCCTATCTAATTCTCTCCCTCAAAGCAGCAGCAGCAGCAACCTTTCCCTACACTATCTAAAGCAGAGTGACGTGTTGTGCCATGTGCCTCTAGCTTATATAGAGGCTGGGTCACATGCTGCACTGGCCAATCACAGCCATGCCATAAGTAGGCATGGCTGTGATGGCTTCTAAGGGCACACAAGTTAAACGAATGTTGATTGGCTGCCCTGCAGCTTTTTAAAATGCGCCATTACATTGCCGAACACCGAACCCGAGCCTGAACATACAGTACATTGTTTGGGTTCGGGTCCGGGTACCAAAAACACAAAAGTCCGGTACGAACCCAAACTTTACAGTTCGGGTTCGCTCAACCCTACTGGTGTCATAACTGATCACATGTGCAGCATCATGGCAGTTGCCTGAAAACGATAGGAGGGTTTACTAGACTTTAACTTCTGCCTAGATTTGCAGCAAGCAAATCTTTGAAGCAAAACTTTGAATTCATACTTCATAGGGAGCGCAACAGTAAAAATGAGCCTTCAGAATTTAAAAATGATTTTCTGTTTTTTAATTTCTCCAGGGTTTCAGAACACATGATGTGCACATCCCAAACCTCGTAAAAATCTCAGGTTATAATATTATATCCTACCGGACACAAATTTGCAAATGACTGAAATAAACACAATTCGGGAAGTGAACAGTTGTAGGATAGCAAAGGACACAGCACTCGACATCCAAGCCTCTCTTACCACGATGTAAATCTGAGGTTTGCGTCTCTTGGCCAGGTCGATGACGTTGACTCCGTTGTAGTACAGGTTCTCGATGCAGCCGTGAAAATTCCGCTTCAGAAAGGCGCCGGGCTTCCCAGATACTGGAATTCCTCCAAAGCTGAACTTTGGAAAAGAAAAAAAAAATCAAAACTTGGCTCATTTCTTTACTTAACGGCACATTAAAATTGAGAGCAGAACGCAAATCAGATTATGAAGACAGTTTTCTAGTCAAGACAAATAGCTGTCTGCACAGTGCAAAATATTGGAAAGATTAATTCCTCAACCCCCCCCCCCCCCCCCAACGGGACACAATGTGGAGAAACTCTGAAAGTGAAGAAAAGCTGATATGGTATTATTGTCTTACGGTTATTTAAAGGAAAACTCTTTATATACTGAATTGTAGACATGTGCACACTGAAATATTTTCTTTTGGAATTTATTTAGTTACCGTATATACTCAAGTATAAGCCGACCCGAATATAAGTCGAGGCACCTAATTTTACCACAAAAAAATGGGAAAACTTATTGACTCTAGTATAATGTGGCGTACACACGATCGTTTTTCATGCCATTTTTTTAACCAACGTTTTTCTCGTCGTTATTTTCATGTTTCCTCTCAAACCTGTCTTGCATCCACACGATCATTAAAAAAAACGCTCGAGCAAAGCGCAGTGATGTAGAACACGTACGACGGCACTATAAAGGGGAAGTTCCATTCGAATGGCGCCACCCTTCATGTTAGTAAAGTTTGTTGAGCGACGATTCGCGCTTTTCAGTCTCGTGCTTTTCAGTCCGTTACAGCGTGACAAATGTGCTATCTCCATTACGAACGCTAGTTTTACCAGAACGAGCGCTCCCGTCTCATACTTGATTCTGAGTATGCGCGTTTTTTTTCCCCTCGTAAAAGCATACACACTATGCGTTTCCTACTGCACATGCGCGAGCCACGCGGCGCTTTGTGAATGGGTCGGCTGCTCTCTGGGATACACACAGTTCCCAGGAGTCAGCGTGCCCCATTCACCAGAAGACACCGCGAGTAGGATGGAGGAAGAAGACCAGCCGCGGACGATGAAGAGGCAGATTAGGGACTTCCGCATAGCAACCGCTATTTCTGGTAAGTAAAATTATTATTATTTTTTTTATTTAATTTTTTCAATTTATTTTTTCTTTTTTTTGATTTTTGGTAAAAAAAATAATAATTCAGGGAGGAACTCCACTTTAAGGTTATTCACATTCGACCGCAGGTTCGATAGACACAGATCGCTATTGTCAGCGTCATGTCGAATCTCCTATCTATATCGAACTGTTGTAGCAACGAAAACTAAACTAAAGCATTTTTTTATGTCGGATCTTTCAGATTTCGGATTCTGCGCGTTCGTTTTCGTTTGTTAAAACGCTAAGGAAAATACCTGAAATTCAGACGTAAACTAATGCACATGTCTACTGAATTGTGAATAAAGAGGAAGGCAAGTCAAAACCTAACTAAGCTTAAATCTACTCCCACCCCCATTCTTATGCCCTGTACACACGATCGGTTTTACCGATGAACAGTCCGATGGACTTTTCTCATCAGACAAACCGATCGTGTGTGGGCCCCATCGGTCTTTTTTCCCATCCCATAGAACATGTTTTAAATTTATCCGATGGGAAAAAAAACGATAGCAAATTCCGTCTGTGTTGAACTCCATCGGACAAAAAACCCACGCATGCTCAGAATCAAGTCGACGCATGCTCAGAAGCATTGAACTTAATTTTTCTCGGCTTGTCGGAGTGTTTTACATCACGGCGTTTGAGACGGTCGGATTTTTGACTGATGGTGTGTAGGCAAGACTGATGGAAGTCAGCTTCATCGGATTTCCGATGGAAAAATCCATCGGATTACAATCCATAGGAAATCCGATCGTGTGTACAGGGCATTAGTGAGATTCATCCTCTCTATTTGTCCTGTTTACCATTCTCATTGAAAGTGAAAGTAGAAGGAAATCCCACATTTTGGGTTGTCCCCAGAAAAGTGATAGAGGGGAAATCTTCCAACGGGGACACTAGTTCTGGTGGTTCTTCCTCAAGGAATTCCCTTAATTTGCAGGGATTTCCTCTCACTTCCTGTTTGGCTATGGGTCAGGAAGTGAAGGGAAATCTCTGCAATGGGACACAGATAGGGTGACCACGTGTCCCGGATTGCCCGGGACAGTCCCGCATTTTGCAGGTCTGTCCCGGGCACATTCATTCCAGGACAATACAGTGTCCCGGAATGAAACTGACACAGCCACCCCCCCCCCCCGGGCCAATCTGATGCCCCCAAAAAAGGCAGCCACATCACCGCTTTACTCACTGACAGTACTTGTCCTGGCCAGGAAAGCCTGGAGGAGCACAATCCCCGCCCCCTGCTTGTTATTGGAGAAATCATAAATCCCGCCTCTTGTGTCCAATCACTGTGCTGTGATTCGTTACAGCACAAGCTGATTTTTGAGAAGGGGGGGGGGTGTCCCTGAATGGTAGTTTGGAAATGTGGTCACCCTAGACACAGATGGCGAAAAAACAAAAAAACAAAAAAACACTCCCATAGTTCTACTTTAAAGTGGAGTTCCACCCAAAAATGGAACTTCCACTTTTTGGAACCCTCCCCCCCCTCGGGTGTCACATTTGGCACCTTTCAGAGGGGGAGCAGATACCTGTATAATACAGGTATTTGCTCCCACTTCCTGGCATAGGTCACCTCTGTGATCTACGCCACTTCCGGCGCCTACTCTGTACCCCCTTTGCCTTCTGGAGGACACACGGCTCCCAGAACACAGCTGGGACCAGTGAAGACGCGCAGCGCAACTCGCACATGCGCAGTAGGGAACCGAGAAGTGAAGCACGCAACGCTTCACTTCCTGATTCCCTTACCGAGCATGGCGGCGGCAGCAGCCGATCCTCAAGCGACAGATCGGCTTCGGCTGCCGACATCGCGGGCGACCTGGACAGGTAAGTGTCCATGTATTAAAAGTCAGCAGCTGCCGTATTTGTAGCTGCTGGCTTTTAATATTATTTTTTTTTTTTAGTGGGACCTCCACTTTAATATATATTATTATTTTTTTAAATACTGTTTCATTGGGGATGATAGCATCTTCAAACCTATCAGTCCTGGGGGGGGGGGGGGTCTAATCCCCTACCTGTGGCATTTATAAATTGCCCGTGTGATGGTGTGCGCTTAAAAGGGAGATCCGCAGTCTCAACCTTCATCTCTTCCTATGGACTTCCTTTAAAACCTATATAGAAATTTTTGATTACTATACGAATAGCCTAAAATATTTTATATTTTTTTACATTTTTTTTTATCTTAAGTTCTCCTTCAGTACTTAAAGCGGAGGTTCACCCAAAATATCAACTTTATTTTATTCAACTCATTGCACCATATACCGTATATACTCGAGTATAAGCCGACCCGAATATAAGCCGAGGCACCTAATTTTACCACAAAAAACTGGGAAAACTTATTGACTCAAGTATAAGCCTAGGGTGTCCATCTGCATGCCTCACTGTGCCTCACTTTGCCTCACTGTGTCCATGTGCATGCCTCACTGTGCCCATGCCTCACTATGCCCATGCCTCACTGTGCCCATGTCTCACTGTGCCCATGACTAGACTTACGTTTAACTTGGGAGTTTATGGAAGGGGTGCCCAGCTTTGAATAATCGTTGCTCCCCGGCCGTAGGTCCCCTAGACAGAAAACTTAGCACACTTGTAGAGGAGATCTGTGGCTACATGTGTGCCAGGTTTCGGGTCCAGGGAACCTACGGCCGGCCGGTACCCGGTCCCCAAATTTACCGGAGAAATGATCATTTAACATGGGAGTCTACGGAAGGGGTGCCCGGCTTTGAAAAATCAGTGCTCCCCAGTCGTAGGTCCCCTGGACAACAAACTTTGCACACTTGTAGAGGAAGAGTGTGGCTACTTGTGTGCCAAGCTTGGGGTCCATAGGACCTACAGACCGCCGGTACCTCGATCCCAAAGTCTGGAAGATCAGGCGCAAAAAAGGGATTTTTATAACAGCTTACCTGTAAAATCCTTTTCTTGGAGTACATCACGGGACACAGAGCGACTTAGTCATTACTAATGGGTTATATAGTTTACCTTCAGGTGCTGGCACTGGCAACTTCCAAACCGGAAGTACCCTCCCCTATATAAGCCCCTCCCATCCGGGAGCACCTCAGTTTTGTAGCAAAGCAATAAGTGTCCCAAAAAGAGGGGTGGGAGCTCTGTGTCCCGTGATGTACTCCAAGAAAAGGATTTTACAGGTAAGCTGTTATAAAAATCCCTTTTTCTTTTTCGTACATCACGGGACACAGAGCGACTTAGTCATTACTAATGGGACGTCCCAAAGCAATGCCAAATGAGGGGAGGGATACACTATACATAAGCTGGGCGCCATCAGGCATGAGGCTCTTTTGCGGCCTGCAACACACTGCGCCCAAAGGCGACATCCTCCTGACTTCTGACGTCTACCTGGTAGAATCTAGTAAACGTGTGTACTGAAGACCATGTTGTGGCCTTACAGACTTGAGCCAGGGAGGCTTGGTGATGCACTGCCCATGAAGTTCCAACTGCTCTTGTGGAGTGCGCCCTAACTTTGAACGGAGGCGGTCTCCTTTTCAAGCCATAGGCTTGTATTATGACCTGTCGAATCCACTTGGCTAAAGTAGATTTTTGATGCTGCCTGACCCTTTCTGGGGCCTTCCGGCAGAACAAACAAAGTATCCGTTCTACGAATCTGAGCAGTGGCTTTAAGATAAGCTTTAACTGCTCTTACTACATCCAAAGAATGCAATAACTTTTCCTCTACCGAACTAGGTTTGGGGAAAAAGGAAGGAAGAACCACATCTTGGTTCAAATGGAACCTCGATACCACCTTAGGAAGAAGGCTGGATGAGGACGTAATACTACTCTGTCCTTATGGACAACCAGATATGGCTCCTTACAGGACAAGGCGGCTAATTCCGATACTCTTTTAGCCGAACAAATGGCTACTAAGAAAATCAATTTCCTGGTGAAAAGAACCAAGGAAATGTGCCGCAATGGTTCAAATGGTTGTTTCTGTAGAACCGACAGAACCAGGTTTAGGTCCCATGGACATATGGGAATACTAACTGGAGGGCTAATACGCATCACTCCTTGTATGAAAGCTTTGACTAATGAATGCAAAGCCAAGGGCCTTTGAAAAAATATTGACAAGGCCGTCTGACCCTTGATAGTACTCAAGGCAAGCTTCCTATGTACAGCCCACTGTAGGAAGTCCAGAATCCTACCAATTACGTACTTACGTGGATGCCATTTCTTGGCCTCACACCACATGATGTACGCCTTCTAGATCCTATAATAGATCTGCCTGGATACCGGCTTCCTGGCATTGATCATGGTAGATACCACAGGATTAGAGAGCCCTCTCTTTTTTAGAATGTGGGCTTCAATAGCCAGGCCGTCAAACCTAGGGCTGGTAAGGAAGGGTAGTATATCGGTCCTTGCGAAAGCAGGTCCGGACGATGTGGGAGGGTCCAAGGACTTCCCACTGACATTTTTACAATCTCCGCGTACCATGCCCTTCGGGGCCACGCTGGAGCCACCAGAATCACTGGTTTCTTTTCTACCCTGATTCTGCGGATTAATCGCGGTGGGAATGCATATATCAGCTTGAACTGATCCCAAGGGAACACTAGGGCATCCGAACCGCAAGCTAGGGGATCCTTTGTGCGAGACACAAATCTGTCCACCTTTGCGTTGAATCTGGATGCTAGCAGATCTACATCCGGTGTTCCCCACCGCTGGCATATTGCCTGGAAAACCTCGGGGTGAAGAGACCATTCCCCCGGGCATAATTGCTGGCGACTTAAAAAGTCCGCTCTCCAATTTTCCACTCCTGGGATGAAAACCGCGGATATGGCTGTGACATATCTTTCTGCCCATTCCAGGATGCAATTCGCTTCCCTCTGGGCTGCACGACTCCTGGTGCCACCCTGGTGATTGATATATGCCACTGCTGTGGCATTGTCTGATTGAATTCTGACAGGGGACCCTTGGAGTTTGGATGTCCATGCTACTAGGGCATACCGGGCTGCTCGTATCTCTAAGAGATTGGTGGGCAGGGCCTTCTCTGCTTCTGACCACTTGCCCTGGAGAGACCATTGCTCCAGTACTGCCCCCCAGCCTATGAGGCTGGCATCTGTAGTGACCACCTTCCAAGAAACCGGACTGAAGGGTTTCCCTTTTTCCAGATTCTGGGGCACCAACCACCAATGGAGGCTCTTGCGAACGGAAGGGGACAGGGACATTGGTAAGTCTAAAGCCTGAACTCTTTTTGTTCCAGGCTGACAGTATGGCCCTCTGCAAGTTCCTTGAATGGAATTGACCGTAGGGTACTGCTTCGAATGAAGCCACCATTTTTCCCAGCAGCCTCATACACAGGCGTATGGATGGTTTTCTTTTTTGTACCCACTAAGTGGGTCAAATCTTTCAAAGACGACACCTTCTCTGGAGGTAAGAAAATCTTTCTCTGATTTGAATCCAGTCTTAGCCCCCAAGTATTCCAGACTTTTGACTGGTTTTAGGGCTGACTTGTCTCGGTTGATAATGCAACCGTGAGATTCCAGATACTTGATTATCTTGTGAACGACCACTTCTAGTTTTTTTCACTGAGTGGTCTATCAGCAACAAGTCGTCTAGATATGCCATTATCGTTACACCTTGTGTTCCTAGTTTGGCCAATCGTAGGGCCAGAATTTTTGTGAACACTCGTGGTGCTGTGGCCAGACCGAAAGGTAAGGCTCTGAACTGAAAATGGTGCCCTTCTACTGCAAAGCGTAGAAATTTCTGGTGGGCCGGACAGATGGGAATATGCAAATAAGCATCCCTTATGTCGATCGAGGCTAACCATTCCTGCCCTTGTAGGGCGGTGGCCACCGATCGGATCGACTCCATCCGAAAAAGTCCTGATATGTAGGAACTTGTTTAGCCCTTTTATATTTAATATGGGCCTCACGTCCCCATTTGGTTTGGGGACTGTGACAAGGTTCGAGTAAAACCCGAACCCGCTTTCTTCCAAGGGAACCTTCATGATTACCCTTGGAGCAATAGTTGTTCTAGTGCCAGAAGGAGGGATCCACTCTTCTGGGGATCGCTTGGCACGTTTGACCTTATAAAATGGGCAGGAGGAATGTCTTTTAACTCCAGCCTGTATCCCAGACTTACTGCGGAGATCACCCATCTGTCTCTGATGGTGTCCCGCCAGGTCTCTGTGAACAACTGAAGTCTTCCCCTCACCCGACTGAGTGGGGGCAACCCTTCATGACTTGGGGGGAGGTTTTGTACCTCTCTTGACCCAGGGTTTCTTGTTACCCTGTGATTGTCCCTGATTTCTGCCCCCTGGATTTGACCGCGGAGGCCGTCGGAACTGTTTCACAGCCAATGTGCCAGGGACTGGAGAAGTAGGCCTCTTAAAAGAAGGACTTCTACCCTTGTTCTTAACCGGCAAGAGTGTACTTTTACCGGCAGAAGTTTTCTGGATATATTTGTCCAGATCATCTCCAGATAAGCGTTCTCCATGAAATGGGAAGCTAATCAGCAATTTCTTACAGGGAGCTTCAGCAGACCAGTTTTTGAGCCATAGAAGCCTACGCATATGTACTACAGACAGCGTAAAGCAGGAGGCCTGTTGGATTGTATCCTTTATGGCGTCCACCGCAACACAAGGCTCTAGGTAGGTCAGCTAGGGCAAGAGCCTGCTGATCTGGTAAGTCCCTTAAGACTTGTTTCAACTGATCTTTCATTGCTTGGCAGACTCCAATCGCTGCTACCGCAGGTTGTGTCACCATGCTTGCTGTAGAGAAAGCAGATTTTAGTAAAGACTCCAATTTTTTATCTATTCGGTCTTTGAACATTGGAACATTATCTACTGGACATGTCAGTGATTTATTTACACAAGAGATGGCTGTGTCCACTGTAGGGACCCTCCATTTTTTAATGAACTTATCCTCCATGGGATAGATCACTGGAAATCTCTTGGGGGGAGTAAATATTTTATCAGGATGCTCCCAATCCTGGTAAATAAGCCCTTCCAATAAAGGGTGGATTGGGAAGGAACAGACAGCCTGGGGAGCTTTCAGCGACCCCAGCGAGGAAACAGTAGTGGTTGATGGTTCCGCCAGAGGCATTTTAAATGCTGATCGGACCATGTTAGTCAGAGACTTAACCCATAATCTTTCAGCCTGAGATGCTGAGAAAGGTTCTTCCACTGTTGATTCCTTTATAACTGAATCAACCTCATCCTGATCCCCTTCAGGTAGGTCGATCTCTGTGTGGGGCTGTTCCTCCACTAACAGGCACTCTGAAGGAGGAGACGGAGATCGGACGCGCTTTCCCTGTGACAGGGAAGCAGCGATCAATGCTGTTAATCTCTCTTCCAATCCTCCCAGAGTTGAGGATAAAACCTCCTCTGTTATATATACAGGAGCAGGTGGACTGGGGACAGCCGCAGCACCAGGCATTCCTGCGGGGTTCCGACGGCTACTGACCTCTGCATTCTCAGGGGAGATTGGTGCAGTGCAAGCATGCCCAATATCCTCAGAGCCCGATGGAGACCCCTTTGGCTTCCTGGAAGACTTATTTCCGGAGCGTCTGGACGACATATCCTTTAAGCACAAAGCTGAGGTATTCCCGTCGTCATACACCAATTTTGCTGGTAATAGTCTAACACAGTTGCTGCTATATACCAGCTGGTGTCCACTAAAGTGCCTTTCTATGGGGATGCCTGCATCAACCGCCTCTGTGTGCCACCGTTTTGTTGCTAGCTCTGTTTGCATCCAGCTGACACTTGTACTGTGTCTTTTATACATGCTGGGACGCCTGCACATGCGCAGAAGCGCCCCGGCGCGCATCGAGCGTCATCCACCCGCCCCGCCCCTTTTTTTTCATAGGAGGAGCGTGTACGCGGCCGCGCGCGCGCCCGTGCGCCATTGGCGCCCTTTTTTGAAACCAAGCAGGGACTAGGAGCCAGGGCCCTTTTTGCCGGAGGGCCTGTGCGGTGGATGAGCGCAGCAACAGGGCAGAGGAACTGGATTCCCACAGAGAAACTTACCAACTGCCTGGATCTTTTGACTTGACAAAACCAAAGATCCACATGACAAGAAAAATGGACCACAGCGGCCTCTAGTGGTTTAACACAGGTACCGCGGTCCTCTTTTTTTTTTTTTTGTTCTTGACTACTATTAAAATTTTACATTTTCCAGTAGTTATAGGCATACACAGATATTAGCAGGAATACCGTTAGGTAACAGACAGAAAGACAAATTAGGCTTGGGGGTCCCCCAATAGAACCAAGTTCCTGGGGGCCCCCACTTACCTGTTCCCCGCCGCAGGACTCTGTTTGGTCCACAGAAGCCCAAACTTCACCTATCACGGCAGGCATTGTAATTAAACCTTCAGGGACCGGGTTCCCAAGGATTCCACTCCCCTGGACCTGTATAGCACCCTGCACAGAAAACATCTTGGTCGTGGGTATGACCAGAGCTCTGGATCCCAGGGTCCAGCCCTCCTAAGAGAGGCATTACAGGCAAAACCTTGCTCTTCTGTTGCAAGGACCGGGTACCGACCGTTTAGCTATGAAGCTTTTTTGGTGGGATCCGGAACAGCTTACTAAGGCCCGTAAAAGAACCTGTACGCAAGCCCAGGAAAACACATGTTACTCTTTGGCCAACACCTTAGACACTGGCAAAAAACTGAGGTGCTCCCGGATGGGAGGGGCTTATATAGGGGAGGGTACTTCCGGTTTGGAAGTTGCCAGTGCCAGCACCTGAAGGTAAACTATATAACCCATTAGTAATGACTAAGTCGCTCTGTGTCCTGTGATGTACGAAAAAGAAAAGGTGACTCGAGTATAAGCCGAGGGGGGGCATTTTCCGCACAAAAAAATGTGATGAAAAACTCGGCTTATACTTGAGTATATACGGTATGTACATATATATCTAATATTTTTTTATAGTGCTGCTTTAATTACCTTGAATCTGATGTCTAAAGATGGACTTCCGGGTTTTCCTCCCGCGGGAGTTTGCGTTTCTTTTGTTTTCTGCCGACGCCGCTGTGTTTGCTGGGAGGTCTCCACAATGTCTCCTGGGAGCACAGTGTCATGCTTCCCAGGAGACAATGCGGAACGCCGTCCAGCGAAATCTCACCGCTTCCCGGAAGTCCGTGCTTGTGGGCTTTACAATGCCCACAAGCAAAGTGGAAAATGCCAGGATCGGTTTTTAAACGTTTATCTTTTATACAAAAACGGATGGGGGATGGTTTACAGCGCCAAACAAGTGAGTACTAAGTTGTTATCTGAAACACCATTGAATGCACAGAAGAAAAAAAAACGATGGTCCGCGGAACCTCCGCTTTAAAATAGCAATATATGTACCCTCATACCACAACCATTTTCTGTTTTTTATAATAGCTTGAAGAGTAAAAAAAAAAAATATATATATAATATTTTTATGCTGCAGAAATACGCAAAGGTCACTGGCAATTCCAGATAAAACTTCGCGATTTTATGCCTTTTATGGCGCTTGTAAAAAGTCAAAAGCGCAAAACACAATCTGGAGAGTGTGTGGCTTATGTTATTAATTTAATGCTCTATAAAGTTTCAAACATCTTTTGTTCTTTATTGCACAGTGACGTGTGAAAAATCCGGTTGGTATTACAGGCTATCGCTATCGCTCCGCCATATGTTAGACAGATTTACACAGTGAGAACAAGCAAGTTTTTTTGATGCTAAAAAAGGTGAGAAAACATTTTGACAATTGCTGTTTAGAAATAAAATAAATAAATAAAAAATCCTCCTTAATTTTTTATTTATTTTTTTTGTAGTCGGTTTAGTCTTGTTCTAAAAGTAATTAGCAAGTAATATATCTCCACCGAATTCCCAAACGTTTCTAATTTGTTAGGCCGCAATAAATATGCTATTGTCAAAGCCAATCCATATAATTGTGTTTCCAAAACAGCCAAAATGACTAATTAAGCTCAAGTTGGAGTTCAGTGTTTTGCAGCACAATTTCACTGTTGCACAATAATTCTAATTGCCTAATAAATAGCAATAATGCCAGTTATTTCCCTTTCAGTTTTATCGACCATCAAAACGCCCCCGAGATATAATTTAACTGCAGCCATAATCTTTTCGGTGGGCTTTGGCGCGCAATTTAATTAGAAAATTATTGCTATAAACAAAATATTAATGACGCCGGCTGCATTACAAATCTGCTTACCAATATTATCCAGAGTGTAAAAAGTGTACTGTGAAACCTGTATGGGTCTTGGTTAATTTCCATAGCGAAGACATAAAATGCATTAAAAATTCAATCCGACCGTTGATTTTGATCTCTCTGCGTTTTTTTTATTTTTTATTATGGTGCAAGGCACAAAGTTTTAATTTCTGGAGTAAAAACTTTCGAAAAAGAGAAAAAGCCAGTGTGGTGAAGAACAATCTGTTTTTGGGCCTTATGTATCTACGTGGTTTGTACCAAGATATGGAGTTCCTTTTTAGCCAATAGGGATGAGCCGAACACCCACCCCCCCCCCCCCCTGGTTCGGTTCACAGCAGTACATGAGAACAGGCAAAAAATTTGTTCAAACACGTGAACACCGTTAAAGTCTATGGGACACGAACATGAAAAATCAAAAGTGCTAATTTTAAAGGATAATATGCAAGTTATTGTCCTAAAAAGTGTTTGGGGACCCGGGTCCTGTCCCAGGGGACATGTATCAATGCAAAAAAAAGTTGTAAAAAATTACCATTTTTTCGGGAGCAGTGATTTTAATAATGCTTAAAGTGAAACAATAAAAGTGAAATATTCCTTTAAATTGCGTACCTGGGGGGTGTCTATAGTATGCCTGTAAAGTGGCGTATGTTTCCTGTATTTATAACAGTCCCTGCACAAAATTATATTTCTAAAGGAAAAAAAGTCATTTAAAACTGCTCGCGGCTATAATGAATTGTCTGGTCCCGGAAAAACAGATAAAAGGCATTGAAAAAAACAACATGGGTCCCCCCCCCAGTCCATTACCAGGCCCTTTGGGTCTGGTATGAATATAAAGCGGAACCCCGAACCAATAAAATAAAAAATGCGTGGGGGTCCCACCAAATTCCATTACCAGTCCCTTCAGGTCTGGTATGAATATTAAGGGGAACCCTGCACCAAAATAAAAAAAATGGTGTGGGGTCCCCCTCAAAATCCATACTAGACCCTTATCTGAGCACGCAACCTGGCAGGCCGCAGGAAAAGAGGGGGGGGCGAGAGCGCCCCCTCTTGAACCGTACCAGGCCACATGCCTTCAACATGGGGAGGATGGGGACAAGGGCCTCATCCCCACAACCCTTGCCCGGTGGTTGTGGGGGTCTGCGGACGGGGGGGCTTATCAGAATCTGGAAGCCCCCTTTAACAAAGGGGACTCCCAGATCCCGCCACCCCCCTATGTGAATTGGTAAAGTGGTACATTGTACCCCTACCATTTCACCCAAAAAAGTGACAAAAAAGGTAAAAAAAAAAAACACACACACAACTTGGGACAAGTCCTTTAATAAAAAAATAAAAATAAAATAATATTCCAGCGCTGTAATTCTTCTACGACCCGCCGCCATGAACGATACAGCCTCCTATTTTATTTATAACAAAATAAACAGCTCTTAAATAACCGAGGGCGGGGCCACCCATGGCGTGGACGGGTGACCCCATCCCCCTCTGATGCAACGGGGTTTCCGGCGGTTTCCCCGTGGTGTCACAGGTGACCCCCGCCCCCCTTGTGGTGTCAGAGGGGGACGGGGTCATCCGTCCAAGTCATGGGTGGCCCCGCCCCTGGTTATTTAAGAGCTATCAGATGGGTCGCGCGTCATTCGGCCCCGTTACCAATTCACATAGGGGGAGGTCCGGGATCTGGGAGTCCCCTTTGTTAAAAGGGGCTTACAGATTCTGATAAGCCCCCCCGTCCGCAGACCCCCACAACCACCGGGCAAGGGTTGTGGGGATGAGGCCCTTGTCCCCATCAACATGGGGACATCCTCCCCATGTTGAGGGCATGTGGTCTGGTACGGTTCAATAGGGGGGGCACTCTCTCGTCCCCCCTCTTTTCCTGCGGCCTGCCAGGTTGCGTGCTCGGATAAGGGTCTGGTATGGATTTTTGGGGGGAACATCAGAGTCCCACATCACAAGAGAGCAATCTGCTCCCCCCTCCACAAACAGCCCTACCTGCAAATCTTCACTCTAGATGTGTGAACCTGAAAAGGTAAAATAGGCAATGCAAAATTGAATGTGAACAAAACCAAAACATAAAAGTCCAAAGCGAATAATAAACATCTCTGGAAGTTCCATTACAGTTCAGAATAAAGTGAAAAGGTCTTTCTGAGATAATCCGAGATGAATCTTGAATAAACAGTCAAAATGGTAAAGTGTTCATGCTTACCAGATTCGATGGACATGTGTACCGTATAGCACGTGGGTCAAACAGGCACTCTTGAGGGAATGACCTCAAGCAGGAACTCCCACCACTGGAAAAAAAGGTAAGAAGGGTTCCACCCAATGTTGAATGAGGACTGTCAGGTATCCATGATGGACTCCAAAACATGCGGATGGCTGGTGTTTTTTTTGGGGGGGGCAGCAAACAACCACCCCTCCGACACTTACCCCATTGGTTGCAGGCGTACGGGCTCCTATGAGCGGCGGGGAACAGCTGGGTTGCAGGCTCCTATGGGCGGCGGGCAGCATCTTCTGTGTCTTCTCTTCATCACGGTGGCTTCCGCCATGCGGCTCCTCCCTCCTCCTCCTTGGCATCCAATAAATTTGCCTGTCTATTTAGCCAATCGGGTGACGGGTGTCAAAACCCGCTTCCTGATTAGCCGTAAGGAGAATCAGTGTTAAAACAGAAAATATTGATCTGCTGTTGTAACACACCTGGGTGGGAAAAAAACAGCCGCTCCACACTGGAATCCATACCCGGTGTCCTGAAAGGGGCTGGATGCATGGATAAGGGAGGTGACGATGGAGGGGGCGCCCGTGCGCCCATAATGGTTGGGCCGCCCCTGACAACACATATCTGCTCCCCCCTGCAAATCTTTACTCTGGATGTTTAAATAAACATTGTTCATAAGTTTATAGGTGAGAGATACAAAGTAACCTTGTTTATATAAACATTATAAGGTAACATTGTTACTTTTGTATCTACGCCATTTCATTTATCTGCAGATCAAAGTGATGAGCTTCAATCTCCCCGTCAATATCAGAGTCCCTTCATCACATCAGGGACCACTACACATCAGAACCCCCCCCCCCCACACACACACACACACACACACATTTTAACACCAGGGTGCCTTCTTCACATCAGTGTCTCCCCCATTATATCAGATCCCCTCTTTATTATTCACTTTGGACTTTTATGTTTTGGTTTTGTTCACATTCAATTTTGCATTGCCTATTTTACCTTTTTAGGTTCACACACTATTTACTTGCTCACTTAGCGCCACACTTTTGTTTTTTATTTCCATTTTGCACTGTATGTCTATTGACATTTTGGCTGCTTATTTTGTTGTCTATGCGCAATTTTTTTCTTTATTTCTTTTTTAAAAAAGCAAGCAAAGGCCCGCATCTGGCCCCCGGGCCCCAGTTTGAAACAACTGCTCTAAAGGGACAAAGGTGACCAATGCAGTTGCACGCCATAAGGTTTGTTCTCTTGAAATTCAGGTCAAACTCATATTCAACCCAAATTCAACGTTAATCAGCACGCACCATTTTTGTTTTGCTTATATGCAGGACTAAGTAATGTCTTGCCATTTAGGTCTAGTCATTGTGCACAATGAGAAGTGGGAACGCCTGAGGCTACTGGGAACGCTAATGGAAATAGTTGTAATAGTAGTTACTGTGTATCTGATAAAGTATATAAACAGAATGAGGTTTCATTGAAATAGTAATTTTCCTTTTTGTTGTGAAATGACCCTGCATACAACACTTAAGGTGGAAAAAAACATAATCAGTTTGGATTCCTGCCTTCTGAGACTTAGCTTCTCAACTTTTCACAAAGGTTCCTATTACTTTCTAGATGCAAAGTAGGTGTACCGGAAACCATAATGGCCCAATTTGATGAGGAAAATGTTGCACAACAATTTTCTGTTAACTCATTTTAGGCTACCAGCATATTCTGTAAGACATATCCAAGAGGCGCTGGAACTTCAAAACTTTAAGGTTCAATAAAAACAGAGAAAACCTATTCATTTAACAAGCTCACTGGCTCTGGTAAGGAATTTCATGTGAAGCGTGGCTTCCCTTCGACGGGCAACCAAAATGTGACTCAAAGCGTGAAAATATGGTCTGGTGCCCTTGTTGCGTTTTCACGCTTTAAACATTTGTTCAAGACAAGGTTTCATAAGACAAGCTTGACCTGTTGAAGTTGGAAAGTGGTTTAAAATGTATCCCTTCCAAATAATGCTGTGCGCATTGAAAGGAAAAGAAAACGTGGGCCACTAAGTATTGTAGAAAGACCAATATATGGAAATAGGGGAGTCCGGTAGACAGGGACAGTGAGCTAAGCTGCCATTGGTGGCTCTGTTCCAGTATAGTGCCTGGTTACAGAAAGCAGTGTCATCAGGTGCTGGGTCCCCTTTCAGTTAGAGCCCTCCTTTAGTGATGCAATGGGAGAGTCAGTGTGCACATATAAGCCAGGTTGGAAGGAACCCTAGTGCAGTTGGTGCATGAGAGCCAAACCCCCCACACCAGTGCAGATGTAACCAGCACATGGAGGTCCTGGACAGGGCTGGAGGCCAGAGAGAAGAGACCTGCACCCAAAGAGCCCGAATGTAGACTTCCTGACCCTTATGGAGGGCAGGTTTGAAGAGGCCTTTTAGACCAGGCCAAGAGTCCCCTGAATGAGGCTATTCCCCTATGGAGGAGGTAATTACAGAGATCCCATTCCAGGGAGTACTAATGTCCATGGGTGGAGAGAGACTGTTGAGGGAAGATGGCTGACTTAAAGTGCTGCATGATGCTTTTTATATGTGACTACTGTGGACCATCTACTAAATGTGATTATGTACTGTGATGACCCTGGATAGTATGCAAATGTGATGTTGCTGTTTATGCCATTTTCCAAGGACTACCAGTAAAGTGCAGCATCTCTGTTTATGTATGGATATTCCTTCCTTTGAGGATATAAAGGGTCAACAGCCAGGAATGTCAGGAGAAGGCCTCTGGCATGGAGAAGGTACAAGATGGCGAAGGGTACAGCCTCAGTAGGAGAGTCAATGTTCTAGCAAGGAGAGGAGTGAGGCAGAGACTTATGCTCTTGGCGCCAACACCTAGCCAATCGTAAACCCCTCATTACAGTCCTTTCCAGAGAAAAGCACACACACATCAGCTTGCCAAAAAGGCAACCAGTTTCCTGTCCATTGGCACACATTTAAAAATGTCCATTAATTTCAATAATTTTCCCCATCATATAGTCCTATATTAAAAACGAAAGTACAGCCAAATCTTTAGGCCTGGGTAGAAAGGGAATGGAGTAGAACCCCTTCTACTGCGATCTTGGTCCTGTTAGAATGATTGCTCTCCAAATACTATTGACTGCCTCAATAACAATGGTTTCACCAAACGTAAAGAGAGAGGAAATCAGGCCATAATAAAAAGCTGACAGGAGCTCTAGCCTTCCATTACTAGACATATATTGTTGGAATTAGCTCAAATATAGTGCTTCAAGGATGCAGATCTTGCCAAACTTTTCCTGTTAAAGAAGACTTCCAGGTGTGGATATTTTTTTTACATTGTTACACAGTAGATGGGTCTAGCTTGGACCAATGTAACTATTTACCATACCTGTAGGATCCCTCTAGACCAGTAATCTTTTTTGAATCATGGACCCATTTAAGAATCTAATGAAAGCTATAGACCTCCATGATGATACAAATTTTAATTGTTAAACATGGGCTAACAACGAGTCAAGAGATGCTTAGTGGTGGCAGGATGCATGTTCTTTCACTTTTTTCAATGGGTAACCATTTATTAGGGCAAGAGGGAAGGCTATATAGTGAATTTAAATGTTAATTTTTAACTGACCCTCACAGACCCCCTGAAACCCATCCATGGACCATTTAGGGGGGTCAATGGACCAATGGAGCCCAGGTTAAGAACCCCTGATCTAGAATCTGAAAATCACTGAGGTACACGGCTGCCCTGGGCGCAATGGTTTACTGTAGGGATGGGGGTGCCTTCCTTTATGACCTTGTCCCAGCACTGCGCACCGCTGCTATACTGCTACTCCAATGATCTCCACTAGCTTGCAGGTCCTGTGCTGAGTGGCTGCCTTTCTGCATTCTGAACACAGGAGGCCGGCAGCTTGGCACAGGTGCCATTCAGAGATCACTCCGTATTTCCTTAATAAATACAAATCGTTCTCTGATTGGACAAGTTGGAGAGATGGGGCCGTGACACCAAACTCTCCACCTTGTTCGATCATAGAATGTAAAAAGAAATGTAAAGTATTCTTTGAATTTTACCGCTTGTATTCACAATGCAGCATGGTAGCCGCTCGGCATGGAACATGGAACCCAGAAGCTAATGGAGATCACTGTAGTGTTCCTGTAGTAGCCGTGTCTACTACAGTGATTTCCAGCTTCTATAAGGATCCCACAGATATGGCACAATCAAACATGCATTGGTCCAAGCTAGACCAATGTAACTATATAAAGATATCCATACCAGGAATTCTTCTTTAAGGATTCCTTGCCCACCATTTATTCATACAACACAAAGGGTTACCCACACAGGGATTGCTCGGTATCTCTCTGCCAAAACAATTTCTGCATTCAGTCTCCTGGCTTCCTCTTGCAGCACCGCTGCTCTGGCCTCAAGCTTTGGCCCTTGTCTGTATCCTCATGACAGTACTCAAAGTTAAACTCTTGTGGAAACATGCACCATCTCACAGCTCTCAGCTAAATTGGCTCCCACTCTAACTTTAGGGTAGGACCCTCCTCTGTCTCGCAAATGGAGCCCTGAACTATTATCAGCACCCATACTAAAAGTGATGTTCACACTTGCATTATCAAAATGCTGGTTAACAGCAACGTTTTTGTGCCCAGGATTGGAGGCTTCATCTCACTCAAGACTTCACAACGTCTCCAGGCTCCAGGACGCTGACCAAGACTTACTAATCCCTGACAGTGATGAGTTTAAAGTTTGGTCCAAACACAAGCTTGGAACCAAACTTTGGCTGTTCAGGTGTTCTTCCAAATGCCAGATTCTTTTACTTGTTTGACAGATTCCGAACACCACTCATTCACTGGTCGAGAAACCCCCGCCATGTAAACAAAGAGGCGGAGTTAGCGTGATATCACTGACCAAATGTGGCCACATGCCAATAAAATTAAATGCACGGCCAGTTTTCTTCCTATGAGACATGCAACCAAGAACCCTTTACTGTGTATGGGTGAGATCTCTAGGTGACATTGAGGCAGCATTCAGTTTCACCTATGATGCATGCTCCGCATGAGTATTTACATTGCTGCAAGGTGCTATCCTGCCACAATATATAATTATTTAATATATTTGTTGTTTGAATTGCTTTTGGATATTTTCCCTCATTTCCTGTCTGAGATAATAAATTAGGGCAAATCTCTCTAATGAAGTGTCGGATGGCAGTAAAAAATTCATTACGGGGAACAATCTTTCCTCACTCTATAAAAACTAAACCTACGCTTTACATTTATTTTTCACATTTCTGAAAATTTTACATTTTGCCAGAAGGTTGACAAATCTGAAATGATGCATCAAAACAAAACGCACCTCGTAATCGATGTCTAAGTCATCGGACTCGCCCTTGGTACGGAAATGTTGGGTGTATTTGTCCACTGTGAGGTTGACTTGTTTGTTAAACCGATCTATCAGAACTGAATGCCAGTGCTGGTCATCCAACAGACTTCCCAATGTCACCACGGTGTGAGTGTTACCGAATCGTAGCTTGGCGTCACCTGAAGAGGAAAAATGGGAATAGATTAGAATCTATTTTAATATCAGGAGGACAACAAATGGCACTAGTCTGTAGGTGACTAGATCCTTTACACAGTCAGTATAGAACAATTTTTAACCTTTATCTTATCCTTTGCTCCCCTAGGACCTCTTCCCTCCCATGTTCCGGGCTGCTGAAGTCATCCAGTCCATCCCCACATCAAATTCAACCAACTGGATGCATCCAGCTGGCATTGTGCTCTTTCTGGCATCCCATGCATCCCTGTGCCTTTAAAAGGGGGATGGGCTCCTTCCAGGGAAACCTGCCCTTAAAGTGGAGTTCCACCCAAAAATGGAACTTCCACTTTTTGGAACCCTCCCCCCCTCCGGTATCACATTTGGAACCATTCAGGGGGGAGCAGATACCTGTCTAATACAGGTATTTGCTCCTACATCCTGGCATAGATCACCTCGGTGATCTACACCACTTCCGGCGCCTACTCTGTACCCCCGTTGCCTTATGGGAGACGCACAGCTCCCAGAACACAGTGGGGACCACTGCAGATGCGCAGCGCAACTCGCGCTTGCGCAGTAGGGAACCTGGAAGTGAAGCCGCAATGCTTCACTTCCTGATTCCCTTACTGGGCATGGCGGCGGCAGCAGCCGATCCTCGAGCGACAGATCGGCTTCGGCTGCCGACATCGCGGGCGACCTGGACAGGTAAGTGTCCATATATTAAAAGTCAGCAGCTGCTGTATTTGTAGCTGCTGGCTTTTAATATTTTTTTTTTTTTAGTGGGACCTCCGCTTTAATCTATCCACTGCTATACGTGCTCCAACTTGAAAATTATATAGTTAGAACCGCACTACACAGAGGTGCCTTGACGTAGGCACTGTAACTTAAGCATATATTTTCAAATGTGTGCAAACAAAAAGCTCTGTTTTTATCGTGAAGTGTTAGACAGGGTCAATTTGTTTTTGTTTTTTGCAGGCCAGCTTGTAAGTGTGCTGGGAAATCTTTGTTTGTTTGTGATTTATGGTCCTGTATTACACCTGATGATGTCATAGCTGCAACTACTGGCCAGAGTGCCACAAAAAGAAAATACTTCGGGTAAGCATGGATCTTGCATGGAAGGAGGAGCCAACGGGCAAAAGGTATAAAGTAAGTAGAAAGCGCTTTAAACTGTTACCTAGTCAAAAATTAACATTAAACTTGGCCATTCTCAACGAGGGTTCCTTGGAACCATAGAGCTCCTGCAGAGGTTACTAGGGGTTCCTTGAGCTGTGGCTGATTGACATTCCTTGAAATGTGTCAGTCTATTTGCCTTTTATTTTGGAATGTTGAAGAGGCCTATTAGTTATCCTAGCTATGGTGATGCTTAGAGACCCTGTCACATAGTTGATAAGGTTGAATAAAGACACCAGTCCATCCAGTTCAACCTGTGTGTGTGTGTTTATTTCAAAACTATTTCCGATATCTCTATTTCCTATTGCATTTGTTAAGATATCCATCTAAAAGTATTTTTTTTATTTATCGATACTTCCTGCTGACACCACCGATTGTGGAAGGGGGTTCAACATCCTAAAAGTAAAGAACCTCTTATGCAGTTTAAGGTTAAATTGCTTCTATTTTAACCTCATTGAGTGGCCCCGTGTCCTCTTATGCTCCCTGAGACTGAGAACTTCTGTATGGACCAACAAATGGATAGTATGTCCCTTGTGCTGGGAACTGAGGAATATCAATTAGGGCAGATATGGAAAAAAATGTTTCAATCTCAACTAGTAGACATATAGAGAATTTTACATCCAAGAGAGAGGGACTATTCCTTTCACTCCTCCGTACATGGGACATACTTCCGACTTGATTACATTATGGTAGACCATAGACTTTTAGAATTAGTAGAAAAGGTGAAAATAGAAAAAAATACAATCTCAGACCATGCCCCTGTAATAATGAGAATGAAGGATATCAATACTCAAGAGAGCATAAAAATGTGGAGATTAAATGAAGATCTGTTGTAGGATGAGGAAGTAGAGGAAATAATTGGAACAATACTTTATACAGAATGAATCATCTGAGATATCGGAGGCGACGATCTGGGAAGCCCATAGGGCCTACATAAGGGGAATATTAATATCAGTAGGTTCTAAGAAAAAGATGGATAGAATAAAATAAATAAAAAAATAAATAGTTTAATACCAGAAATATATGAATTAGAACAAAAACATAAAAAAGAGAGCAGACCCGGAGACTCAACAAAGACTTAAGCCGTGTCCACACGATCGGTTTTACTGATGAAAAAACAGTCCGATGGACTGTTTTCAATGGACGAACCGATCGTGTATGGGCCCCATGTTTTAAATTTATCCGATGGGAAAAAAACGATAGCAAAATCCGATCGTCTGTGTGGAACTCCATCGGATAAAAAACCCACGCATGCTCAGAATCAAGTCGACGCATGCTCAGAAGCATTGAATTTAATTTTTCTCGGCTCGTCTGAGTGTTTTACGTCACGGCGTTTGGGACGGTCGGATTTTTGACTGATGGTGTGTAGGCAAGACTGATGGAAGTCAGCTTCATCGGATTTCCGATGAAAAAATCCATCGGATTAGAATCCATAGGAAATCTGATCGTGTGTACAGGGCTTTAACTGTATTTATTGGCGTATAACACTCACTTTTTTACCCTGAAAATAGAGGGTAAACTGTGCCTGCGTGTTATACGCAGGGGGCTGTGGAAATTCTTTTTCCTGAAACTTCCCTCTTAAAGTTAGGGTGCGTGTTATACGCCGATAAATGCGGTAATTGAGGAAGAAGCAAGACAGGTATTTAATAGCGTAGCTAAAGAAAGATATAGGTGGGCAAATAAACCCGGGAAAGGTTATTAAAGAAAAAAAAAATTATAAATTATATAGAGAAAATGAAAAACGAGAAAGGGAGAATGATATTTTAAACCACAAATATTGCTAATGTATTTCATAGTAGACATGTGCATTAATTTGCGTATGAAATTCTGGGATTTTCGCGTTCGTTTTAACAAACGATAACGAATGCGCAGAATCTGAAATCTGAAAGATCCGACATAAAAAATGCTTTATTTTCGTTTCATTGCGACAACAGTTCGATTTAGATAGAAGATTCGACATGACGGTGACAATAGCGATCTGTGTCTATCGAACCTGCGGTTGAATGTGCCTAACCTTAACTCTATTAGTCCAAGATTATTCGACATAGAGAGAAAAGATTCGACATAGAGAGAAAAGATTCGACATAGAGAGAAAAGATTCGACATAGAGAGAAAAGATTCGACATAGAGAGAAAAGATTCGACATTATAGAGACATGAAGATTTGACGAAGCAGCTAAAAACATACGATCGCCGCGAGCGTAAATTTATGGTCAAATGCTCCGCCAACAGGTTATAGAAGAATTCCAATGTTGGTTTATTAGTAATAATAATTAATAAATATAATTATTACTAGTGTCATACAACATTAGAATTCTACTAAAGCTTGTGGGCGGAGCATTCGACCGGAAATGTACGATTGCGTCGCCGTACAGTTTAGCTGGTTCGTCGAATCTTCTTAGAACATTCGACAGACACCATAAGCCTTCAATTGACAGATTCGACCTTAATTAATTTGGATTTTCGGACGAATGCGTTTTTTAACGAAACAAAATACCGTATATACTCGAGTATAAGCCGACCCGAATATAAGCTGAGGCACCTAATTTTACCACAAAAAACTGGGAAAACGTATTGACTCGAGTATAAGCCTAGGGTGTCCATCTGCATGCCTCACTTTGCCTCACTTTGCCTCACTGTGTCCATGTGCATGCCTCACTGTGTCCATGCTTCACTGTGTCCATGCCTCACTGTGCCCATGCCTCACTGTGTCCATGACTAGACTGACGTTTAACATGGGAGTCTATGGAAGGGGTGCCCGGCTTTTAAAAATCTGTGCTCCCCGGCCATAGGTCCCCCAGACAACAATCTTTGCACACTTATAGAGGAGAAATGGGGCTACATGTGTGCTAAGTTTCGGGTCCAGGGGACCTACGACCGTCTGGTACCGGGTCCCCAAAATCACCGGAGAAATTACCATTTAACATGGGAGTCTATGGAAGGGGTGCCCGGCTTTGAAAAATCGGTGCTCCCCGGCCGTAGGTCCCCCGGACAACAAACTTTGCACACATGTAGAGAAAGAGTGGGGCTACATGTGTACCAAGTTTGTACTGGCCGGTACCGGGTCCCCAAATTCCAGGAGATCAGGCGCAAAAAGGTGACTCGAGTATAAGCCGAGGGGGGCATTTTCAGCACAAAAAAATGTGCTGAAAAACTCGGCTTATACTCAAGTATATACGGTAGATAAAAATGAATTTCAGGAGTAACTAAATTAATTTATTTTTCGGGCGAAAGCCAAATTCCGAAACAAAATAGTTTAGTGTGCACATGTCTATTTCATAGCTACTATAGTTCCCTGTATAGAGTGAGACAAAAAGGGGGGTCAGAGGAAGAATTAAAAAGAAAACAAAAAATACAGGAGTATATAAAAGGGGCCGATTTACCCAAAGTCTCAGTACAAAAGTTGAAGACTTTAGAAGAACAAATAACACATAAAGAAATGCAAAGGGCTATAAAAAGCACAGCAACAGGGAAGAGCCCAGGACCTGACAGGCTGACAATTAAGTACTATAAAAAATGTAAAGATCAATTAGTCCCTAAATTATGCTCTTATATCAATTGGGTAAAAGAAGGAAATGAGATGAGGGAAGAATCCCTGAGGGCATAAATTACTGTGATTCCTAAAGAAGGAAAAGACGCAAACCCCATGTTCTAGTTACAGACCAATTGTGTTATTGAATGTTGATACAAAGATATAAGCAAGGATTTGGGCAACTAGAATAAAGGAGTTCATGCCTGAATGGATACATGCAAATCAGACAGGATTTGTCCCGGGGAGGGAAGGTAAAGATAACGGAGTAAGAACGCCACTTCTAATACAAAAATCTAAAACAGAAGGGTCCCCAGGTCTATTACTGCCAATTGATGCTGAAAAAGCATTTGACAGAGTAGACTGGGGATTTATGATGGAAACCATTGAGAGTTTGGGTATTAATAGGGCCTTAAATGCTCCATGGGATAAAAGCTTGGTATAAGCGACCAACGGCAGCAGTTAAGGTAAATGGTAATATATCATCCACATTTGAAATATTCCATGGAACAAGACAGGGATGACCACTCTCTCCCCTTCTGTTTGTACTGTCGCTGGAACCTTTGTTGGCGACCATAAGAGGCGATGCAGACATAAGGGGAGTTAGAATGGGAGAGGAAGAACATAAAGTGGCATAGGCAGATGATAAATTGTTTTATAGGGAGAGGGGATTCTTAAGAATGTGGTTAACGATATCCTGATATCCTGATAATATGATGTACAACAAGTGTTTTTTTGTATGAGACCTATGATATGTACTGTAATGTTAAACCTAATAAAAATTCAAATATAAAAAAAAGGAAAAAAAAAAAAAGAACCTCTTATGCAGTTTAATTTAAGGACCGCCTCCTGTATATATACGTCCTGATTTTGAAGAGGGGTATCTCGGTAACGGCAGCAGCTGCTGCCACAACCGAGATATCCATCTTTTCAGGCGGCGGTCCTGTAAACGATAATGGTGGTCTCCGCAGTGGATTTGCCGCCAGATCACTGTTATCAGCGGCGGGAGAGGGCCCCCCCTCCTGTCGCTCTCCTGCCCCCTCCGCCGCTTATCGGAGCCAACGGTAGCAGCGGAGGCGATCAGGTCCTCTTCCTAGATGGGTATGGAGACAAGTGAGGGGGGGGGGGAGATGGCCCCCACCCGTCTCCATACCATAGCAGGGCGGAAGCGACGTCAAAACATCACTTCCGCCCATACATTTTTTTGTTGTCATTTTTTAAAATGACAAAAATTTTTTTTTTTTATTGCATTTTAGTTTAAATATGAGATCTGAGGTCTTTTTGTGCCCCAGATCTCATACTTAAGAGGACCTGTCATGCTTTTTTCTATTACAAGGGATGTTTACATTCCTTGTAATAGGAAGAAAAGTGACCCATTTTTTTTATAAAAAACAGTGTAAAAATAAATAAAATCAAGTAAAATAAATAAGAAAGCCCCAAAAAATTTTTTAAAGCGCCCCGTCCCGACGAGCTCGCGCGCAGAAGCAAACACATACATGCGTAGCGCCCGCATATAAAAACGGTGTTCAAACCACACAAGTGAGGTATCGCCGCAATCATTAGAGTGAGAGCAATAATTCTAGCCCTAGAACTCCTCTGTAACTCAAAAGATGCAACCTATAGAATTTTTTAAACGTCGCCTATGGAGATTTTTAAGGGTAAAAGTTTGACGCCATTCCACGAGCGTGCAGAATTTTGAAGCGTGACATATTGGGTATCAATTTACTCGGCGTATATATATTTTTCACTATATAAAAAAAAAAATGGGCTAACTTTACTGTTGTCTTATTTTTTAATTAAAAAAAGTGAATTTTTTCCCCAAAAAGTGCGCTTTTAAGACCGCTGCGCAAATACGGTGTGACAAAAAGTATTGCAATGACCGCCATTTTATTCTCGAGGGTGTTATAAAAAAATGTATAATGTTTGGGGGTTCTAAGTAATTTTCTAGCAAAAAAATACGTGTTTTTAACTTGTAAACACTGAGTCTGAAAAACAGGCTCGGTCCTTAAGTGGTTAAGGTTAAATTGCTTCTCCTTCAACTTCATTGAGTGGTCCCGTTTCCTCTTATGCTCCCTAAGACTGGATAGTTTCCTCCCTATGCTAGAATTACCATTGAGAAATTTGTATATCGCGGTCACTTCCCCTCTTAAGCGTCTCTTCTCCAGAGAGAATATACGTTTAATGCTTGTAGTTGTTCCTCTTAACTGAGGTCCTCCATCCCCTTATTAACTTTGTTGCCCGTCTCCTTCTTTGGATTTTATTTATGCTCGTGATTTGCTTATGAGTATTCCAATGTTTTTATAAATAAATAGTGTCTGAAGTACTACTCTGGGCCGGTGTGTTCTTTTTTATTTATTTTTTGTTTATTCCCATCTGATGGTGCCTGTGCAGGTCTGGTGTGAACACCAATTAGCAGAGCAAGGTGCGTGAACCCAGTGGTAGTTTTAGCTGTCTATGATGGTGGTATTGTGGCCATCACTGTAGGGGTTTCATTCTTTCCACTATCCACCAATGAATTCGTTTAGCAAGGGTTTCCCAAGATCTTAAACTTATTTTTCAGGTTCCTCTGTGATAGAAACATTGGGAAAGGATGAGTTAACATGACCTACATCCTTGCTAGGTGTTGAATCCTTGACCAGAATATTCTATGGAAGTGAAAACAGCCTCCTCATTCCCCAGCCTCCGGCAAGATGATGCAGATCCTAGCCCAACAATGGCTTTAAGTGGAACCAGGATTGGATATAGTTTTTTTTTTCGTGTTAAGTGCAACGTGAAAGCAACAAGTAAGTGTAACACTTCTAAGTATTTATCACTTCTCACAGAAATCACAGAACCCCGTCAATGCCTTCATCTGATGACATCATCTTTGTTCAGGCATCATTCAGGGTCACCATCTTCTTCCTGAACTGAGATTCTCGGCTTAGAGATGCCCCAAGCTGAAAAAAATAGGGGTGCCCCTTGAGGTTTGAGAGTTCTCTCATGTTGAGAGTGCAGGCTAGGAAGAGCCCATCCTGGCTCAATGCATGCAGTATAAAGGAAGGAAACAACCTTGAGTGCAGCACACCATCAGAACCCAAAAGTCAGTAAAGTAGAAGCAGCCTCAGCCTGGCTCCATCCAGGCCACAATATCAACGCGTTTCGACCCACAAGGTCCATGACTATGCCAAATGGGTGGGGCAAAATGCATTGGGGGCGTGGCCTGGATGAAACTGGGCTGAGGCTGCTTCTACTTTAGTCACTGTTGGGTCCTGATGGTGTGCGGCACTCAGGGTTGTTCTCTTCCTTATACTCAGAGATGACCCAGTTATGTAAATTCTGATGCCTTTGAATCTTTTGGCTATATTCAAACATGTCTGACAAAGTAACCTCTACCCAGTGAATGGCTACAAAGTTACGCAGTCGGATCACTGGGGGAGGAAGCCCAAGGAATTGTTTCTTCCTGCCTAGTGCAAGGTTACAATGTTGTAGTCTGATCACCGGAGGAGGGAAGACTAAGGAAATGTTTCTTCCTGCCTACTACAAGGTTACAATGTTGCAGTCTGATTACCGGGGAGGAAGCCTAAGGAAATGTTTCTTCCTGCCTACTACAAGGTTACAATGTTGCAATCTGATCACCGTGGGAGGAAAGTCAGAGGAAATGTTTCCTCCTGACTACTACAAGGTTACAATGTTGTAGTCTGATCACCGGAGGAGGGAAGACTAAGGAAATGTTTCTTCCTGCCTACTACAAGGTTACAATGTTGCAATCTGATCACCGTGGGAGGAAAGTCAGAGGAAATGCTTCCTCCTGCCTACTACAAGGTTACAATGTTGCAGTCTGATCACCGGGGGAGGAAGCCTAAGAAAATGTTTCTTCTTGCCTACTTTAAGGTTACAATGTTGCAGTCTGATCACCAGGGGAGGGAAGTCTAAGGAAATGCTTCCTCCTGCCTACTACAAGGTAGACCTGGGAGCCGTCGAAAAATTTGTTTTGTTTCGTTCCGTTTTAAAAAAAAATCGTAATTCGTAATTCGTGTACAGAATTCAATTCGGATTCGTACAAAATACGAATTTCGTACGACGCGTATAACGAACGATTTGACCGAAACGAACGAATGATTCGACCGGAAATGTACTTCCCCCACCCAATTCCAGCAGCAATCTTCTCTCTATAATGTCGAATCTTTTCTCTCTATAATGTCGAATCTTTTCTCTCTATAATGTTGAATTTTTTCTCTCTATAATGTCGAATCTTTTCAATTTTGAGGCGAAATTCGTAAACGAAACTTGGTAAACGAAACTTCGTATTTCGTACAGAATTCGTATCCGTAAAAATTCGTAATTCGGATTCGTACAAATGTATGAATTTCGAAAAATTCGTACGAATTTTCGATTGGTACGAAACTAATCGCACATGTCTACTACAAGGTTGCAGTCTTATCACTGTGGGAGGGGTAGTCTAAGGAAATGTTTCTTCCTGCCTACTACAAGGTTACAATGTTGCAGTTGGATCCCTGGGGGAGGGGATACTGAGGAACTGCTTCCTCCTGCCTGCAGCAGACTGATGACATCATCTCAGCCTAGACACAGTAGCCTGACGGAAATGAAAGGATGACTTGTTAATGAAAATTGATGCTGATGATGCCAGAAATGTATTAATGAAGACTTGTAAAGTTAATAAAAGATTCATGGTGAAGGACCCAGGTAACTAAAGAGCTTCCCGGGCTCCCTGCTTACATCACTATAATACTATAATAGATGTAATGCTTATTATGGTAAATGATGTGATTTATATGTCAGTATAAAAGTAAATGCACCAAATATTTAAATGCAAACTTTTACATTCCTATTTTGGAATATTATTAATAGTTAATTTACATAAAAGGCAACTTGGACTGTAGATTTATCGGTGCTTTCAAGAGCTCATTAATGCATGACATAAAAATAGGTTTTCTGGATTTACATACCGTATACCCACATGACCCACTTTAGTATAATGTTTTTTTTGTTTTTTATTTGTTTTACCCTCCAGTTTTTTCTGCACGTAACCCTGTTATGTGAAAATTACAAGTCACAATCATTTACAATGTAAAGAGGCCAGCTGTCGTTGTGCCCTAACTATCTGTTACGGTGACATTATAAGCAAAAAAAAAATGTACTTCTTTCTTGAAATTTGCAGCTCACAATATATCATCACCATAGAAACAGACGTTCAACTTTGTTATATATATATAAGTCTAAAAATGAAGATAAAAAAGTATTTGAGAAGGAGACACATTTCTTCCTTCTGATGTTTAATAACTGCATTTCACCAACTGATTTTATATATATATATATATATATATATATATATACATATATATATATACACACACACAGTGCCTTAAAAAAGTATTCATACCCCTTGAAATCTTCCACATTTCATCAGGTTACAACCAAAAATGTAAATGTATTTTATTGGGATTTTATGTGATAGACCAACACAAAGTGGCACATAATTGTGAAGTGGGAGGAAAATGGAAAATGGTTTTCCAAATATTTTACAAATAATTTTGTGTGGAAAGTGTATGTGTGTGTGTGTGGGGGGGGGGGCATTTGTATTCAGCCCCCTTTACTCTGATACCCCTAACTAAAATCTAGTGGAACCGATTTCCTTCAGGAGTCACCTTATAAGTAAATGGAGTCCACCTGTGTGTAATTTAATCTCATTATAAATACAGCTGTTCTGTGAAGCCCTCAGAGGTTTGTTAGAGGACCTTAGTGAACAAACAGCATCATGAAGGCCAAGGAACACACCGGACAGGTCAGGGATAAAGTTGTGGAGAAGTATAAAGCAGGGTTAGGTTATAAAAAAATCTCCCAAGCTTTGAAAATCTCATGGACCACTGTTCAATCCTTCATCCGAAAATGGAAAGAGTATGGCACAACTGCAAACCTACCAAGACATGGCCGTCCACCTAAACTGACCGGGCCGGGCAAGGAGAACATTCATCATAGAAGCAGCCAAGAGGTCCATGGTAACTCTGGAGGAGCTGCAGAGATCCACAGCTCAGGTGGGAGAATCTGTCCACAGGACAACTATTATGCCCTGTACACACGATCGGTTTTACCGATGAAAACAGTCCGATGGACTTTTCTAATTGGACAAACCGATCGTGTATGGGCCCCATCTGTCTTTTTTCCATCAGTGAGAAAAAATAGAACAAGTTTTGAATTTATCCGATGAAAAAAAAAACGATAGCAAATTCCGATCGTCTGTGTGAAACTCCATCGGAGAAAAAACCCACGCCAGCTCAGAATCAAGTCGACGCATGCTCAGAAGCATTGAACTTAATTTTTCTCGGCTCATCGGAGTGTTTTACGTCACGGCGTTTGGGATGGTCGGATTTTTGACTGATGGTGTGTAAGCAAGACTGATGGAAGTCAGCTTCATCGGAATTCCGATGGAAAAATCCAACGGATTTGAATCCATAGGAAATCCGATCGTGTGTACAGGGCTTTAGTCGTGCGCTCCACAAATCTGCCCTTTATGGAAAAGTGACAAGAAGAAAGACATTGGTGAAAGAAAGTCATAAGAAGTCCTGTTTGTAGTTTGCGAGAAGCCATGTGGGGGGACACAGCAAACATGTGGAAGAAGGTGCTCTGGTCAGATGAGACCAAAATGTAACTTTTTGGCCTAAAAGCAAAACGCTACGTGTGGCGGAAAACTAACACTGCACATCACCCTGAACACACCATCCCCACCGTGAAACATGGTGGTGGCAGCATTATGTTCTGGGGATGCTTTTCTTCAGCAGGGACAGGGAAGCTGGTCAGAGTTGATGGGAAGATGGATGGAGCCAAATACAGGACAATCTTAGAAGAAAACCTGTTATGCCTCGTATACACGACCGGGATTCTCGGCGGTAAAAATTCTGCCGGGAATCTCGAGGGGAAAACCGAGAACCTGCTCGGTAACTTTCCCCCTGTACACACGAGAGGTTTTCCTGTCGGGAAAACTGCGGTGAGAGCTTCGGTCGGGAATCCCGGCCGTGTATATGCTCCATCGCAGTGTTTCCCGTAGGAAAACTGCCAGTAAAAAAAATAAGTTCTCTTTTTTCCCGTCGGGATTCACGGCCAGTTTTCCCGGCCAAAAGCTCTCATGGCAGTTTTCTCGACGGGAAAAACAGTTGTGTGTACGAGGCATCAGAGTCTGAAAAAGACTTGAGACTGGGGGGGAGGTTCACCTTCCAGCAGGACAACGACCCGAAACATACAGCCAGAGCTACAATGGAATGATTTAGATCAAAGCATATTCATGTGTTAGAATGGCCCAGTCACAGTCCAGACCTAAATCACATTGAGAATCTGTGGCAAGACTTGAAAATTGCTGCTCCCAGACGCTCTCCATCAAATCTGACAGAACTTGAGATATTTTACAAAGAAGAATGGGCAGAAATGTCCCTCTCTAGATGTGCAAAGCTGGTAGAGACACCCCCAAAAAGACTTGCAGCTGTAATTTCAGAGAAAGGGGGTTCTACAAAGTATTGACTCAGGGGGGGCGCCATACAAATGCTCCCCACACTAAAAAAAAATTGAAAACCATTTATCATTTTCCTTCCACTTCACAATTATGTGCCCCTTTGTGTTGGTCTATCACCTAAAATCCCAATAAAATACGTTTACGTTTTTGGTTGTGACATGACAAAATGTGGAAAATCTCAAGGGGTATGAATACTTTTTCAAGGCACTGTAAATAACTATACAGTACAAAGTAAATACATTTAGTAGGGAAGGTGGCAATCATTTTTTTATTCTGTGGGCGTTCAGAAGTAGGTATGGCAAAAATAACTTGTAATGATGCTATAGTTGGTAATACTTTATATTTATATTTATTATATTTATTATATTTATAACAGGAAAAAGTTAACAGTGATAATAATAATAATAATAATAATAATAATAATAATAATAATAATATTAATAATAACTTTTAGGCCCCTTTCACACATGCGCACCGTATGTCCGCTTTTTCATCCATCCGTTTACGGATGAAAAAGGGACATACGTTGGTCCCTATGAGATAGCGGGTGTCAGCGGATCTCATCCGGCTCCGTAATCCTCCGATTCTGCAGACGGAAGAAAATACTATTTTTCCATCCATCTGCAGAGCGGATTGGATGAACACAGACAGACGGTCCGTGTTCATCCGATCCCCCCCCATAGAGAAGAGCGGAGATCTGACAGGGCAGTCCCTGCACAGTGTGCGGGGCCCACCCTGTCATCCGCCGGCTCAGCGGGGATCCCCGCTGAGCAAGCGGAGGTTCACGGGGCGGATCATCACGGATCCATCCCGTGTGAAAGGGGCCTTAAGCATTCTCACAACAGTTATAAAATAAAGTAGAGTGGGGAGATAACAATAAAGCCCGGTACACACGATCGGATATTCTATGGATTCTAATCCGATGGTTTTGTCCATCGGAAATCCGATGAAGTTGACTTCCATCAGTCTTGCCTACACACCATCAGTCAAAAAAACGACCGTTCCAAACGCGGTGACGTAAAACACTCCGATGAGCCGCGAAAAATGAAGTTCAATGCTTCTGAGCATGCGTCGACTTGATTCTGAGCATGCGTGGGTTTTTTATCCGATGGACTTGCCCATAGACGATCGGAATTTGCTATCGGTTTTTGATCCATCGGAAAAATTTAAAACATGTTCTATTTTTTAAAACCGATGGAAAAAAGACCGATGGGTCCCATACACGATCGGTTTGTCCGATGAAAAAAGTCCATCGGACTGTTTTCAATCGGTAAAACCGGTCGTGTGTACAGGGCTTAATAGTTATAATATTATTTAAATAACTATACAGTAAAAATGAAACACAAATATTAAGGGAGACGTTGTAGACATTAAGATTCAGGTGTGGCAAAAAATTACTTTTAATGACCCTACAGTTTTTACCATTATATATTTATAACTGAAAAAATAATAATATAATAATAATAATAATAATAATAATAATAATTGTAATAATAATAATAAAATATGAGTAAACCTTGCGAGCTACCTTGGGTGTTCACTTGAGCCTTGAAAAGATGAAATAACATTTAAAATTTTATATATAGATGGCCAGATGCTAACACTGTTCACAACCCCAAATAAAGTGCAAAGTAAATACAAATAAATAAATAAAGTGTCTCGCTGTGCTCCAAATTCATTCACATTGAAGTTGGAGCACAGGGCGACACTTTATTTATTTGTAATAATAATAATAACTTTTCATTTAAACACTTTCACAACTGTTTGAGGATAAAGTAGTGTGGTGAGATAATAAATATAGTTATCATTATTTAAATCATTATTTATATAACTATACAGTATAAATTAGGTACATTTATTAAGGGAGGTGGCAATAATGTTTTGCTGTGTGAACAATCAGGTTTCAGTATGACAGAAATTGCATTTATTGATTCTACAGTTTTTATCACTGTATAATTAAAACTTGAAAATTTTAAAAATAATAATAATTAAAAAGTATTATTATTATTATTGTTTATATATATATATATATATATATATATATATATATATATATATATATATTATATATATATATAATTATTTTTTTATCTCAGCACTTTGACATTGACAATCGTCAAAGTAGAATGAGGTAGTGTGGTGAGATAATAAAATATAGGTATTATATTATTTAATTAACTATACAGTAAAAATTAAATACATTTACTAAGGGAGGCCTCAATAATGTTTTCCCTCACTAAACTTTTAATGACCCTGTTTTATCACTATATATTTAAAACTGTAAAACTATATTATTAATATTATTATTATTATTTTTTTTTTTTTTACAATAATAATAATAATAATACCAATAATCATCATACATTTTCATTGCAGCACTTTGACAACTATTTTAGAATTATGTCGTTTAGTGAGGGAATAAATATAGTTATGTAATTATTATACAGCACAACTATACATTATACAGTACAACTTAGATTCATTTATTAAAGTAGATGTAAACAATAACCAAATTGCTTTTTGCCAAATTTTGACAAAATTTCCAAATTTTTTCCAGCATTTAGGAGAAATTAAAACTCTCAGTGTCCCCCATCTCCAGAAAGAAGAAGGAAACAAGGTTGAAAATAAGATCACAGTTCATAAAATTTGAGGTCTGGTGCTGCCCACCTCCCCCACTGGCCCATGAGTGTCATTGTAGTAAATACAGCCCTGCACTGACCCTGAACAAGCATGCAGGAAATTAAAGTGGTTGTATACCCTGTTTTTTAACTTTTACCTACAGGTGAGCCTATAATAAGACGTACCTGTAGGTAAAAAGAATATCTCCTAAACCTGTACGGTTTAGGAGATATTCCCCTCGCAATGAGCCACTGACTGCAGCGGCGCATGCGCAGCAGGGATTCTCGGCTAAAGCCCGGCAGCCGCCGGACCTTGTCGGAACGCGGGAGTGAGGACATCGCCGCTCCAGCCACTCACAGCGCTGGAGCGGCGATACCCGGAAGACACCCCGAGGCAAGATGACATCTCCCTCGGCGTGGACCAGGTAAGCTACCGATGCCTCGTTCTAAGGTAAGTATTTCATAATGAGCTAGTATGCAGTGCATACAAGCTCATTATGCCTTTTGCCTTTCAGGTGTGAAAAAAAAAAAAAAAAGAGGGGCGGGTATACAACCGCTTTAAGGTGAGGACAAAGTAGGAAGCAAAGCCTGAGCATGTAATGAACTCCTAATAACTCTGGTTCTGAAGGTCTGGACTCACTTGTGAGTTATCATAGACAAATTCTAGTCTGGATCTTCATACCAGATTTTCTGGTTTATTTCAGGCTTTTTCGTTATTGTTCATCACATGTTCTCCTATGTTGGGAGGACAAAGAGACTGCACAAGAAGGAAGGAAAATCGCTCAGATTTTGATGGGTGATTTCTGACATTTAAAGGTTCTCCGTTTATCATAGAAAATCTGCAAAGTGTGGATGTAACAGATGCATTTCAGCTGGGACCTCAGCCGATGTATGAGCTAATTACTGGTGACATTTTAGTCATTGAACATCGGCTCTAACGCACTTCCGCAGGAGTCTCTCACCGCTCACGCCAATTCCCAGAGCTGGCTTCTGTTTCAAATTCAGAAGGTAATTTGGGGTAAGAAGAGATTAGTTCATTAGTCTGCTTAACCCTCACACTGCTGTTGGGAACTACGTAATTGTACCGAGAGTAGAACCGGCAAGTTCCCAAACAGATGTTTGACTTTATACGTCCCATCTGATCATCTCGAGTCAAAGGCCAAATCCACTCAAAAGTAGAGATGAACGGGGTCGTTTCGGCAAAATTGATTTTGACCAACGTGAAAATTCTACATTTTGGGAACATTTTCTGTAGAAGATGAGCAGCGCTTCAGTGCCTGGACAACAACCTTCATGGCAGGATTGCCAGCTATTATTTTATGGGAAGCTGCAGGTTTTCAGTGTAGTGGATCCACAATAGATTCTTAAGGGTTCCCACTCAGGTTGTCAAGGCCCGATAAGTTGGATGCCGCTGGCTAGTGAGGGTGCAGGCTGAGGAGAGGTCCGTCCAGACCCAAAGCATACTGCAAAAAAATAAAAAGAGATAGCTCTGCCGCCGCACACCTCACCCGGCCCGAGTGGTATGCAGGTAAAATCAGCCTCAGCTCGATTCATCCAGACCACGACTCCAACATATTTCGCCCCACGGGGGGGGGGGGGGGAGCTATTTCTTCTGTATAGTGGATGCTTGTGTAGCCTTGACTTCCTAGAAAATTATTGGGTTCTCCTGCCTGTCCTGTTGTAAGAAAAAGCCAGTTAACCAGCGCGCATTGGCACATTAACGTGTGCACAAAAATAAATATGCCTTTGCACATGCGCGAACACGAGAACGCACACGCGCGCACACATGTGCCCGCACTGGCGCCAAACGGCCTATTTAAACAAAGCAATGACATGAACACATTGCTGAGTGATCTTTCAGCTTGTTCCTGTTTGCCTGTGCTCTGATCTGCTTTCTGCCTACCTGTGCTTGACCCGGCGTGATCTCAACCCTCCTCTGGACTTCTGCCTGCCTACCTGTAACCTTGGCCTGTGTTTGACTCTGCTCTAATCTCATGCTCTTGTACCTTGCTGCCCGATTATGTACCGACCCGGCTTGCATCCTGTTCCTGCTTCAGTCTCATGTTCCTGTACCTGCATTGCCCGGCTGTTAATGACCCCTTGGCTTATGTTCCGGCTACGCTCCTGCCTACTGTTCCAGCATGCTCCAGTTCTGGGTATCTGTCTGGTGATCTACGGCCATCGGTTCCCTGTCAAGCCTTAGCTGATGCCACCTGCTATACCGGCCCCTCGTATCACCCTGTGTCCTACACTCCCTGTCAGCTCTACAAGGGTTGTTGGACAGGAGATGCGAGAGAAGCCCCCTCTACAGGTCGATCTCCACCAGGTACGTGACACCTGTATATGGACCGAGCAGCACACAGACAATTCCTCTGGCAAAACAAAATCAGGCTCCAGTCTTTAGGGTATGTTTACTATTTATTGCAGTGCACAAATATAGGAGAGAGGGTCTAGAGTAGGGTTTCTCAACTAGGGTTCCTCCAACAGTTGCTAGGGGTTCTTTTAGCAATGAGCAACTTCTCAGATAAGTTCCCACTGACACCATTGATCTTTTTAGCTACAGTATCTGTAAGGGGGGTACAGTGAGGGGAAAAAGGTATTTGATCCCTTGCTGATTTTGTATATTTGCCCACTGACAAAGAAATGATCAGTCTATAATTTTAATGGTCAGTTTATTTTAACAGAGAGAGACAGAATAACACCAAAAATATCCAGAAAAACGCATTTCAACCTGGGTTTTGCCACCAAGTACTAAGCCATGTTTTGTGAAGGGGTCAAATACTTATTTCACCCATTAAAAAACAAATCAATTGGCACGTATTGGGATTGTTTCAGAATGGATAGCGAGGGTGAGACCTTCCTTTCCTGAATGAACACAGTTCCCTCATTCTGTATGTGTGGTGAGGTTAGGGACAAGAGCCCACTGGTCAGGAAGAGTGAACCTAGCTCAGGGACAGGTTCCAGAGTAGGAGGGACAGTATAGGAAGTTGCAAATAACGACTTCTCCGCTTTTAAGTATAATGCATCTGCCTTCCTGCATCAGATGCCGCTGGCCTTGGTCTTCCACTCTCCAGTTGGAGTTCCATCTCCTGAGTGAGTGTTGCTGATCAGTTATTACTAATAAAGAGACTTATGCCCCGTACACACGATCGGACCTTTTTCCGATCAAACTTCCATCGGAATTCCGACGGAATTTCATCGGAAAAAATAGAACATGTTCTATTTGAAAGTTCCGATGGAATTAATCGGAATTTCTCTGATGGGGCCCACACGCGGTGAAAACGGACTCCGTCTGACTTTTTTCATCGGAAATTCCTATCGTGTGTACAGGGCATTCGTTGTTGTATCTGGAACTGTTAAAGTGGATGTAAACCTGAAAAAAAAAATGTAATAAAGAGTTCTACCTTGTACACTAGAGGATGTCAAGTCATCTGTGCCCAGTCTTGCCATGAAGAGTTAATCCAGCTCTGAGCAATCATCCTCTTGTCTTTTTTTTATTAAGATAAAAAACTACACACAGATAAGTTTGTGTAGCCACATCCCCCACTGCTGTGACTGACATCCAATTTCCTTATCTCATGAACGGCATGAAAAAAACAAAGAGAGTGTTAAAATACCAGCTTCACATCCCTCCTCCTTTCTTCTCCAGCTCTCCCAGGATTGGCTGCTCCACACCTCAACAATGATTGGGCATGCCAAAGTTATATGGTGCCTTTCCTGAGTTTTGACTGGATGTTATTTAAAACTCAGGAATAGGAGAGTAGGAGAGTGTAGAGGTGGGCGGGGAGCCTTGTTATATCATGACTCCGCCTACCGATCTCCGGCAAAGAGACCCGCCCACCGATTCCATACGTTTTCAAGGGCTCCTGCTGCTGAAGGGGGTGACATTTGCAAGGTAGGGATACATGCAGGAGGCTTGCATGTGTATATATACCAGTGTTTCTCAACTCCAGTCCTCAAGGCGCCCCAACAGGTCATGTTTTCAGGATTTCCCTCAGATGAAACAGCTGTGGTAATTACAAGGCAGTGAAACTGATCAAATCACCTGTGCAAAATAATGGAAAGCCTGAAAACAAGACCTGTTGGGGCGCCTTGAGGACTGGAGTTGAGAAACCCTGATATATACATTAATACTGTGCCATTAGTTTATACTGGGTAAGTTTACATCCACTACAATATATTCTGCATTCTGATCCACTGTGCGTGCAGAGTCTTCTCTTTGGGTGCCTACCATTTGGATCTTACCCAGCTACTCAGCCTGCACCCTGGTTTTCATCAGAACTAGTGTCCCCATTGGAAGATTTTGCCTCTATTCCTGTTCTGGTGACACTTTTACTCTCGGTGATATTGTTAAACAGGGAAAATAGAGAAGGTAAAACTCCCTAACAGGGGCACAGCCAGCCATAAAATCCCAGCAAAATGGGGGATAGGTGCTGAGGATGGTCTATAGAGTAAAGGTTCCCGCATCCCATTGGCTAAATGTACGGGAAAAGGGGGTTCCTCTTAGGGGACTTTAAAGGGAACTTTACTCTTGTAGTAAATACGTAGTACACAAATGGAAAGTACAGGGTTATTTTATTTCCATCAGGATGGTGGTGGTGAGTAAGGATGTCTTACAGGAATAATTGGTATGAACATAGGAAGGATGCTAACACAAAGACATACAATGCATGAAATAATACAATCAGGAACACCATATAGTTACAGAAAAAACATATAATGGTGAGAACCGACGCGTTTCGAAAAATACAATTATTTTCTTCTTCAGGGAGATGATTGTGTCAAACAGGAATATTTAGTATGTCATGTGTATAGACTTGGGGATCATAAGGTTGCATCCATGGGGGAGGGATTGAAACATAAAATCAAATCAAAAGACACCAGGGAAGAAACCTCTTATTCCAGACAAGCCATGTCCCACCGGCGTCCGGTGCCCAGGGTTCACCCGGGAGGGCGCGCACACACAAACCCCCAGCGGAGAAAAGGCTCCCCAACAAGGGGCACGTAGCGCTAAAAGTAAGGTCGGAAACCGGTGTGTAGGGTATGAACTGTGGGCTGGTCCAATAATGGAAAGTGCTGTCATGCACTGAATCCTGATGCTGTGAGGGTTGAGAAGGGCTAGGTAGTTTGGTCACCTCCGTTTCAAAATGTAATAGATGGACCGTTAGGGTGGGGTTTGTTTAAAGGATAGGTATACACCCCCTGCCGACGGTAATCATCAGTGATGTTGGAGGAGACGAAAAAGGCTTGGCCTTTGAGCAGGATCAGGGAGACAGCATAGAGCACAGCAGCGTGTGTTGTGATAGATTCAGCTGACCACCATCACAACACACGCTGCTGTGCTCTATGCTGTCTCCCTGATCCTGCTCAAAGGCCAAGCCTTTTTCGTCTCCTCCAACATCACTGATGATTACCGTCGGCAGGGGGTGTATACCTATCCTTTAAACAAACCCCCTCCCCCCACCCTAACGGTCCATCTATTAAATTTTGAAACGGAGGTGATCAAACTACCTAGCCCTTCTCAACCATCACAGCATCAGGATTCAGTGCATGACAGCAAGCCTTCCATTATTGGACCAGCCCACAGTTCATACCCTACACACCGGTTTCCGACCTTACTTTTAGCGCTACGTGCCCCTTGTTGGGGAGCCTTTTCTCCGCTGGGGGTTTGTGTGTGCGCGCCCTCCCGGGTGAACCCTGGGCACCAGACGCCGGTGGGACATGGCTTGTCTGGAATAGGAGGTTTCTTCCCTGGTGTCTTTTGATTTGATTTTATGTTTCAATCCCTCCCCCATGGATGCAACCTTATGATCCCCAAGTCTATACACATGACATGCTAAATATTCCTGTTTGACACAATCATCTCCCTGAAGAAGAAAATAATTGTATTTTTCGAAACGCGTCGATTCTCACCATTATATGTTTTTTCTGTAACTATATGGTGTTCCTGATTGTATTATTTCATGCATTGTATGTCTTTGTGTTAGCATCCTTCCTATGTTCATACCAATTATTCCTGTAAGACATCCTTACTCACCACCACCATCCTGGTGGAAATAAAATAACCCTGTACTTTCCATTTGTGTACTACGTATTTACTACAAGAGTAAAGTTCCCTTTAAAGTTCCCTAAGAGGAACCCCCTTTTCCCATACATAAAATCCCAGCAGGGGGTCTAATCTCTCTCAACTCTATGCTAAAGAAAAGAATTGTAGTTTAACCACTTCCCGCCTGGCCTATAGCAGAATGACGGCCAGGCGATGGTTCCGTTATCCTGACTGGACGTCATATGACATCTTTCAGGCCCTGGGGGCACGCAGCGCAGCGACCGGTGGTGCGCCAGTCTGACACACCGTAACTCCGATCTAGGTAAAGAGCCTCTGAGGGAGGCTCTTTACCACATGATCAGCTGTGTCCAATCACAGCTGATCACTGTGTAAACAGGAAAAGCCGCATATCGGTTGACAGATGCGAGAAGAGGAGAGCCGATCGGCTGCTCTTCTGACAGGGGTGATCTGCGCTGATTGATTATCAGCGCAGCCCCCCTCCCTGAGGATGCCCACCCACGACCACCAGGGATGCCAACAGGACCACCAGGGATGCCCACCATTGATGACCACAACCAGGTATGCCACCCATGACCACCAGGGATGCCCATAAATGATGCCAATCAGTGCCCATCAGTAATGCCTGCCAGTGCCTCCTTAAAAGTGATGCCCATCAGTGCCATCTATCAGTGTCCATCAGTGCAACCTATCAGTGCCCATCAGTGTCACCTATCAGTGCCCATCAGTGTCACCTATCAGTGCCCATCAATGCAGACTTTCAGTGCCCATCAGTGCCCATAAATGATGCCAATCAGTGCCCATCAGTAATGCCTGCCAGTGCCTCCTTATCAGTGATGCCCATCAGTGCCACCTATCAATGCCCATCAGTGCTGCCTATCAGTGCCACATATCAGTGCCCAACAGTGCCGCCTATCAGTACCCATCAGTGCTGCATATTAGTGCCCATCATCAGTGCCACCTCATTGGTGCCACCTCATCAGTGCCCATCAGTGCTGCCTTATAAGTGCCCATCAGTGCCGCCTTATCAGTGTCCGTCAGTGCAGCCTCATCAGTGTCCATCAGTGAAGGAGAAAACGTACTTATTTACAAAATGTTATAACAGAAACTAAGAATTTTTTTTTAATTCTTTTCAAAATTTTCGGTCTTTTATTATTTGTTTATCAAAAAAATAAAAATCCCAGCGGTGATCAAATATCACCAAAAGAAATCTCTATTTGTGGGAACAAAATTATAAAAATTTTGTTTGGGTACAGTGTCGCATGACCGCGCAATTCTCATTTAAAAAGTGACAGCGCTGAAAGCTGAAAATTGGCCTGAGCAGGAGGGGGGGGGGGGGAGTGCCCGGTATTAAAGTGGTTAAAGTGGATGTAAAGCCACTCTCATCCATTCTAAACTACTGCCATAGTGCTGATCTATAAGGACATAGATGCCTCCTGCATGTATCCTTATCTGTCAAATGTCTCCCCTCTGTCTGTTATAAGAGCTGAAAAACTGCAGATTCTGTGGGTGGATCTGTTGTCTGGAGCTCGGTGGGCGGAGTCGTGATGTCAGTAGACTCCCCGCCCACCTCTACACTCCCCTTGTCAACATGCATTTTCTCCTGTGTATTCCTTCTGCTATGATCGCTAACATCCAGTCAAAATCCAGAAAAGTAACCACATGACTTCAGAAAAGGAGTGGGGGTGGGAATTAAAAAATAATGCCGGTCTAAAGCTAGTGCACGAGATATGTAAATAACCTGTCACTCAAAGCAAGGGGGGCGGAACGGACAAAGGTTTTTCTCTGTTTGTCCGTTTTATCTCACTGAACAATAAAAGAGGATTGCTCGGAGCTGGATTAACTCTTTGTGGCAAGACTGGGCACAAATGATAGGAAATCTTATACTCTACATTGCGACAGCAAAAAAAAAAAATCGGGTTTACATCCACTTTAAGAACAAACAGCTATGGGGAATCTCAAGATCAGGAGCTGCAGCTGAAAACCAACAGAAATTCCCAAGGGAAACGATGTCTATTGACGGGTGATCACAGTCCCAAATTCAATAACCCAATATAGTGTAAGTAGAACTTGACAGATTAGCTTGAAACAGCAATTTCTACCTAAAACATAAAGTGCGTACCGAGGTTAATGGAGAGAGACAATCTCCCTTTCTGTAGCTCCAGCGTTATATAATCCCCACGTTGTCCTTCACCGTGAAATAATACTCCATCACTCTGCATGCTCTTGAACTTCAGTGAGATGACATCTTTATATGTGGTCATCAGTTTCTGATTAAACCTGTAGAGGAGCGAGCTTCTGCCATCAAAGTCCGCCACGTCAGATTCTAGAAAAGAGACAAAGAGGCCATTGAGAATCAGCCGTGTAAGCGAACAAACAAGGTCAATGATAATGCTGTACTCTTCCAACATAGACATCAGCAACACCTTTACGGACAATATTGGGTCGGGATTGTCTATTTTCCCTAAATCGAATCCCCTGGAGAACCACCTAACACAAAAAACAGGATTTCAAAGGTGGATGATCTCACAGAAAAACATATAAACACTTTTGTTAAAAGATTGCCTTTTTTTCCATAAGTTTCTAAAAACCGTATATATATCAACCCCAATAATAAAAATATATAAAACAACAACCAGTTACAGAACATTATCCTCAATATATAGATTCCTAGATAAATATATTTGGATTCATATCACATACTTCCAACATGGTGATTCGTAACAAACTAATCAGGACTTTTGATCACACTATTTATTGGTATGAAATCCATAAAGCAAAGTCTCAACACGTTTCACCCTTATGGACTTCTTCAGGGAAGCAATGGGGTTTATGTTCTTGTAGTACTCATAAATTCAAAAGAGGCCATTGAGAATCAGCCGTGTAAGCGAACAAACAAGGTCAATGATAATGCTGTACTCTCCTAACATAGACATCAGCATCACCTTTACGGACAATATTGGGTCGGGATTGTCTATTTTCCCTAAATCGAATCCCCTGGAGAACCACCTAACACAAAATCAGGATTTCAAAGGTGGATAATCTCACAGAAAAACATATGAACACTTTTGTTAAAAGACTGTCTTTATTCCATAAGTTTTTAAAAACCGTATATATATCAACCCCAATAATAAAAATATATAAAACAACAACCAGTTACAGAACATTATCCTCAATATGTAGATTCCTAGATAAATATATTTGGATTCATATCAGATACTTCCAACATGGTGATTAGTAACAAACTAATCAGGGCTTTTGATCACACTATTTATTGATATGAAATCCATAAAGCAAAGTCTCAACGCGTTTCACCCTTATGGACTTCTTCTGGGAAACAATGGGGTTTATGTTCTTGTAGTACTCAGAAATTCAAGATTCAGCCCACCCACGCAAATGGAGTCTAAATCATAATGAAGACAATTGTGACCACTATGTAGTTTTCCCCACATCCAAGAAAAAGCCCTATAGTTGCATCCATAGCCACTGGCTATGGGGGCACATGTTCTGGCTAAATCCCCTGCTAGGCTGTGTGCATCTATTGCCACACACAGCACAGCTCTGAAAAAAGAAAAAAACAAGGGTGCACCAGCCTAATGTGATATAATTTAAGATATTTTATTTCAAATAAAAGCAATAGAAAGGTACTCACAAAAATAGTACAATTTATCGCAATGTACAAACGGTGCCTTGGAAGGCTGCAGCGTATGGAACCCAAACCACACTTCGACCGATCATGGAGGGCGTGATGGGGCGCACTACCGGCTGACGCGTTTCGAATCGCACAGCTTCTTCATCAGAGCCACCATTTTTGTTTACAAGCAAAAATCTGTATTTTTTGCTGGAAAATTACTTATAACCCCCAAACATTATAATTTTTTTTAAGCAGAGACCCTAGATCAGTGATGGGGAACTTCAGCACCCCAGATGTGTTGGAACTACATTTCCCATGATGCTCAACTACACTGCAGAGTACATGAGCATCATGGTAAATGTAGTTCCAAAACATCTGGGGTGCCGAGGTTCACCATCACTACCCTAGGGAATAAAATGGCGATCATTGGGAAAAAAAATATGTCACACTGTATTTGTGCAGCAGTTTTGCAAATGTAATTTTTTGGGAAAAAATACACTTTAACCTCCCCGGCGGTGTGATTCTGTCTGGAATTATGTACCAAAAGCGGTTCAATTATTTTGCATGGAAATTTGGTGTTATGTATTGTAGGCCTGCGATTCTTAGTAATTACTCACTTAAATCTGACCAAACAAGAGTCTAGTAGACATCCCGGGTATGAAAAGTTTGAAACACAAAATCATAAATTATAATATAATAAATAACTATAAATAATTATAACAAATAATAATGTAATTATAATAAAAATTATTCAATAATGTAATAAAATCAAAAACACTGAAATTTGCTCAGTTTCAGAATTGTCGCTGTCATAAGATTTAGTGTTTGATGACGAATTTCTCCACAAATCGCTATCGCTCAATTCTGCGAGTGATTCTAATTTATTATCGCTGTTTTCTAGCTGGTCTAAAACCACTTTTGACATAAAGGGACACCTTTTGGTTGCTATGGACAATCTCCAGTTTCCAGGCAGAAAGAACAGTTTTTATAATATAAAACTGCATGCAGGACACTGACAGACCACTAGGGACAAAGAGGGTGTGTTATTATTTTATACAGTACTGTAATCTGTAATATTACAGTGTACTGTATGTATTGTGTGTTTTTCACTTTTTGAATTTGGCGCCGAACTCTGTCCCCGTGCGTCGCAACGTTGCAGGGAATGGAGCTCGGCACTCGGCAGTGTGGATCGAGCGAGAAGACGGCTCGCACACACTGAGGGAGGACATCGCAGGATCCTGGGGACAAGGTAAGTAACTTCCCCTGGATACTGCAATGCAATCCCGAGTCTGGCTCGGGGTTACCGCTCTTAGCATGGAAAACTCACCCCGAGCCGGACTCGGGATTACCGCCAGGGAGGTTAATGAATAAAAAACAAACAAAAACGCAATAGTTACCCCAATTTTATTTTATATAATGTGAAAGATGATGTTACGCCAAGTAAACAGATACCTAACATGTCATGTTTTAGAATTGTGCACGCACGTTTAACGACAACAAACTATGGTACTTAAAAATCTCCGGCGCTTTAAACGCCTTTACAGGTTACCTCTTTAGAGATACAGAGGAGGTCTAGCACTAGAATTATTGCTCTCGCTCTAACAATTGCAGCAAAACCTCACATGTGTGGTTTGAATACCATTTACATATGCCTGTGTGACTTAGGTATGGGTTCGCTTCTGCGCCCGAGGAAGAAGGGATGCGGGTGCTTTTATTTTTTTTATTATTATTATTTATTTTACTTTTTGTTTTAGATTTTTACATTGTCCCTTTAATTTTAAATTTTTTATCACTGTTATTCCTATTACAAGGAATGTAAACATCCCTTGTAATATAAATAAGGATGACAGGTCCTCTTTAAGGAGAGATCTGGGGTCAAAAAGACCTCAAATCTCTTTTTTACCTTTAAATAGAAAAGATTTTAAAAAAAGGATCTTTACCTTAAAAAATGTAATTAAATTCTTCCAGCCTGGGCCAGAAGTGGCCTCATGCCATGGCTCCGGTCCTCCAAGACCAAGTGTTAGCTCTTTGATCGCCTATGGGAGCAGCCGGCAGCACCGCCAGATCGTTTCTCGGGTGAACCAGCAGAAAAGGTAAGCCAGAGAAACCGAGACGATGTAATGTTCTTATCCTGTAATGTTCTTATCTCTCCACTGGGGCTCTGACATCTCCACCAACTCCATGTAATGTTCTTATCCTGTAATGTTCTTATCTCTCCACTGGGGGCTCCGACATCTCCACCAACTCCGTTGCAGATAGATGACGTCACAGCGACATCACCCGGCTCCTCCTCTTATCCACACTTAAACAGAAGCCGCCATTTGCTTGACGTTCGTGCTAGGAACCTGACGCCAGGCAAATACCTCCATCAGAAGACTGCCATCTTCACTCACTATTGGGCCGGACAGAGCCCTGACTTCCATCTCCCTATTGGGCCGGACAGAGCCCCGACTTCCATCTCCCTATTGGGCCGGACAGAGCCCTGACTGCCATCTCTCTTTTGGGCCAGACAGAGCCCCTCCAACTTCCAACTTTTGGGCCGGTCAGAGCCCCTTCCCCACTGGTAGTCAGAGGCTCTCCACTGACCTACCCTCAGTCAGCCTTCTCTGCTGGCAGAACTCCCTTCCTATACCACTACAATAGGAGACCAGTATATCTCTCCAGAAGCCACTGGGGGACACCAACACCAGAAGTCCACTCACAGCAAGTATCCTTCCGTTTACTATAAACTGTATTCCTGTGCACTGCTACTACACTCAAGTTACCTCTGGTGCTCCCCCTTATGGCTGTGTATTACCACACTAAATAAAACCACTTGTATTTCCAATTTATCTGAGTCTTCCTTCCTGATGTCTGTCAAATTGAAGTTAACTGTTTAGTATATCATATTCATAGACTTCCGAAGCTGTGATCCACGCCAACCATTATAGTTACACTGCCTGAAGTATTACAGACGAGTGGGCGGGTATCTTCAATATCCCGTAAACCACTTGCAGACCACAACTTATATATACATATTGCAATCAGCAAGTGCTTCATTTGATGGCGCCATATAAGTACCTGTAATAAATAATGACACAAAAAATTGTATCCCTATTAAACATGTGCATGAGGAAAAATGTGTTTTATTTCGATTTGTTAATCTAGTTATTTTGTTTAGTTCAATTCGGTTGATTCGTTCAATTCGTATTCGGAATTCGTATGAGGAATTTTCGAATTTACTGATTTTTTATTTTTTTTTATTCAAAACTTTCAAAATCGATACATTTTTGAATCGGTTGAATCGAAAATGTTATATTGTTTTTGATTTGAATGCAGCAAAGTGAACAAACAAAAGAAAAAATCTTCATCAAATGATTACAGTGACTCTTTAAATCACCTTTGGCTTAACAAAAACAGCAATTATTTCCAAATGGTACTCTAATAACACACACAGTCTTTGATTTCAGCAATATGTGTAGTGAGAATTCGACTCAATGTAAAATTCGATTCGAATTTCAGTCTGAATTTCCGAAATTCGGACGAACTTATGTTACATTATTCAGAGCATTCGGTGAAAATGTGTTTATATTGTAATTTGGGTATTTGGACATATACGAATCATTGAATAATGAAAAATTTGTCTGAATATTAATTCAGAATGAAAACAAACCGCACATGTCTAATCCCTATCAGATATAGTCCATTGTCAATGCTCATTTGCTAGGAGGGTTAGGTAGCTGGTGCATGTGTGTTGCATTTGTAATGTTCTGTATGTCTTGTATTGTTTTCCTACAATTGTAAGTAGTTTGAATGTGCAGCATTCTGTTTAGTAAAATCACATTACTATAGTACAGGGGGGTTTTTCTGCATCCTTGCCTTACTGCAAAGTGACCTAAAATAGACGTAGCAAAATATTCCTTTATCGCCATTAGCCCTGGTTCACACTGGTGCGTTTTGACATGTCAAATCGGCAGCATTTTCCGGCAGTTGCCGGCAATGGCACCGTCCTAATCTGCGGCGCTGCACTGATTTCAAAAATCAGTTTCTGTACCACTTTTTGTGATTTCGGGCCGCGATTTACATCTCTGTAATAGACATGTGCGCCGTCAATAAATTTGTTTCGTTTCGTTCCGTATTAGACGAAAATTCGTAATTTCGTAATTCGTGTCCTTAATTCAATTTGGATTCGTTTCGTATGAATATACAAATTTTCGTTAGATTCGTTAACTTTTCGTAACAATTACGAACATTCGTTATGATGAATTTAACCACTTAACGACCGCTCGCGGCATATATACGTCGGCAGAATGGCACGTACAGGCACAATCACGTACTTGTACGTCCCCTTTAACTGCCTGACGTGTGGTCGTGCACGTGCCAGGGGCGGCGCGTTTGCGACCCTGCAGTCATCCCCGTGAGTCAGACCACGGGTCCCACTGACTCGATCGCCGCGGGGATCCCCGCGATCGTCTCACGGAGGGATGGAGCAGGGAGATGTTAGTGTAAACACAACATCTCCCCGCTCCCCTACTGACACTGTCACCGATCTCCGCTCTGTGTAATCAGAGCGGAGATCGGTGACATGTCACTGGTAGCCACGCCCCCTAACAGTGAAAATCACTCCCATAGGCACACTTAACCCCTTCAGCGCCCCTAGTGGTTAACCCCTTCACTGCCAGTGTCATTTTTACAGTAACTAGTGCATTTTTATAGCACTGATCGCTGTAAAAATGACTATGGTCCCAAAAATGTGTCAAAAGTGTCCGATGTGTCCGCCATAATGTCGCAGTCACGAAAAAAAACACTGATCGCCACCATTACTAGTAAAAAATATATAATTAATAAAAATGACATAAAACTACCCGCTATTTTGTAAACGCTATAACTTTTGCGCAAACCAATCAATAAACGCTGATTGCGATTTTTTTTACCAAAAATATGTAGAAGAATATGTATCGGCCTAAACTGAGGAAAAAAATACGTTTTTTTATATATTTTTTGGGGTTATTTATTATAGCAAAAATAAAAAATATTGCATTTTTTTCAAAATTGTCGCTCTATTTTTTTTTTTAGCGCAAAAAATAAAAACCGCAGAGGTGATCAAATACCACCAAAAGAAAGCTCTATTTGTGGGAAAAAAAGGATGTCAATTTTGTTTGGGAGCCACGTCGCCACGACCGCGCAATTGTCAGTTAAAGCGACGCAGGGCCGAATCGCAAAAAGGGGCCTGGTCTTTATGCTGCGTATTGGTCCGGGGCTGAAGTGGTTAAAAAGCAAAACATACCTTTCTCCATAGGGGCTCCCACCATCCCTGTGCTGTGCTGACTTCCTCCTGGGGCTGTACCCCTGCTGTGTTCATTATGAGGGGCTCCCATCATCCCTGTGCTGTGCTGACTTCCTGGGTTTGTAGTAGTCCATTAATTCGTATTTCGTAATTCGTGTCCGAAATTCAATTTGGATTAGTACGAAATAGGAAAGTTTGTTAGGTTCGTTAACTTTTCGTAACAATTACGAACATTCGTTATGAGGGGCTCCCATCATCCCTGTGCTGTGCTGACTTCCTCCTGGGGCTGTAACCCTGCTGTGCTCATTACGAGGGGCTCCCATCATCCCTGCGCTGTGCTCATTATGAGGGGCTCCCATCATCCCTGTGCTGTGCTCATTATGAGGGGCTCCCACCATCCCTGTGCTGTGCTCATTATGAGGGGCTCCCACCATCCCTGTGCTGTGCTCATTATGAGGGGCTCCCATCATCCCTGTGCTGTGCTCATTATGAGGGGCTCCCACCATCCCTGTGCTGTGCTCATTATGAGGGGCTCCCACCATCCCTGTGCTGTGCTCATTATGAGGGGCTCCCACCATCCCTGTGCTGTGCTCATTATGAGGGGCTCCCACCATCCCTGTGCTGTGCTCATTATGAGGGGCTCCCCCCATCCCTGTGCTGTGCTCATTATGAGGGGCTCCCACCATCCCTGTGCTGTGCTCATTATGAGGGGCTCCCCCCATCCCTGTGCTGTGCTCATTATGAGGGGCTCCCATCATCCCTGTGCTGTGCTCATTATGAGGGGCTCCCATCATCCCTGTGCTGTGCTCATTATGAGGGGCTCCCCCCATCCCTGTGCTGTGTTGACTTCCTGGGTTTTTAACTTCATCATAACGAATAATCGTAATTATTATGACAATAATAAAACGATATTAACGAACATTCTTATTTTGTCCAATTCTGAATCTCCCATCGACTACCAGTACCAGTCTGAGCCGTCTCTCCCACTCCCGAAACGAAATTCGTCAACGAATGTTCGTATTTCGTATAAAATTCGTAAGAATAGAAGTTCGTATTTCGGATGCTTCCGAATGTTCGAATTTTCGGAAATTCGTACGAATTTTCGATTCGTACGAAACGAATCACACATGTCTACTCTGTAATCGCGGCCGAAATAGGGACTGACTAGCGGGAGTGAAATCGCATAAGTTCGGCTGAAGTCTCATTTTCTATAAAAACAAATCATATTAAATCAAACAGGAATAATGGTTCTTCAAGTATTCTCCTACATAATCTGACAAGTAAAGCTATTTTCAAATCAAAGGAGACTCTAGCAGAGCCAATCTCCTGACAAGCGAGGGAGAAGAGCCTCAATCTTTGATGTGCGAAGCGCTCCGTGGAAATGTCACCAAACGAGGCAGCACATAAAACGGAATGATCCGACTCCGTCATCTGCAAGCAGTATATTCTCTTTAATTGAACGACGCACTCGTGTTTCTAAGGAAAAACAATTAGAGAGAACTCCATACAGTGCGTTTTCAATCCACGCCATGACAAGCGTTGCCGTCTCTAGAGGGTCCACCTTTGAAATTACAAAGAGAGAAAAAACAAACAAACACTTAGCCACCTGCTTCAATATCCTTAACGGAGGAATCCAGATTTCATTACTGGGCTTGGTGTTCACACACACACAGCAAGATTAAAATACCCAGGGGCCCTTGTTTTCTTAGGTTTCATATTTTTCCATCCCTGGTGAGTTTCATTTTTTGTTTTCTTTTTTTTTTCGTCCTTGCTTTCTGTTGGTTGCACAGAAGAATGTTGTTGTCGGTAGGCTTAAAATGCAAGCACCATATTTTCTAGATGACAGAGAATGATGTCCCTCAGGAAACTGCACATGTTCTGTAGTGGTCCATCTGGAGAACCAGGCTTGAAGGGCCACCTGCAGCCCCAAACGATTAGGCGCTTACAAGGCAGCATATGTTGGCCGCGAATAAAGTTACAGGTTTAGGAAGATGAAGAACATTGGTTGGCTGCTTAGGTTTTTCAACTGATTTCAACAGCGGATATATAAAAAAAAATCTTTATGGTTGCTAATTTTTTATTTTTTTTGCATAGTCCTCTGCCATATTGTTAGGTCACCTGAGGCCAGGTGACAGATGCACCCCCGTTGGGGTCAGGAGTGCACCGCCAAGGTAGTGGACCCTACGGCTGACTGCTGCGGAGGGGACTCTGGGTGGTTAAGGAAGGCAGGTCCACTGGAGCACCAACACGGATCCCACAGGGAGCTAAAGCCTAAGATTCCCCGGGGCACGGAGTCTAAGAGCCAGCAGGTGTTCACCAGAGCCTCTAGTGGTGAGGAAGACATGTACGTAGCCATAATGCAATGTAGGTGGAGGACAGACATGACAGGGTGGAAGGAACAGACAGGAGAGGAAGTGGTTAATGAAAAGGGAGATGTCCCGAATAAATGTTGGTTATACTGGATTGGAGGGAGGAGAAGTTATGGGAGGAGTGGCAGAGTTAGTACAGAGAGAGGAGGGGGAGGGGGCAAGCAGTTGGAGAAGAAAGCGAGGTGAGAAGTCCCGCCCTCCCACCCTTTAATGGAAGTTGTTTCTATTGTAGGGTTGTGGGGTGACAAGTGGTTGCAGTTGGGTCCCTGATTTTGGTGGAAAACGGGAGGTATATGTAAAACAGTGGGACCCATCTTTGGTATGGAGTCCTCCCGGTTAGTCTGGTGTTAGTCTGGACCACCGGTGATAAGTTGGTGGGTCTGTGGTCAGTTAGTGGTCCTCGAGGCGATTCTAGCGGCTGCGAACCAGATGCTAACTAAAAGGTATCACAGACCGTAAAAAAGTGTTCAAAGAGTTAAAAATGTTAAATTATTAAAATATTGGTTTAATGTATATATATATATATATATATATATATATATATATTTATATATATTTTATATATGTTTTATTTGGTTGTTTGAAAAATAAATAAGCCAAATAGGCCATTTAAATCCAGCAGGTGTCAGTGTTTTATTTGTAAGTAATATGGGTTGGGTACATGGGTGTTTAATTGCAGTAATTTATCTTGCTGCCCTAGTCATGGACTGCGCTGCAACTGGCTCCAGGTCGCGGCCCCCAGGGTCTCCCAGCTCACGCTCACAGTAGGCTACAGGAGTATGGAGAGGAAGCAGCAGCCCAGGACAACAAGGGATAGTAAGGAGATAAGCCAAAGGTCAGGGTGACTAGCAGACAAGGATAACAGAGAACACGCCAAAGGTCAGGGTCACAAGCAGGCAGGAATAGTTAAGAACACGCCAAGATTGGTAACAGAGACAAACGTAGAGCACACAGCAAGCAGGAAACAGGAAATAAAACACACAATTAGGAGCGGTGAACTCACCCCCGCTAGTGGCTGAAGAAAGGGATAAATGCGCCCGTGTAGTGCCGCTGCCGTCGAAGCACTTTGCAGGTGCTTCAGCAGCGCTGCCCATTCATTTCAATGGCCAGGAGTGGTGTGTACACCGCTCCTCCACCGCCCTATAGATGCTGGTTGGCATGATTTTTTTGTTTTGGGGGGGGGCAGCATTTCATTCTTGGTCCCAGGCAGCACCATGTCTTGGGCCGGCACTGCTGCAAGGTCATGACACATATCTTACCCTGAGATGGACAGATTCTTGAAGTGGCTTGTTTTATTCTTTCTGGGTAAATGTTAGTGCCTTTTGAAAGTTCCTCTAAATTAGGGTGACCAGACATCCCCGGTTTCTGGGGACAGTCCCCTGATTGAGGACACTGTCCCCAGACCAAGTCTGTCCCCGGTTTTGTCGCCGGATTGGATTTGAACAGGGGCTGGGGCAATTTCAAAGACAGTCAGTGCAGGATAAAAAAAAAAAATCTGAATTACACCCCCACTCCTACTAGCTTAGGGGGTTTATTTTTTCCCATTATCTGGGCCCCTTTCTGATGATCATGTGCTGGTCGGAGCGGAGGGAATATTTCTTCAGTTCTAGGCGCATTCACATTCAGCTCCGCACGCATGTTCTTCTGCCTTGGCTCAAGCCCCGGCCAGCCGCCTGCTTATCTCCTTGCCTTCCCTGGCGGAGTGATCTTCCTCCGCTCCCCACCCAGTAGTAGCCGGGACAGTAAGACTTGACAGGCTGTGAGACGGGCAGAGAGTCGCTGATTGCCGCCATTACTAGTAAAACCAAAATATGTCCCCGGATTTCATTTTAAAAAATCTGGTCACCTTACTCTAAATGCAGCAGCTCTCCAGCTCAGTGCCACCACAATTTGCAAGCATCATGGGCCCCTGGGCAAAGTAAAGCACTGTGGCCCCTACCAGGGAGATGGTGAGAAACAGTGGGTGTGGCTAAATGATGCTACATATTGGGTGTGGATTTTTGTCTGATAACTATTTTTTGTCTGTTTTTATTTATTTATTTATTTATATTATCTTTTTAATTTAATAATTTTTTACATGTGTAGCGGGGTCTCCTTTAAGGCCCCGGAACTACGTTACCCAGAACCCCAGTTGGCCACCGCAGAGACTCATGGGAGGGGTTATTTAAGGAGGGGGCGAGGCGGAGCTTGGCCTCTTTGGACACCGCGCTGCAAGCAAGAGTTTCTTCCTGTGCGGATCTGCTGCAGTGCAAGGCCTGAAGCCTGGGCCTTGCGCAACTTCCAAAGAGCCTTCCACCCTGCTGCGGAGCCTGGGTGGCACCAGACTGGTCGAGTGAGGACATCAGTTGGATCGGGGACCCGATCGTTGCAGGCACTGTGTGCGGAGACACAGCAGGTGGAAGTCCCGGGCTGGGATCGCGTCCGGAGTGGTGAGCGAGCACTTGCTCAATCAAATAGACTTTACAGATTCTAGGCCCATAGACTGCCGTGGCTCACCGATCGTTTGCTTGTTGTTCCACTGGGGGACCGGTAGCAGGACAGAGTTGAAGTGCCCCCCCCCCCATCATAGTGTTCTTAGTGATTGCCAGTTTGTGGATTACAAATACTATTCATCAAGTGCACCACCGAAAGTTTGCATGCAAAGAAATCCCTATAGGAAGGACTGAGAATTATTCTGGGTCAGGCCTGGCCAGGGTGGGGAGATAGGATATTGTTTAGTGCGCCACAGGGTGTGTATACCATAATAGCTAAGCGTGGTGGATTACCGCGCAGCGCCATTATTGTGTGCTATATTGATTGCTGCAGGGCTCTGCAAGCCGGTTGTGTGTATTATATTCTGCTTAAGCCTTTTTACAACCAAAGTAAAACTGTTATACTTAATCTTTAACATTTGTGTGTCGTCTTACTGTAAAGAGGGTGCCCTTACAATACCAATTGGTTATGATAAAAATATAACCCCTAGACTAGCTGTGCCAGAGTGGGTCAAGCAGATTGCCGGGGGTTGGCGGTGCTGTACACAGGGCCCGAAAACAAATCCAGCGGCTCTCTTAACTGGGGGTAGCGCTACACATGATTTTCACAACCCTGCTGGTGGGTCCTTGGTGAGATATCAGGGATCTAAGCAGAGCAGACCCCTGAAGTCTCACTTTTGAGGAAGAGCAAGGGACTGAGGAAACACGTGCGATAAAAAAGGTACAAAAGAGATGAAATACTTGGAGTGCGGGTCATTGACAAAATGTCATAACACCGAATACTTAGAAACAAGTGCAGAGTTTTTAGATCACAGCTAAGTGATATCGTTTATTTTAAATTTCAAATGCAAAATGTGCCATAAAGATAAAGGTCACAGTGGTTTAAAAATAAAATAAAAAAAATTCTGCATAAATTTCAACAAATGAGTTCATATAATTTGATAGAATTGAACATTACAATGATGTGATGGAGCGCCAGTCACAGTTTTCAATTGCCGCTCAGACGACTCATAACCTCCGTACTGAAATTATTTTTGTAAATGGTAATATGTGGAGAATACGTTTGCTGTTTGCACTCTTTGTTCTTTTCTTTTCATAGAATTGTAAATGGTTAGAATCACTCTTATTATCTACGTGCAGCAACAATTAATTTAAACTGAACTCTGGGAAAACATATAAATATCCCATTAAAATAGCTATAAGGGAGCCAGTGTATGCGCCAAACAATTTGTATTTCTGTCCATCAAGTTTTGAGATTTATTCAGCTCTGTCACCCAGCACAGCCCAGTCTGGCAAGACAGCAAACATTTTTCTCTGCTGCAGTTAACCACTTCAGCCCCGGACCATTTTGGCTGGTTAAAGACCAGGCCCCTTTTTGCGATTCGGCACTGCGTCGCTTTAACTGACAATTGCGCGGTCGTGCGACGTGGCTCCAAAACAAAATTGACGTCCTTTTTTTCCCACAAATAGAGCTTTCTTTTGGTGGTATTTAATCACCTCTACGGTTTTGATTTTTTGCGCTATAAACAAAAATAGAGCGACAATTTTGAAAAAAATGCAATATTTTTTACTTTTTGCTATAATAAATATCCCCCCAAAAATATATAAAAAAAAAAAAAAAATTTCCTCAGTTTAGGCCGATACGTATTCTTCTACATATTTTTGGTAAAAAAAAATCGCAATCGCCGTTTATTGATTGGTTTGCGCAAACGTTATAGCATTTACAAAATAGGGGATAGTTTTATGGCATTTTTATAAAAAAAATTTTTTTTTACTAGTAATGGCGGCGATCAGCGATTTTTTTCATGACTGCGACATTATGGCGGACACATCGGACACTTTTGTCACATTTTTGGGACCATTGTCATTTTCACAGCGATCAGTGCTATAAAAATGCACTGGTTACTGTGAAAATGACACTGGCAGTGAAGGGGTTAACCTCTAGGTGGCGCTGTAGGGGTTAAGTGTTCCCTGCATTGTGTTTCTAACTGTAGGTGGGGTTGAGCTCTGTGTCACATGACACAGCATCTTCCTGCTCTGCCTAGTGACACTGATCTCAGCTCCGTGTACTCGGAGCGGAGATCAGTGTCATTGTCAATAGGCAGAGCAGGAAGATGCTTGTTTACACAAGCATCTCCCCGCTCTATACCTCCGTGAGACGATCGCGGGGATCCCCGCGGCGATCGAGTCCACGGGACCCACGGTCCGACTCATGGGGAAGGCAGCAGGGTCGGGAGCGTGCCACCAGTGGCACACGCGCGACCCCCACGACAAGCAGTTAAAGGGGACGTACAGGCATACCTCCCAACAGGCACGGATTCTGCGGGTTTCTCCCGCACAGGCCCCTCCTTCCCGCATTCCCGCGAGAGCTGTATTTTTCCCGCCGAGCAGGCACAGCAGGAAGTGGAGGAACTACGAGGTAGGTAACCCCCCCGCGATAGGCGACACCCCCCCCCCGAGATTGGCGGCAGGGCAGCGACAAAATATGTACCGCGGCACCCCCCCCCCCCACTCAACAACTTTCGATTGCCGGGGAGAGGGGAGATCGTCAATGTCCCGCGGTGGGACTTTTACAAGTTGGGAGGTATGCGTACAGGTACGTTGATGTGCCTGTACGTGCCATTCTGCCGACGTCTATATACAGGAGGCGGTGGGCAAGTGGTTAAAGTGATTGTAAAGTCTCGTTTTTTTTTTTTGTTAATGTAGCGATACCCCCAGTTAAGAGAGCCGCTGGTTTTCAGTTGGTTGGTTGGTTTTCAGTTGGTTCGGGCCCTGTATACAGCACCGCCAACCCCCCGGCAATCTACTCAACCCTCTACGGCACAGTTAGTCTAGGGAATGTTTCCTTCATGTAATTCTATACCTGGTTATACACAATCTCACAGCAGGATAGGCAGATAATATATGCAATGATAAACACTGAGTCAGGATTGGTAAACTATATCTGATTTACTTAGGCATAAAGGTATAGGTTAAACATAACACATAGCATACATGCAGAGCCCTGCAGCAATAAACATACTAATCAGTGATAGTGCAGAGTGATCACACGCCACGTGCAACTATCTTCTCTATGCGCAATGTGGCGCACCAAACAAAGTTTTAAACCCCTGGTCAGGCCTGACTCAGATAAAGCTCAGTCTCTGTGAAAACAACTCTTTGCATGCCGATGAATGGTGGTGCACATTCAGGAACAGTATTTGTAATCCAATAACGGTTAATAAAAGAGGAACGCTTCACCGGAGACTACACAACTCAGTTCCGCCACTAGTCTCCGGCGGGATAATAACTACAGCACGATGGGCCAAGGCAGTCACTAGGCCTAGTCAAAGTACAAGTTAAATAAGTGAGCAGATGCTCACTCACCCCTCTGGACGCGATCCCAGTCCGGGCTTCCACCACTTTGTTTCCACACACAGTACCCGCAACGATCAGGTCTCTGGTCCAACTGATGTCAGCAACTCAAAGAAGTCAGATGTCACCCAGGCTCAGCAGTGGGGTGGAAGGCTCTTTGGAAGGTATGCAAGGCCCAGGCCTCGGGCCTTGCACTGCAACAGATCCGCACAGGGAGTCTCCTTGATTGCAGCGCGGTGTCCAAAGAGGCCGACCTAGCCTCGCCCTCTTCTTTTATAGCCCCACCCATGAGTCTCTGCGGTGGCCAAATGCACCCTGGGTGCCAAACGGGGTTCTGGGTAACGTAGTCCATAGGGCCTTAAAGGAGACCCCGCTACATTAAAAATAACAAACATGTTATAATAACCTGCCCTGTGTAATGGATTTGCACAGAGCAGCCCAGATCCTCCTTTTCTCGGGTCCCCCGGCCGGTGCTCCGTTCTGTTGAGTGCCTCCCACAGCAAGCAGCTTACTATGGGGGCACCTGAGCTGAACCACAGTTACCCGTGTCCATTCAGGTTGGATTCACACTAGTGTGAATTGCGAATTGGGTTTCCCTGCATCCAATTTTGCATGTCAGGAGATTGTGACTGGCTCTCTATGGAGCCGGTTCACACATCTCCAGAGTGGCTCTGGTGCCAATTTCACAGGGGTCCTGTGTGTTTTCTGGTCCGTTTCAGGTCTGAATTCAGCAAAAAAATTGGGCTCAAATCAGATCTGAAAAGGTGAAGGACCCCTGCTGTGAGTCACTCTGTTCCTCAGTGTGAACCCAGTCTCAGACACGAAGCTGCGGTCCAGCCCTGCCCCCTTTCTCTCCTCATTGGCTGACTGACTTTGATTGACAGCAGTGGGAGCCAATGGCACGGTGCTGCTGTCTCAGCCAGCCAAGTTTCTTGTGCAACATCGCTGGTTCTAGAGCAGCTTTCGGCACCCGGCCCGCCGCCGCTTAATGTCCGCCCCGTCCTAGCAACCAATCACCAGCTTGTTAATATGACAAATGAACCCTGGAAGCTCCCGCTGTCTTATCAGCGCTGCTGAGTGCCTCTCCCGTGTTCTCATTCAGCTTCCTGCTCTGCTCTGTCTCCCTCTTTGCATGGGGCAAGGTAGAAAAGGGCAGAGCTGTGGTGGGGGCTGTGTAATATGCAGAGGGTGTGTGTAGGGGGGCTGTGTAATATGCAGGGGGGTTATGTAGGAGGGCTGTGTAATATGCAGGGGGGCTGTGTAATGTAAATGGGTCCAGAGGTACAGGGAATGTGTAATGTAAAGTGGTCCAGAGGTATGGAGGCTGTGTAATGTAAAGGGGTCCAGAGGTACGGGGGCTGTGTAATGTAAAGGGGTCCAGAGGTACGGGGGCTGTGTAATGTAAAGGGGTCCAGAGGTACGGGGGATGTGTAATGTAAAGGGGTCCAGAGGTGTGGGGGATGTGTAATGTAAAGGGGTCCAGAGGTGTGGGGGCTGTGTAATGTAAAGGGGTCCAGAGGTGAGGGGACTGTGTAATGTAAGGGGTCCAGATTATTATCTTCATTTATTAGCAGGTGAATGCGGCCCTCCATGCATTCACATACATTGAATCCGGCCCTTAAAGGGGTTGTAAAGGTTTGTTTTTTCACCTTAATGCATCCTATGCATTAGGGTGAAAAAACACCTGGCCCCCAAGCCCCCCCGTTTTACTTACCTGAGCCAGTTCACCTGCTGTGCGTGTCGCCGGCGTCCTCTTCTCCACGAAGTCTCGGCGTTGATTGGATAGACTGATAGCAGCGCAGCCATTGGCTCCCACTGCTGTCAATCAAATCCAATGATGCGGCCGCCGGGGGGGCGGCTATGGACGCCGACTGTATGACACGGGAGCGCGCCCGCAAGGTATCCCCCTCGGGAGAGAGCTTCCCAGAGGGTGTTAGCTATTGTGGGGAGGAGCCGCGAGAGCCGTCGTGCGACCCCAGAACAGGAGGATCGGGGCCACTCTGTGCAAAACTAACTGCACAGTGGAGGTAAGTATGACATGTTTGTTATTTAAAAAAAAAAAAAAAAAGAACATTTACAACCACTTTAAGGGGAAAAGGGTTGCTGACCCCTGATCTAGAGGAACCTCAGGCAAGTGTTAGAGGGGCTGAGGGGGGTTGCTGCACACAGAAGGCTTTTTACCTTAATGCATAGAATACAATAAGATTAAAAACAACTTCTGCCTTTACAATCACTTTAAAGACGAAGTTTATTTAAAAATGATTGTTTTCCTTATAGCTGTCACATCACCTGCCTGTAATGAAGTATGTCCCATGTCCTGTAGGCTGCTTCATGTAGAAATCTTCTCTACAGATTGCCTGGTCCTCTTCTTGGTGCTGAACTTTGGCATGGCGGGGGGTAAATAGCTTCAGGCGTCAAATGGAAACCCACCCCATCCTCCAATCCCCTGCAATCTGTGAATAGCGGAGAGTTGGAAGAATGACAGGATTCCCTCCACCATTCAGGGATTATTACATTCAGCATGTCTGACGAAGAAGAGGTTCCCAGAAAATTGAGTATAACACCCTTTTTATGAAAGGAAATTTTGATTTTTTTTTCAAGCAACTGGTTTGTTCTTGTGATCGAGCCATTTGTGGTGAAACGCATTAAAGGGGGTGGTGGTTTCTTTTGCGTGGAGACATCATAATCACATAATAAATAAAAGTATTTGGAAGAGGGGAGATCAGAATGTGGATCTTATTCATATATTTTCTTCAATGGTCACGTCAGTTATCTGTAATTAAATATGTCTCATGTCCTGCAGTCTGCTTTGTGTAGAAATCTTCTCTGCTGGGTGCCCAGTGCTCTTCTTGATGCTGAACTGTGGAGCGTCAGGGGTTAACAGCTTCGGGCTTCTCCAGGCTAAAGTGCATTCAACACGGTCCTCCCATTTCATCCATTGAGAAAAGTTCCTGCATTGTTTACACTGAATGTAACATGATCTATTAAAGGGGGAGAGTTGGATGAATGATAGGATTCCCTCTGCCATTCAGACAATGTTACATTTAGTGTGTCTGACAAAAGCTGCTGAACTGGAAAAGAGGTTCTCAGAAAGGTGAGTATAACACCCTAATTAAAAAAAAAATTTCAAGCAATTGAAAGGGTTGTCCTTGCGATCAAGCCATTCTTGGTGAAACGCGTTAAGAAGATAGTGGTTTCTTTTGGCTGGAGACATCAAGATTGCAGTTTTTTTGCAATGCTTGAATAAATGCATTTGTAAGAGTGGAGATTATTCTTATTCATATATTTTTTTTCAATGGTCACATCAGTTACCTGTAATGAAGTATGTCCTGCAGGCTGCTTCTTGTAGAAATCTTCTCTGCTTGGTGCCCGGTCCTCTTCTTGGTGCTGGACTATGGAGCGGTGTGGATTACCAGCCTCAGGATCAATGGAGACCCGTCCCATCCTCCCATCTCATCCACTGAGAAAAGCCCCTGCATTGTTTACATTGAATTTAACATGAGCTGTGAATGGTGGAGAGTTGGCTAAATGACAGGATGCACTCCCCCATTCAGAGATCGTTCAATTCAGTGTATCTTTGAAGATTGCCAAATTGGAAAAGAAGTTCCTGGAAAGGTGACTATAACACCCCTTTCATTGTGGAAATTTTTAATTTTTTTCAGGCATCTGATAGGGTTGTGATCAAGCCATTTGTGGTGAAATGCGTTAAGGAGATGGTGGTTTATTTTGGGTGGAGACATCATGATTGCAGTTATTCTGTTGATGCTCGAATACAAATATTTGGGAGAGTGAAGATCGGAGTGATCAATCAATAAATTTTGATAAAACATCACATGCCTGATGAAGGTGTCCTGCGTGGCTCCGAAACGTTGCACTTATCCTGTTGTGCTGTGATCTTTCTGCAATGAAAGTTTTGGACTGTAATTTAAGATCCATGGTGTGTTGGCGAATCGGTGATACTGTATATCCAGCTGGTGATCGCGCCAGCACCCACTACAGATAAGCCTCTAATCCAGGAACATGTGCGATGGGAATATAGTACTTGTGATCAAGTCATTTGTGGTGAATAGTGATGAGCCGAACACCCCCGGGTTCGGTTCGCACCAGAACCCGCGAACGGACCGAAAGTTCGTACGAACATTAGAACCCTATTAAATACAATGGATGCGAACGTTCGAATTCTAAAGTGCTAATTATAACAACTATTATGCATGTTATTGTCCTAAAAAGGGTTTGGGAACCCGGGTTCTGCACCAGGGGACATGTATCAATGCAAAAAGAAGTTTTAAAAACGGTCGTTTTTCGGGAGCAGTCATTTTAATGATGCATAAAGTGAAAAAAAAAAAGTCAAATATTCCTTTAAATATCGTACCTGGGGGGTGTCTAAAGTATGCCTGTGAAGTGCCACGTGTTTCCCGTGTTTAGAACTGTCCCTGCACAAAATGAAACTTCTAAAGGAAAAAAAAGCCATTTAAAACTGCTTGCGGCTTTAATGTAATGTCTGGTCCCGGTAATATGGATGAAAATCTTTAAGAAAAATGGCATAGCTACCCCATGACCCCCCCCCCCTACCCCAGCCCATTACCAGCCCCTTTGGGTCTTGTATGGATATTAAGGGGAACCCCGCACATAAAATAAAAAAGGCCCTATATACTCTGAACAGCCGTATACAGGCGGTGCATACAAGACAGGGACTGTAGGTTTGTTCTTATGTAGAATCTGTTTGTAATTTTGAACAGGTACATTGTTGAAGTGTAGCTCCAGCCCAAAAATCTATTTTTAAACTTTTTGGGAAACATAGGTAAGGGTTATCACCCCTGTAACATTTGTTTTGCTGTCTGTGCCCCTGTTCAGAACATTTCACCTCACTTTCCGTTCCAATGTCAACTGTTTTTGAAATGTGGTGTTTTTCTTGAAACAAGGATTGCTGATAAAGCATCAGTACAGAGGAGACACCTTTCTCCCATATTTATTCTTACAGGAGAGAATTTTCCTTCCTAGGGGTAGATTTCCTCTCACTTCCTGTTGTCTTCTTGCGTTTGCAAGTAGGAGTCGTTTGTAAGTTGGATGTTTGAAAGTAGGGACCTGCCGTATATACTCTGCAGAAATAGGCCCCTTAGTTGTTGGTGTTGGCACAACACTGTAAGCACTCACAGTTACTCTTGGTTGGTGCTGGAACGCCCTGCTGTCAACTATTATATCAGGAATTTTAATTACATATAATTGTTGAACAGTGGTAGTAAAAATTGGGCCTTTGATGGTGGTGCTGGTGCCACAACACTGTAAGCCCTGACAGTTACTCTTGGTGGGTGCAGCAATGGGCCCTGCTGTGAATTATTAGATCAAGAATTGTAATTACATGCCCCTTTTGAACAGGGGCTGAAAAATTGGGCCTTTCGTGGTGGTGGTGGTGGTGGCGTTGCCACAACACTGTAAGCCCTCAGAGTTACTCTTGGTGGGTGCAGCAATGGGCCCTGCTGTGAATTATTAGATCAAGAATTGTAATTACATGCCCCTGTTGAACAGGGGCTGAAAAATTGGGCCTTAGGCACTGGTGGCACAACACTACAACCCCTCACAGATACGTTACTTGGAGCACAGCAATGAGCCCTGTTGCAAAGTATTGCTTCAAAAATTGTAATGACACGCCCCTGTTAAACAGGGGCTGAAAAATTGGGCCTTAGGCACTGGTGCCACAACACTCCAACCCCTCACAGATACTGTACTTGGAGCACAGCAATGAGCCCTATGGCAAATTATTGCTAAAAAAATTGTAATTACACGCCCCTGTAAAACAGGGGCTGAAAAATTGGGCCTTAGCCACTGGTGGCGGCACCCATAAACAAAAATGATCTTCCAAGCTATCATCATCAATCGTATCATTGAGGACTCGGAGGAGGAGGATAGCCAGTCAACATAACAGCACAGGCACTCAGCATCAGCATCAGTCTTGAAGGGATGTGACATGTTAAAATCAATTAGTCTGTTATATCAGCATCAGGTGTGTGGTAGCTGGTGGTGATCCAAGACTGGTTCATCTTGATGAAAGTCAGTCGATCAACCGAGTCGGTGGACAGGCGCACCCTGTGATCCGTGACAAATCCTCCAGCAGCACTGAATGTGCGTTCCGAAAGAACGCTGGATGCAGGACAGGCCAGTAGCTCAATTGCATACTGTGCAAGCTCTGGCCAGTGATCCATCCTCAAGACCCAGTAAGCCAGAGGATTTTCGGTGGGGAAGGTGTCCAAGTCTGACCTTGCCCCTAGATATTCCTGCACCATGTTTATCAGACGCTGGCGATGGTTGCTGGAACCGATCATACTTTGGGGCTGCGGACTAAAGAATTGTCTGAACGCATCGGTCAGACGGCCACCTTCCCCACCGCTCCTTCTTTGACTGGCCGAAGCCTCAGCAACTCGTTGTCCAGGACCAGGAGTTTGTAACCTCCCAGTCTCTGGGAACGCGTTGCACAGACCTTTCTGCAAGGCCTCCCGGAGTTGTCTCATCCTCTGCTCCCTCTGCGAAGGTAACATAAGGTCCGCAACCTTACCCTTGTACCGTGGATCAAGGAGAGTGGCCAGCCAGTAATGGTCCCTCTCCTTGATCCGAAGAATACGAGGATCCTTCCGCAGACTTTGCAGGATCAGGGAGGCCATGCAGCGTAGGTTTGCTGAGGCATTCGCTCCGGAGTCCTCTGGGTCACTAAGGACGACATGATCCGCAGCCACCTCCTCCCAGCCACGTACAAGTCCACTGGTTTCTTGGGACTGTAAATCATCCCTAAAAGACTGCTGCTGATGATGCTGAGTGCCAGCCTCCACCTCCATGCTGACACAATCCTCCTCCTCCTCCTCCTCCTCTTCCTCTTCCTGTGCGATGGGTGGGACAGAAGGAACACTGTCTGGGTAAAGGGGGCCTTGAGAGGCAAGGAAGTCCTCCTCTTCCTGCCTCTGTTCTGCCTCAAGTGCCCTGTCCATTATTCCACGCAGCGTGTGCTCCAACAGGTGGACAAGAGGTACAGTGTCACTGATGCATGCACTGTCACTGCTCACCATCCTCGTGGCCTCCTCAAATGGTGCCAGGACAGTGCATGCATCCCTGATCATGCCCCACTGGCGTGGAGAAAAAAAACCAAGCTCCCCTGACCCTGTCCTGGTGCCGTAGTCGCACAGGTACTCATTGATGGCCCTCTGCTGCATGTGCAGCCGCTGCAGCATGGCCAACGTTGAGTTCCACCTGGTGGGCATGTCACATATAAGGCGGTTCTTGGGCAGGTTCAACTCCTTTTGCAGCTCAGCCAGGCGAGCACTGGCATTATAAGATCTGCGGAAATGCACACAGACTTTCCTGGCCTGCCTCAGGACATCCTGTAAGCCCGGGTACCTGCCCAAGAACCGCTGCACCACCAGGTTAAGGACGTGAGCCACACATGGCACATGGGTCAGTTGTCCCTGTCGGAGGGCGGAGAGGAGGTTGGTGCCATTGTCGCAAACCACCATTCCTGGCTTAAGCTGGCGTGGCGTCAACCACCTCTCGGCCTGGCCCTGCAGAGCAGACAGGACCTCTGCCCCAGTGTGGCTTCTGTCCCCCAAACACACCAGCGCAAGCACGGCATGGCATCTTTTTGCCTGCGTACTTGCGTAGCCCCGTGAACGGCTACGGAGCACCGCTGGTTCATAGGACAAACCACAGGAAGAGGCCATGGAGGAAGAAGAAGAGGAGGGGGTGGAGGAGAGAGGTGTGTCACAACCAGTAGTAGCATTTTGGAGGCGTGGCGGTGGAACAACCTCCAACACTACTGCACCTTGTCCTGCATCCTTCCCAGCTGCCAAAAGAGTGACCCAATGGGCCGTGAAAGAAAGGTAACGTCCCTGTCCATGCCTGCTGGACCATGAGTCAGCGGTAATATGCCCCTTACCGCTGACCGCCCTGTCCAGCGAGGCCAAGACATTGCCTTCCACATGCCGGTAGAGAGCCGGAATAGCCTTCCGTGAGAAAAAGTGGCGTTTGGGAACCTGCCACTGAGGAACCGCACATTGCACAAACTCACGGAAGGGGGCCGAGTCTACCAACTGAAAAGGCAGCAGTTGAAGCGCTAGCAATTTAGCCAAGCTAGCATTCAACCGCTGGGCATGTGGATGGCTGGGAGTGAACTTCTTTCGACGGTCCAGCAGCTGGGGCAGGGAAATTTGCCTGCTAGAATCGGACGTCGGTGTACTGCTAGCAGAGTGGCCGCAAGTACTTGGCTGTGACACACCTAATTCTACACCTTCATTCCTCTCAGTGCATGTTTCAGAGAGGACTGAAGTTATAGTGGGGTTGGAGATCCCAGCTGATGCGGTGCAAGGAGAGGTCCGCTTTGTTCTTTGGTGTGGGTCTTTGAGGTAGGCTTGCCAACGAGCTGCATGGCAGGTCAACATATGTCTGGTCAGGCATGTGGTACCCAAGCGGCTGATGTTTTGGCCACGCGATATACGCTTGAGACATATGTTGCAAACAGCAGCTGTGCGATCTGATGCACTAGCCTCAAAAAAGGCCCACACCAAGGAACTTTTTGAATGACGGGCAGAGGCAGCGCCCTGCACAGGCGGAGCTCTGCGGTGTGATTCCGTCGGTGTACTGCCCTTACGCTGGCCACCAAAGGGCATCCTGCCTCGTTGGAGATGTGCCTCCTCCTCATCCTCCTCCTCCTCCTCTCTCCTATTAGGCACCCACGTGGAGTCAGTGACCTCATCATCCCCTCCCTCCTCATCACTGGAGCCAATCTGGCAGTATGCTGCAGCTGCTGGAACATGACTGCCAGATTGGTGTCCTTCTTGAGCATCCCCTCTGTCTGCTCTCACGCTACTGCCTTCCTGTAGCTGGGTTTCATCATCAGACCCTTCGAAACGCTGGGCATCCTCCTGGAGCATGTACCCAACACTGTGCTCAAACAGTTCGGGGGACTCCTCAGGAGGAGGACATGGTGGGTCTAGGGAAGGAGTGACTGATGATGAGTCTGACATTGATACCAGGGAAGAGGACGCTTTGGCAGCTGCTTTGCCAGTACCCTGAGCCTGGGTGAGAGAGGATGAGGAGGAGGAGGGCTTGGTCATCCACTCTACCAAGTCTTCGGCATGATGTGGCTCAACATGTCCAGCTGCCGAAAACAAGGACAAGCGTGTCCCATGGCCATGTGCTGATGACAATGCACCGCGTCCACGACCAGCACTGTTGCCCCCAGACACAGAGCCTGCTTGCCCTCTTTTATTGCCTCCTGACTGTCTGCCTCTCCTTGTTTGCCTTCCAGACATTCTAATAGATGGCCTGCAGGGAGATGGGAAAAAAGCAATAAGGGCTACCTTCAGGTGTCCTTCTCTGTCCCTTTACTTAAGGATTTCTAAATATGGTTGAGGATTATTGCTTTTGCACAGAATAGCACAACGACAATTTCCCTGACTGTCCAAAAAACAAGGATTTCAAAGATGGTTGATGAGGAATGCTTTGGCACACTATAGCACAATGAGAATTCCCCTCACTTTCCTTCTTTGTCCCTAGAAACAAGGACTGGCACAGTGAAAGAAACTGACACTCTCCCTACCTACAGTTTTCTGTCCCTAGAAAAAATGTTTTTTTAAAGCACATTATAGCACAAGGAGAAATCCCCTCACTTTCCTTCTTTGTCCCTAGAAACAAGGACTGGCACAGTGAAAGAAACTGACACTCTCCCTACCTACAGTGTTCTGTCCCTAGAAAAAATGTTTTTTTAAAGCACACTATAGCACAAGGAGAAATCCCCTCACTTTCCTTCTTTGTCCCTAGAAACAAGGACTGGCACAGTGAAAGAAACTGACACTCTCCCTACCTACAGTTTTCTGTCCCTAGAAAAAATGTTTTTTTAAAGCACACTATAGCACAAGGAGAAATCCCCTCACTTTCCTTCTTTGTCCCTAGAAACAAGGACTGGCACAGTGAAAGAAACTGACACTCTCCCTACCTACAGTTTTCTGTCCCTAGAAAAAATGTTTTTTTAAAGCACACTATAGCACAAGGAGAAATCCCCTCACTTTCCTTCTTTGTCCCTAGAAACAAGGACTGGCACAGTGAAAGAAACTGACACTCTCCCTACCTACAGTTTTCTGTCCCTAGAAAAAATGTTTTTTTAAAGCACACTATAGCACAAGGAGAAATCCCCTCACTTTCCTTCTTTGTCCCTAGAAACAAGGACTGGCACAGTGAAAGAAACTGACACTCTCCCTACCTACAGTTTTCTGTCCCTAGAAAAAATGTTTTTTTAAAGCACACTATAGCACAAGGAGAAATCCCCTCACTTTCCTTCTTTGTCCCTAGAAACAAGGACTGGCACAGTGAAAGAAACTGACACTCTCCCTACCTACAGTTTTCTGTCCCTAGAAAAAATGTTTTTTTAAAGCACACTATAGCACAAGGAGAAATCCCCTCACTTTCCTTCTTTGTCCCTAGAAACAAGGACTGGCACAGTGAAAGAAACTGACACTCTCCCTACCTACAGTTTTCTGTCCCAAGAAAAAATGTTTTTTTAAAGCACACTATAGCACAAGGAGAAATCCCCTCACTTTCCTTCTTTGTCCCTAGAAACAAGGACTGGCACAGTGAAAGAAACTGACACTCTCCCTACCTACAGTTTTCTGTCCCTAGAAAAAATGTTTTTTTAAAGCACACTATAGCACAAGGAGAAATCCCCTCACTTTCCTTCTTTGTCCCTAGAAACAAGGACTGGCACAGTGAAAGAAACTGACACTCTCCCTACCTACAGTTTTCTGTCCCTAGAAAAAATGTTTTTTTAAAGCACACTATAGCACAAGGAGAAATCCCCTCACTTTCCTTCTTTGTCCCTAGAAACAAGGACTGGCACAGTGAAAGAAACTGACACTCTCCCTACCTACAGTGTTCTGTCCCTAGAAAAAATGTTTTTTTAAAGCACACTATAGCACAAGGAGAATTCCCCTCACTTTCCTTCTTTGTCCCTAGAAACAAGGACTGGCACAGTGAAAGAAACTGACACTCTCCCTACCTACAGTTTTCTGTCCCTAGAAAAAATGTTTTTTTAAAGCACACTATAGCACAAGGAGAAATCCCCTCACTTTCCTTCTTTGTCCATAGAAACAAGGACTGACACAGTGAAAGAAACTGACACTCTCCCTACCTACAGTTTTCTGTCCCTAGAAAAAATGTTTTTTTTAAAGCACACTATAGCACAAGGAGAAATCCCCTCACTTTCCTTCTTTGTCCCTATAAACAAGGACTGGCACAGTAAAACACACTGACACTCTCCCTACCTATCCTTCTCTTTCCCTAAACTAAAGGAATCCAGGTTAAGCAAGAAAGAAATAAATGTCACTGTCCCTGCCTATGCTTGTCTTTCCCTGCTCCGGAACACACTACACTAGGCCGCCGTGCTGGCGGCCTTTTATAGTGTGGGGCGTGTACTAAACACCCTCAGCAATAATTGGCCACAGGCATCCTGCCTGTGGCCAATCATTGCTCTCCTCGCTGCCGGCGCTGTGATTGGCCAAGCATGCGGGGTCACAGTGCATGCTTGGCCAATCACAGCGCCTGGATGACACTGCGATGGCGTAGTGCATTGTGGGCCGTTCGCGTCACTCGAATTTGGCGCGAACGGCCCAAATCGTTCGATCTTCGTCGAACGATCGAACAGCCGATGTTCGAGTCGAACGTATGTTCGACTCGAACACGAAGCTCATCCCTAGTGGTGAAACATGTTAAGGAGGTGGTGGTTTCTTTTGGGTGGGGAGTGGACATCATGATTGCAGTTATTCTGTTGATGCCTGAATAAAAGTATCTGGAAGAGTGGAGATCAGAATGCATCTCTTGTTCATATATTTTCTTCACTGGTGAGCCTGGATGAGCCAGCACCCTTTTTACTAGACATGTGTGCCGTCAATAAATTTGTTTTGTTTCGTTCCGTTTCATTTTGTATTAGACGAATATTCGTATTTTGTGTCCAAAATTCAATTTGGATTCGTTTCGTACGAAATACGAATTTTCATTAGATTCGTTAACTTTTCGTAACAATTACGAACATACGTTATGATGAATTTAAAAAGCAAAAAATACCTTTCTCAATATGGCAGTCGTCAACTTGTTATGCTCATTATGAGGGGCTCCCACCATCCCTGTGCTGTGCTGACTTCCTCCTGGGGCTGTACCCCCTGCTGTGCTCATTATGAGGGGCTCCCATCATCCCTGTGCTGTGCTCATTATGAGGGGCTCCCATCATCCCTGTGCTGTGCTGACTCCCTGGGTTTGTAGTAGCCCGTTAATTCGTATTTCATAATTCGTGTCCGAAATTCAATTTGGATTTGTACGAAATACGAAAGTTCGTTAGGTTTGTTAACTTTTCGTATCAATTATGAACATTCGTTATGAGGGGCTCCCACCATCCCTGTGCTGTGCTGACTTCCTCCTGGGGCTGTACCCCTGCTGTGCTCATTATGAGGGGCACCCACCAGCCCTGTGCTGTGCTCATTATGAGGGGCTCCCACCATCCCTGTGCTGTGCTCATTATGAGGGGCTCCCACCATCCCTGTGCTGTGCTCATCATGAGGGGCTCCCCCCATCCCTGAGCTGTGCTCATTATGAGGGGCTCCCACCATCCCTGTGCTGTGCTCATTATGAGGGGCTCCCACCATCCCTGTGCTGTGCTCATTATGAGGGGCTCCCACCATCCCTGTGCTGTGCTCATTATGAGGGGCTCCCACCATCCCTGTGCTGTGCTCATTATGAGGGGCTCCCACCATCCCTGTGCTGTGCTCATTATGAGGGGCTCCCACCATCCCTGTGCTGTGCTCATTATGAGGGGCTCCCACCATCCCTGTGCTGTGCTGACTTTCTGGGTTTTTAACTTCATCATAATGAATAATCGTAATTATTATGACGATCATAAAACGATATTAACGAAGATTCTTATTTTGTCCAATTCTGAATCTCCCATCGACTACCAGTACCAGTCTGGCCGTCTCTCTCCCACTCCCGAAACGAAATTCGTCAACAAAATTTTGTATAAACTTCGTAAGAATAGAAATTCGTATTTCGGATGCTTCCAAATGTACGAATTTTCAGAAATTCGTACGAAACTAATCTCACATGTCTACTTTTTACACATACATAGCCAGGTGTGAGGAGCAGGTCTCAAGTGGTGCTATGGGTTTGGGATGTTTCAACTGGTTTTTTTTAAGAGCCCCTTTACATCTGCTTATTCTTCTAGGTTTACATACACATATTATTGTGCTTTCTTTCATGTGTTAATATGTGCTACATTAACCTCTGCGTTAACTATGTACATTGCAAGGATTTCCATGAACTTTGTAGTACGTTTCTACTCTTTGTTACTCTGATGAAAAGGTTGTTTATTTCACCAGACCAACTGTAGACTGAATGAGAGGGTCTGGTTCATTATAATGACCTGGTGCATTCTCAGTGTTCTGATGAGAAAAGCTGCAGGGTCTGCATCCCTTTAGAAGTATTGAACCCTTTGGGGAATATTTAATCAAAGCTGAAATTCCTATTGCAGAGGATGCTTAAATTTTGACTTGTACCTTATTGGAAAAAAAATTGCAGATTTAAAGTGTATCCTCACAGGGCGACTCTGTGGATACACAGAAATAAAAAGTGTGCCAACGTCCCAATAGTATTTAGAAGGAAAAATTTAAACTAGGAAAATAGACTTTATAGGCACACGCATAGAAAATGTAAAAATGAATTGAAGTTTTTAATTGGAGAAAGTTAAAATCATTGTATACAAACACATATTAAAACACATTATAATGTTGAGTGACCCCAAAGACTCTAATAACACCTCCAAGATATATAGATATATTTTAAACCAAGTTGTTGCAATAATCTTGCCGCCTCGACCTCCGCAACATCTCCAAAATACGCCCCTTTCTAACCAATGACACCACAAAGCTCCTAATTCCCTCCCTGGTCATCTCTCGCCTCGACTACTACAACTCCCTCCTCATTGGCTTACCTCTACATAGACTCTCCCCCCTTCAGTCCATCATGAATGCTGCTGCCAGACTCATCCACCTTACCAACCGCTCTGTCTCTGCTACTCCTCTTTGTCAATCCCTCCACTGGCTTCCGCTCACCCAACTAATTAAATTCAAAATACTAACAACTACCTACAAAGCCATCCACAACACTGCCCCCAGCTACATCACTGACCTAGTCTCTAAATACCAACCCAATCGTTCTCTTTGTTCTTCTCACGACCTCCTGCTCTTTAGCTCTCTCATCACCTGCTCCCATGCTCGTCTCCAGGACTTTTCCAGAGCCTCTCTAAACCTATGGAACTCCTTACCCCAATCTGTCCATCTATCTCCTTCTCTATTAGCTTTTAGAGGATCCCTGAAAACCCTCCTCTTCAGAGAAGCCTATCCTACCCACACCTAACAACTGTATTTTCATTTTTGTCCATCTGATCATCCCCCACAGCTACTACCCTTTGTTCCACTGGACCCTCCCTTCTAGATTGTAAGCTCTAACGACGAGCAGGGCCCTCTGATCCCTCCTGTATTGAATTGTATTGTAAGTGTACTGTCTTCCCTGATGTTATAAAGCGCTGCGCAAACTGTTGGCGCTATATAAATCCTGAACAAAAACAACAACCACAACAACCACAACCACCACAACAACCACCACAACAACCACAACAACCACCACAACAACCACAACAACAACAACCACAACAACCACAAAAACCACCACAACCAGTAGCAGCATCCAAATGGAAATAAATTGCGTGGAGTGGGTGAGTCAAAATATGAGTTCACATTGAAAATTCGCTCTACATATTACGCGCATGGGTGCGCTTCTTCAGGAGCTTGCAAATATAGTGAGCAGAATTTCTAAATAACACTGCACAAAAACTGTATATAAATGTAGGTCAAAAACAAGTTGACCCAAACATTCAAGGATAAGATCAAATGGGTGTTACAGGCTGGTGTCCAACACTATATAAAGCTGGTAAGCAGAGCATCCAGGGAAGATAGTAAGAAAGGGCACACACTCTGATAAATAGTAGTCTACCGCAGCAATATAAACCAGCAAGTGTCACTGTCTGTTGAGACAGTGAACAAAAGTGTCCAGTAATCAAGAGGAAGGAGTCTATAGCTCAAAAGGCTAAAACCCAGGGCCGCCATCAGGAATTTTGGGGCCCCTTACATAGCTTCAGGCATGGGCCCCCTGGAGCAGAGAACCAGGGGGGTTGCTACCAGTGCAAATTGAGAAGCAGGGGGGTGCCACGAATTGAGAGGCGGGGGGTGCTGCCACCGCAAATTATTGAGGTCGGGGGGTCCTCTGTGGACCTCTGGGCCCCTTACAAAAAATAAATAAAAAAATAATAAAAAAGAAATAAAATACATTTTTTTTTTAAATATAAAAAAAAGGGGGTTGCCATCCGGGGCCCCGGGGACCTCAGGGCCCCTGGGCCCCTTACAAAAAAAGTGGGGGTTGCCATCCAGGCCCCTGGGGACCTCTGGACCTCTGGGCCCCTTACAAAAAAAAAAAAAAATGTTTTTTTAAAGCACACTATAGCACAAGGAGAAATCCCCTCACTTTCCTTCTTTGTCCCTAGAAACAAGGACTGGCACAGTGAAAGAAACTGACACTCTCCCTACCTACAGTTTTCTGTCCCAAGAAAAAATGTTTTTTTAAAGCACACTATAGCACAAGGAGAAATCCCCTCACTTTCCTTCTTTGTCCCTAGAAACAAGGACTGGCACAGTGAAAGAAACTGACACTCTCCCTACCTACAGTTTTCTGTCCCTAGAAAAAATGTTTTTTTAAAGCACACTATAGCACAAGGAGAAATCCCCTCACTTTCCTTCTTTGTCCCTAGAAACAAGGACTGGCACAGTGAAAGAAACTGACACTCTCCCTACCTACAGTTTTCTGTCCCTAGAAAAAATGTTTTTTTAAAGCACACTATAGCACAAGGAGAAATCCCCTCACTTTCCTTCTTTGTCCCTAGAAACAAGGACTGGCACAGTGAAAGAAACTGACACTCTCCCTACCTACAGTGTTCTGTCCCTAGAAAAAATGTTTTTTTAAAGCACACTATAGCACAAGGAGAATTCCCCTCACTTTCCTTCTTTGTCCCTAGAAACAAGGACTGGCACAGTGAAAGAAACTGACACTCTCCCTACCTACAGTTTTCTGTCCCTAGAAAAAATGTTTTTTTAAAGCACACTATAGCACAAGGAGAAATCCCCTCACTTTCCTTCTTTGTCCCTAGAAACAAGGACTGACACAGTGAAAGAAACTGACACTCTCCCTACCTACAGTTTTCTGTCCCTAGAAAAAATGTTTTTTTTAAAGCACACTATAGCACAAGGAGAAATCCCCTCACTTTCCTTCTTTGTCCCTATAAACAAGGACTGGCACAGTAAAACACACTGACACTCTCCCTACCTATCCTTCTCTTTCCCTAAACTAAAGGAATCCAGGTTAAGCAAGAAAGAAATAAATGTCACTGTCCCTGCCTATGCTTGTCTTTCCCTGCTCCGGAACACACTACACTAGGCCGCCGTGCTGGCGGCCTTTTATAGTGTGGGGCGTGTACTAAACACCCTCAGCAATAATTGGCCACAGGCATCCTGCCTGTGGCCAATCATTGCTCTCCTCGCTGCCGGCGCTGTGATTGGCCAAGCATGCGGGGTCACAGTGCATGCTTGGCCAATCACAGCGCCTGGATGACACTGCGATGGCGTAGTGCATTGTGGGCCGTTCGCGTCACTCGAATTTGGCGCGAACGGCCCAAATCGTTCGATCTTCGTCGAACGATCGAACAGCCGATGTTCGAGTCGAACGTATGTTCGACTCGAACACGAAGCTCATCCCTAGTGGTGAAACATGTTAAGGAGGTGGTGGTTTCTTTTGGGTGGGGAGTGGACATCATGATTGCAGTTATTCTGTTGATGCCTGAATAAAAGTATCTGGAAGAGTGGAGATCAGAATGCATCTCTTGTTCATATATTTTCTTCACTGGTGAGCCTGGATGAGCCAGCACCCTTTTTACTAGACATGTGTGCCGTCAATAAATTTGTTTTGTTTCGTTCCGTTTCATTTTGTATTAGACGAATATTCGTATTTTGTGTCCAAAATTCAATTTGGATTCGTTTCGTACGAAATACGAATTTTCATTAGATTCGTTAACTTTTCGTAACAATTACGAACATACGTTATGATGAATTTAAAAAGCAAAAAATACCTTTCTCAATATGGCAGTCGTCAACTTGTTATGCTCATTATGAGGGGCTCCCACCATCCCTGTGCTGTGCTGACTTCCTCCTGGGGCTGTACCCCCTGCTGTGCTCATTATGAGGGGCTCCCATCATCCCTGTGCTGTGCTCATTATGAGGGGCTCCCATCATCCCTGTGCTGTGCTGACTCCCTGGGTTTGTAGTAGCCCGTTAATTCGTATTTCATAATTCGTGTCCGAAATTCAATTTGGATTTGTACGAAATACGAAAGTTCGTTAGGTTTGTTAACTTTTCGTATCAATTATGAACATTCGTTATGAGGGGCTCCCACCATCCCTGTGCTGTGCTGACTTCCTCCTGGGGCTGTACCCCTGCTGTGCTCATTATGAGGGGCACCCACCAGCCCTGTGCTGTGCTCATTATGAGGGGCTCCCACCATCCCTGTGCTGTGCTCATTATGAGGGGCTCCCACCATCCCTGTGCTGTGCTCATCATGAGGGGCTCCCCCCATCCCTGAGCTGTGCTCATTATGAGGGGCTCCCACCATCCCTGTGCTGTGCTCATTATGAGGGGCTCCCACCATCCCTGTGCTGTGCTCATTATGAGGGGCTCCCACCATCCCTGTGCTGTGCTCATTATGAGGGGCTCCCACCATCCCTGTGCTGTGCTCATTATGAGGGGCTCCCACCATCCCTGTGCTGTGCTCATTATGAGGGGCTCCCACCATCCCTGTGCTGTGCTCATTATGAGGGGCTCCCACCATCCCTGTGCTGTGCTGACTTTCTGGGTTTTTAACTTCATCATAATGAATAATCGTAATTATTATGACGATCATAAAACGATATTAACGAAGATTCTTATTTTGTCCAATTCTGAATCTCCCATCGACTACCAGTACCAGTCTGGCCGTCTCTCTCCCACTCCCGAAACGAAATTCGTCAACAAAATTTTGTATAAACTTCGTAAGAATAGAAATTCGTATTTCGGATGCTTCCAAATGTACGAATTTTCAGAAATTCGTACGAAACTAATCTCACATGTCTACTTTTTACACATACATAGCCAGGTGTGAGGAGCAGGTCTCAAGTGGTGCTATGGGTTTGGGATGTTTCAACTGGTTTTTTTTAAGAGCCCCTTTACATCTGCTTATTCTTCTAGGTTTACATACACATATTATTGTGCTTTCTTTCATGTGTTAATATGTGCTACATTAACCTCTGCGTTAACTATGTACATTGCAAGGATTTCCATGAACTTTGTAGTACGTTTCTACTCTTTGTTACTCTGATGAAAAGGTTGTTTATTTCACCAGACCAACTGTAGACTGAATGAGAGGGTCTGGTTCATTATAATGACCTGGTGCATTCTCAGTGTTCTGATGAGAAAAGCTGCAGGGTCTGCATCCCTTTAGAAGTATTGAACCCTTTGGGGAATATTTAATCAAAGCTGAAATTCCTATTGCAGAGGATGCTTAAATTTTGACTTGTACCTTATTGGAAAAAAAATTGCAGATTTAAAGTGTATCCTCACAGGGCGACTCTGTGGATACACAGAAATAAAAAGTGTGCCAACGTCCCAATAGTATTTAGAAGGAAAAATTTAAACTAGGAAAATAGACTTTATAGGCACACGCATAGAAAATGTAAAAATGAATTGAAGTTTTTAATTGGAGAAAGTTAAAATCATTGTATACAAACACATATTAAAACACATTATAATGTTGAGTGACCCCAAAGACTCTAATAACACCTCCAAGATATATAGATATATTTTAAACCAAGTTGTTGCAATAATCTTGCCGCCTCGACCTCCGCAACATCTCCAAAATACGCCCCTTTCTAACCAATGACACCACAAAGCTCCTAATTCCCTCCCTGGTCATCTCTCGCCTCGACTACTACAACTCCCTCCTCATTGGCTTACCTCTACATAGACTCTCCCCCCTTCAGTCCATCATGAATGCTGCTGCCAGACTCATCCACCTTACCAACCGCTCTGTCTCTGCTACTCCTCTTTGTCAATCCCTCCACTGGCTTCCGCTCACCCAACTAATTAAATTCAAAATACTAACAACTACCTACAAAGCCATCCACAACACTGCCCCCAGCTACATCACTGACCTAGTCTCTAAATACCAACCCAATCGTTCTCTTTGTTCTTCTCACGACCTCCTGCTCTTTAGCTCTCTCATCACCTGCTCCCATGCTCGTCTCCAGGACTTTTCCAGAGCCTCTCTAAACCTATGGAACTCCTTACCCCAATCTGTCCATCTATCTCCTTCTCTATTAGCTTTTAGAGGATCCCTGAAAACCCTCCTCTTCAGAGAAGCCTATCCTACCCACACCTAACAACTGTATTTTCATTTTTGTCCATCTGATCATCCCCCACAGCTACTACCCTTTGTTCCACTGGACCCTCCCTTCTAGATTGTAAGCTCTAACGACGAGCAGGGCCCTCTGATCCCTCCTGTATTGAATTGTATTGTAAGTGTACTGTCTTCCCTGATGTTATAAAGCGCTGCGCAAACTGTTGGCGCTATATAAATCCTGAACAAAAACAACAACCACAACAACCACAACCACCACAACAACCACCACAACAACCACAACAACCACCACAACAACCACAACAACAACAACCACAACAACCACAAAAACCACCACAACCAGTAGCAGCATCCAAATGGAAATAAATTGCGTGGAGTGGGTGAGTCAAAATATGAGTTCACATTGAAAATTCGCTCTACATATTACGCGCATGGGTGCGCTTCTTCAGGAGCTTGCAAATATAGTGAGCAGAATTTCTAAATAACACTGCACAAAAACTGTATATAAATGTAGGTCAAAAACAAGTTGACCCAAACATTCAAGGATAAGATCAAATGGGTGTTACAGGCTGGTGTCCAACACTATATAAAGCTGGTAAGCAGAGCATCCAGGGAAGATAGTAAGAAAGGGCACACACTCTGATAAATAGTAGTCTACCGCAGCAATATAAACCAGCAAGTGTCACTGTCTGTTGAGACAGTGAACAAAAGTGTCCAGTAATCAAGAGGAAGGAGTCTATAGCTCAAAAGGCTAAAACCCAGGGCCGCCATCAGGAATTTTGGGGCCCCTTACATAGCTTCAGGCATGGGCCCCCTGGAGCAGAGAACCAGGGGGGTTGCTACCAGTGCAAATTGAGAAGCAGGGGGGTGCCACGAATTGAGAGGCGGGGGGTGCTGCCACCGCAAATTATTGAGGTCGGGGGGTCCTCTGTGGACCTCTGGGCCCCTTACAAAAAATAAATAAAAAAATAATAAAAAAGAAATAAAATACATTTTTTTTTTAAATATAAAAAAAAGGGGGTTGCCATCCGGGGCCCCGGGGACCTCAGGGCCCCTGGGCCCCTTACAAAAAAAGTGGGGGTTGCCATCCAGGCCCCTGGGGACCTCTGGACCTCTGGGCCCCTTACAAAAAAAAAAAAAAATTATTCTTTTTTTTTAAATAAAAAAAAGGGGGGTTGCCATCCGGGGCCCTGGGGACCTCCGGGCCCCTTAAAGGTGTACTGCCTGTACCCCCCTGATGGCAGCCTTTCTAATACCTCTTATAGGACAAAGCGGTGGAGAGTAATTGGGAAGCGGAGCCATGTGTGCCCACCTGGATGAGTAGTGTGGCCTGACTGTAGCTTATTGAAGATCAGTGGCGGCACGTCCATAGTGGGCGCAGGAGCGCCTCCCCCTCTCTCCCCTGCACCGTCAACAATACATACATTCATGCATTGCATGAATGTATGTATTGTCGCCGGCGCCGCTGCCGCCCACTATTCAGATGGCCAGCCCCCTGGCGAGCGCCGGTCATCTGAATAACAGCAGTTGCTTGGTTTTTGGAAGTGCCTATCAGAGCCAGCGGATGGAAGAAGACATGAGGGAGCGTGGAGGAGGACGGCGCTGACCCGAGGAAGGTAAGTGCCAGGCTGGGGACAAACTGGCTGCATTTGGGGACAAACTGCCTGCATTTGAGGGGGCAAACTGGTGTTGTTTGGGCACAGTGGCTGCGTTTAATGGGCACCAGCCGCCACTGTTGGAGACTTCTGGCAAAATCAGTGAGCCAAGCACACAAACAGAAAATTATATTTTTGGGGGCGTTCTGCACACCCACGGTGAATAGAATGCCTCCAGGTTGCCACATTGCAATTTTACAGAAAATCACAGATTGAAAAGGAAAGGTAATTTTAAATATTACAACATGGTTTGTGTAGCAATTGTATATGCTATATATATATATTTTTATTTGCTATATATTCCCCCTACAGAAGAGGAGTTACCCTTTAAGGTAGCACTTTTAAAAAGGAATACACAAGGTTACGGAATGAAAAGTGGACCTATATCTTTTGTGTCTTAACACAATGCACCACATTGCACGGCATGGGGATAGATAAGGAGGGGGTAAGGGGGGTGTAACGGGTAGGCCCATGGAACCCAGAATCTCTTAGAAAGTATGGGATACCCTTCCTTCAGCTCCCCGTGCACCTCTTATGTCTAAATCACCCTATGTCCATTAGGGGCATAGGGTGACTGAGAAAATATATCTTGGACTACTTCAAATGGGACAGTAACATTCATTAAGAATATCTCTCAAGAAATATGAGGATGTTATCCCCTGAGTGCTGTGAGGTCCATGCACAGGAAGTAACTCCTAATATGCAACATGGGAAGTTCCCCCAGTGGGGTTTTTTAGCAGCGAGATTTCAACAGAATACAAAAATATATATTAAAATATTTATTGGATATGATTTGGTACATATCCAATAAATCTTTTAATATATATTTTAGTATTCTGTTGAAATCTCGCTGATAAAAAACCCCACTGGGGGAAATTCCCATGTTGCATTCTTTCGGGGTGCGCAGCGCCATTCACTTTCAATATACATGTCTTCCCATTTTGTAACTCCTAATAGTAGGATTTTTAAAACAGCTTACCTGTAAAATCCTTTTCTTGGAGTACATCACGGGACACAGAGCAGCATAGTCATTACTATGTGGGTTATATAGAATTACCTTCAGGTGCTGGCACTGGCAACTTCCAAAACAGGAAGTACCCTCCCCTATATAAGCCCCTCCCATCCGGGAGTACCTCAGTTTTGTAGCAAAGCAATACGTGTCCCCAAAAGAGGGGTGGGAGCTCTGTGTCCCGTGATGTACTCCAAGAAAAGGATTTTACAGGTAAGCTGTTTTAAAAATCCTACTTTCTTGTTCATACATCACGGGACACAGAGCAGCATAGTCATTACTATGTGGGACGTCCCAAAGCAATGCCACATGAGGGGGGGGATACACCATACATAAGCTGGGCGCCATCAGGCATGAGGATCTTTTGCGGCCTGCAACACACTGCGCCCAAAGGCGACATCCTCCTGACTTCTAACGTCCACCTGGTAGAACCTAGTAAACGTGTGTACTGAAGACCATGTTGCGGCCTTACAAATTTGCGCCAGGGAGGCCTGGTGATGCACTGCCCATGAAGTTCCAACTGCTCTCGTGGAGTGCGCCCTAACTTTGAACGGAGGCGGTCTACTTCTCAAGCCATAGGCTTGTATTATGACCTGTCGAATCCACTTGGCTAAAGTAGATTTTGATGCTGCCTGACCCTTTCTGGGGCCTTCCGGCAGAACAAACAAAGAATCCGTTCTACGAATCTGAGCAGTGGCTTTTAGATAAGCTTTAACTGCTCTTACTACATCCAAAGAATGCAATAACTTTTCCTCTACCGAGCTTGGTTTGGGGAAAAAAGAAGGAAGAACCACATCCTGGTTCAAGTGAAACCTCGATACCACCTTAGGAAGAAAGGCTGGGTGAGGACGTAATACTACTCTGTCCTTATGGATAACCAGATATGGCTCTTTACAGGACATGGCGGCTAATTCCGACACTCTTCTAGCCGAGCATATGGCTACTAAAAATATCAATTTCCTGGTGAGTAGAACCAAGGAAATGTGCCGCAAAGGTTCAAATGGCTGCTTCTGCAGAACCGACAGAACCAAATTTAGATCCCATGGGCATATGGGAGCCTTAATCGGTGGAATAATACGAGTCACACCTTGCATAAAGGATTTGACAAGTGAATGCATAGCCAGGGGCCTTTGAAATAGTATTGACAAGGCCGAAACCTGGCCCTTGATAGTACTTAAGGCAAACTTCCTGTCTACAGCCCACTGCAGGAAGTCCAGAATTCTGCCTATAACGTACTTACGTGGATGCCATTTTCTGGCCTCGCACCAAGTGATGTACGCCTTCCAAACTCTATAGTAGATCTGCCTGGATACAGGCTTCCTGGCATTGATTATAGTTGATACCACAGAGTTAGAGAGACCTCTCTTCTTTAGGATGTGGGATTCAATAGCCAGGCCGTTAAACTTAGAGTTAGTAAGGAAGGGTGGTATATCGGTCCTTGCGAAAGCAGGTCCGGACGACGTGGAAGGGTCCAAGGACTCCCCACAGACATTTTGATGATCTCCGCGTACCAGGCCCTTCGGGGCCACGCTGGAGCCACCAGGATCACCGGCTTCTTCTCCAACCTGACTCTGCAAAGGAGTCGAGGCAACAATTGTAGCGGAGGGAATGCATATATCAGTCTGAACTGATCCCAAGGGAACACCAGAGCATCCGAGCCGCAAGCGAGGGGATCCCTTGTCCGGGAGACAAATCTGTCCACCTTTGCGTTGAATCTGGATGCTAGCAGATCTACATCCGGTGTTCCCCACCGCTGACATATTGCTCGGAAGACCTCGGGATGAAGGGACCATTCCCCTGGGCATAACTGTTGGCGACTCAGAAAGTCCGCCTTCCAATTCTCCACCCCTGGAATGAAGACAGCTGATATACATGGGACATGCTTTTCTGCCCATTCCAGGATGTGACTTACTTCCCTCTGGGCTGCACGACTCCTGGTGCCTCCCTGATGATTGATATATGCCACTGCTGTGGCATTGTCTGATTGAATTCTGACAGGGGACCCTTGGAGTCTGGATGTCCAGGCTACTAGGGCGTACCGGGCTGCTCGTATCTCTAAGAGATTGATGGGCAGGGTTTTTACTACATTTGACCATCTGCCCTGGAGAGACCATTGCTCCAGTACTGCTCCCCAGCCTATAAGGCTGGCATCTGTAGTGACCACCTTCCAAGATATCGGGCTGAAGGGTTTTCCCTTCTGAAGATTCTGGGGGATCAACCACCAGCAGAGACTCTTCCGAACGGAAGGGGACAAAGCCATCGGGAAGTCTAGAGCCTGAACTTTTCCGTTCCAGGCTGACAATATGGCCCTTTGTAAATTCCTTGAGTGGAATTGGGCGTATGGTACAGCTTCGAATGATGCTACCATCTTTCCTAGCAGCCTCATGCACAGGCGTATGGACGGCTGTCTTTTTGCACAAAGCAGACGGACCAAGGCCCTCAAAGAGGATACCTTGTCTAGAGGTAAGAAAATCTTCCTCTGGTCTGAATCCAGCCGTAGCCCTAGATATACCAGGTTTTTCACTGGCTGTAGGGCTGACTTGTCCAGGTTGATGACCCAACCGTGAGACTCTAGATACTTGATTGTATCGACAATTACCACTTCTAGCTTGGCAACTGAGTGGTCCATCAACAACAGGTCGTCTAGGTATGCCATTATCGTTACACCCCGTGTTCTTAGATCGGCCAACAGTGGGGCCAGAATTTTTGTGAACACTCGTGGTGCTGTGGCCAGACCGAATGGTAAGGCTCTGAACTGAAAATGGCGCCCTTCTACTGCAAAGCGTAGGAATTTTTGATGACCTGGAAAGATGGGAACATGCAAGTAAGCATCTTTGATGTCGATCGAGGCTAACCATTCCTCCCCTTGTAGGGCAGCGGTGACCGATCGGATCGACTCCATCCGGAAAGACCGGACGTTTAGAAATTTGTTTAGACTCTTTAGGTCCAATATGGGTCTTATGTCCCCGTTTGGCTTCGGGACTGTGAAAAGGTTTGAGTAGAAACCCAACCCCCACTCTTCCATAGGAACCTCCATAATTACTCCTTGGAGCAATAGTTGTTCTAACGCCAATAGGAGAGACCCTCTTTTCAGACGGTCTCTTGGCATGCCTGACCACATAAAATGGGATGGAGGAGACTCTTTTAACTCCAACTTGTATCCCAGAGTTACTGCGGAGAGCACCCATCTGTCTTTGATCGTCTCCCGCCAGGTCTCTGCGAACAACTGAAGTCTTCCCCCCACCCGTTTGAGTGGGGGCAGCCCTTCATAGGCTTGACTTGGAGGCTGGTTTAGTACCTCTTCGGATCCAGGGCTTTTTATTACCCTGTGGCTGTCCCTGATTTTTACCTCCTGAGTTTGACCGAGGAGGCCGTCGGAACTGCTTAGTAGCAGACGTCGCAGGGATAGGAGAGGTAGTCCTCTTAAAAGATGGACCCCTAGACCTCTTTTTACTCGGTAAGATAGTACTTTTACCACTGGAAATCTTCTGGATATACTTATCCAGGTCCTCGCCAAAAAGGCGTTCCCCATGAAATGGGAAGCTAACTAAGAGCTTCTTACAGGGAGCCTCAGCAGACCAGTTTTTGAGCCACAGAAGCCTACGCATATGTACCAAAGACAGCGTGAGGCGGGAGGCCTGATGGATAGAATCCTTGATGGCGTCAACCGCAAAGCATAATGCTCTAGGCAGATCAGCCAGAGCCTGGGCCTGCTGGTCTGGCAAATCCCTCAGGACCATTTTCATTTGATCCTTTAAAGCTTGGCAGACCCCAATAGCTGCCACTGCTGGCTGTGTAACAGCCCCTGCTGTGGAAAAAGCAGATTTTAATAAAGATTCCAATTTTTTATCCACTGGATCTTTGAACATTTGAACCTTATCTACTGGACATGTCAGTGATTTGTTCACAGAAGAGATGGCTGCATCCACCGTAGGAACATTCCATCTCTGGGTGAACTTTTCCTCCACGGGATAGATCACCGGAAACCTTTTAGGCGGAACAAATAGTTTATCAGGATGTTCCCAGTCCTGGTATATAAGTCCTTCCAATAATGGATGTATTGGAAAGGAGCAATTAACCTGGGGAGCTTTTAGCGACCCCAATGAGGAGACAGCAGTAGTTGATGGTTCAACAAGAGGCATTTTAAATGCAGATCGAACCATGTCAGTTAGGGTCTGGAGTCTGCGATGCTGAAAATGGTTCATCTACTGTCGATTCCTCAAAAACAGAGCTAACCTCCTCCTGATCCCCTTCAGGTAGGTCGGTCCCTTCCTGGGACTGTTGCTCTGCCAACAGGCACTCTAATGGAGGTGATGGAGATCTGGCGCGCTTTCTTTCCTGTAGAGAAGAAGCGATCAATGCTGCCAATCTCTGCTCCAATCCCTCCAGAGTTGAGGAAAAAACCTCCTCTGTTATATATGCAGGAGCAGGTGGACTGAGGACAGCCGCAGTACCTGGCACTCCCGGGGGTTCCTTATGGGTATTAACCTCTGATTTCTCAGGGGAGGAGGGTGCAGATGACTGCTCCAGATCCTCAGAGCCCGATGGAGACCCCCTACACTTCCTGAGAGGTATATCTCGGAGTTTTTTAGGCGGCATATTCCTTAGTTCAAAGCTGAGGTATTCCAGCCGCAATACACCCCTTACTGAAATAGTCTAATGCAATTTGCTGCTATGTACATCAGTGGGTGTCTACTAATGCGTCTTTCTGGGGATGCCTGTATCAACCGCCCGCTGTAAGCCCCTATACCATGCTACCAGCTCCTTTTCATGCTCTGTGTCCATAGCAAGCAGCGTGGACTGAGTCCTTTTATCTTGCTGGGACGCCCGCACATGCGCAGAAGCGCTGGGCGCACAGAGCGTGTCATCCGCCAGGCTCCGCCCCCTTTTTTGAAGCTAAACCTTATAAAAGGAAAGCATGTGTGCGCGCGCGCGTGCACGTGTGCGCTCTTGGCGCCATGTAGGGAGAGGAGCCAGGGTCCCTGTTTCACCAGGACTCGGGGATGGAAGGAAACTACTTGGCAGCATGACAGAGGAATGCAGCTTCCCTGATAGAGAGCTCACTCATCTGCCTGGACTTTCACCATGGAAGGAATAGTCCCAAGAAAAAAGACGTTCCACAGCGGCCTCTAGTGGACAAACACAGGTACCGCACCTTTGTCTTTTTTTTTTTTTTTTTTTAAACCTCCTTTATGAAAAAACATTTCCAGGTTTACAGTTTTTTTTTTTTTTAAAACTTCCCTTATGAAAAGACATTTCTAGGATTTCTTAGGCATATACAGCTATTAGCGGGAATACCCTTTAGGTAACAGGCAGAAAGACATATTAGGCTTGGGGGTCCCCTCAATAGAACCAAGTTCCTGAGGGGCCCCCACTTACCTTTTCCCCGCCGCAGGACTTTGTTTGGTCCACAGAAGCCCAAACTTCACCTCTCACGGCAGGCATTGTACTAGACCTTCAGGGACCGGGTTCCCAAGGATTCCACTCCCCTGGACCTGTATAGCACCCTGCACAGATAGCCTCTTGGTTTTGGGTATGACCAGAGCTCTGGATCCCAGGGTCCAGCCCTCCTAAGAGAGGCATTACAGGCAAAACCCTGCTCTTCTCTGCAAGGCCCGGGTACCGACCGTTTAGCTATGAAGCTTTTTTGGTCGGATCCGGAATAGCTTGCTAAGGCCCAGAGAACCTGTACACAAGCCCAGATGAATACATGTTAACCTTGGCCAACACCTTAGACACTGGCAAAAAACTGAGGTACTCCCGGATGGGAGGGGCTTATATAGGGGAGGGTACTTCCTGTTTTGGAAGTTGCCAGTGCCAGCACCTGAAGGTAATTCTATATAACCCACATAGTAATGACTATGCTGCTCTGTGTCCCGTGATGTATGAACAAGAAATGGGCATTCCAGGATATATGTAAAGATTGACTGATTCTATTGCTTAACGATGCTAATGTCATCACCCCCAGCCACCTGTCTGGCTGTTGTGATGTAAATGAGTCCAGGCTAACTCCTAAGGATCCTTTTCATTGCGGCTTACACTAATTAACCCTGCAATTGTGTGAAGGAGTTCTGTGTTGATATGTATAATAATGTGTATTGTAGTGAGGGAGTCACTTCGGCTGCTGTAAAGGATTAGATAATTAGCTCATGTTAATTAGATGTCTGGTCACAGGTGTATTTTCCGAGTAATATGAGCAGGATATGTATGCACCTCCTCTCTTACTGTATATAAGCCTGTGGTCTCTCAATAAAGATTGTCAGTCCTGCTTGAACCTCAAGACAGAGCTTTGTCTCGTTATTGGGGGAGAATTATTCCTATGGGTCTTGTTTGCCTGACTGGAGTGTCGGTAGCTGCCATGGTGTTCGGGAATGGAATATCCTAAACGGCTTTAACCCCTTTCATACCTGGGGTGTCGTTACAGGGGGTCCAACCTCTCCTTAAGTATCCGTGGCACCAAAGCTAGTGCTGACAGTCTCTGTACTACTGAAGTACTGTAGCCACGCTCCAGCTGCCTTTTTGGCTTCAGACTCTGGGACATTTATGCTGGATGGAGGAAAGATTTGTACTAAGGGGGAAGGTGGTGGGTGGAGGGCAATCTATACTGGGGTTGCTGTACTGGTGAGGGGAGGGATCTTTACTGGGATTAGTTTGTGCTAGGGGAAAAGGAATATGTAATGGTGGGGGGGGGATCTGTACTGTGTGTATCACACATAATTTCTCTATGCAGACGAAAACTCTTCCACCTGCTCCATATCCCATTGATTCTACCATCAGCCATGACACTGAAGCATTAAGTGAAAGAGAACGGCATCTCATTTACATATCATTAGGTGGCACCTCGTTGTACATCACTGAGCCGGCTCCAATGATTCTACTCATTCCAACGAGATCGGAAACATCTGCATAATGAACGCAAGTCATCTTAAAAGATACGTATAAATATTTATGCTTCAGCAAGCCCTGATTAAATGTCTACATGATACAAGACAAAAGGCAAAATAAAAGCAATTAATGCTAATGGTATCCTATCAGTGTCACTTACAGCACCGGGAAATAAGTCATTCTATAGTTAAAAAAAAAAACGCAGGCTGAATATGTTAGAAAAGCAGCCAAGATGCTGAGCACCTGAACCAAGGAGCTTCCTATAATTCATTATAACCCCAGCAATTATTGTATTCAATAAAGCTCAGAGCCCTGAGAAAGGGAGTGCCCCACATAACCCTAACAACGTGTTTTACTTTGTTTCCATGTGGCAGTTTTATCCAGGGCCGCTAATAATGCAGTATACAGCCAGCCCTCCTGTACTGGGCCCGGGCCCCATCAGTTCAAAAGGGGGGACCAGGCACCTGCTGAGCAAGACGGTCCTATTGAAGACACCAATCCTCTACTGCCTCCCCCTGCAGCACTGGCAGCTTCTCCACCTCTTTCTCCTGGCTGCGGCTGCACTGCAGGGGATGTAGCACATGTGCCCCTTCCACTTGCTGTCTGAACCCCCATGTGCCTCTTTCCCTCACAGCACTACCAGCTTCCTTCCTCTCCCGCCGACTGCACTGCAGGGGTCCTAGAACATGTGCCCTTTCTACCTGCTGTCTGAACCCCTGTGTGCCTTTTTCCCTCACAGCACTACCAGCTTCCTTCCTCCCCTCTCCCGCTGGCTGCACTGCAGGGGTCCTAGCACATTTGCCCCTTCCATCTGCTGTCTGGCCCTTTCCCCCGCAGCACTACCAGCTTCCCTCCTCTCCTCTCCTGCCAGCAGCTGCTCCAGGCACACAGATGTTTTAGGATGAAGAGCGGGGGGGGGGGCAGTAATGTGTCATTTACTGGCCCCTTCCTTTCCCAAATGAACACAGTGAGCAATCAGTACCAATCACTCCTGTGTCCACTCATCACTGAATCATAGTAAACTGCTGATAAATGTCCTCAGTCACTTGCCTGTCAGGTAGGCTGTATGGTTCCCTGTCGTTTCTGACAGCAGCCCTGCTTTTACCACAAAAAATATGAAATCTTTCATACTACGTAGGCTCCACTGACACTTTTCGACTGGAATTGAGGCTAGAATCGCCACAATTCTGCCCACGATTGCAACATCACATGGCAGTTGTTGTACAATGCACGTTTGGGTGCCATTATCCCTTTCAAATTTGCGTACAGCTTGTTGCCTGAAAAGGAACAGGAGCTTCTTTTCAGGCATGTAGGGTGTCCCATTCAAGTGAAGGAGCCCCAATGCGACACACAAAACTGTGTGCAAACCACTTAACAATATCGCGTAGCAGGAATCCTTGTTCCTGCTACGCAATGATGTGAGCAGGGCCCAATGACTGCACTCCTCATCCATCCACACAAATGCTACACTTTCAACGGACCATCTTCCTCGGTGTTTTCCCATATGGGTCCATCAACCAAGGAAATTGGTACCAGGACAATTTTCAAAACAAAATTTTGATGAAAATCTGATGCTACCTTGCTGAGATTTAGACGTTTCATTATTTTTTTAATTTATGTCATTAAATATTAAACAATGCACAAAAATAAGTAAAGTGCCACAGTGCCAAGGACAACTTCCTAACTCTTTGTAATCTGTTCATTGTGATTGATTAATACTCAAAAGCAAAACAAAATGAATACATAATAAAAGAGTCAGTCTGATTGGATACATTGGAAATGCTTTTTGTGATAGACTCACCCGGGACAGAGGCTTTTGGAGGGGACTGAATGCTAGCCTACCGACTGGACCCCTTGCATTTGATGTAGCAACAAGCATTTAGTAATGGGAGTTACTGATGCGCTAACCACACCGGGTATAAATACACAGCGACTAAAATTATAAATATACACAAGCAGCAGCCATAGCAAAAGAAGTATTCACACACTAAAAGCAGTTAAAGAGGGGGTGAAATGGCGCTTACTCAAAGGATCCCCTTTGAGAAAGTGACGTTGAGCAGTCACGCAACGCGTCAGGGTACAGAGCTGTGGTGACATCACTTCCGGTCGCGGCCCAGTCCGGAAGATGGAATACATACCTGTTTTTAGTCATCTGAATTGTACGTTTTTTAACCTTTATTAATAAACGTATATCTGAAATACTAATAGAAATGATAAAGCTGCGCAACGTTTGAATTAAACACCAAACTTGCATAAACATAAGGTGTGACCAAAAATAACTCCTATACAAAAATGTTTCAACCACCAATGATGGTGAATTGAATAAAATAACAAATCCCAACCAATAAAAAATCACAACCAATAAAATTGATTGATAACTAATCGAAAATGCTGAAAAATGCTGAAAAAAATGCTGAAAAAAAAAAAAAAGGGAGAAGAAGAAAGTTCAGTCCTGTGGATAATTATTGCAATCAATAGAGTATAAAGATCGTGTAAGCAAAAGACAGCAAACAGGGGTCTTCTCACTCCACCACTGGTGACTTCAAACTCTAAAAACACCCTTGGAATAGTGCCTGGTATTCGATAGACAGAGATTCCACCACCACTAGTAATCGCTGCCGCTTACCAGAGCAAAGGATCTGTGCACAGATCAATATCAACAGATGGCTAATTCCCTGCCAGGGTCTCTTTAATGATGATTACTTCCCCTCCTCTGGATTCCACGCCACTTCTCTCCAAATACCACCATAGATCAGGATGTAAAAGGAAACAAAGCTACCATAGCGTAAATCCGATATAACTTATTTAATGAATAAAAGAGTGCACTTACATGTAAATCACAAATATAAGGCGTGTGGTAAAATTAAGCCGGCCGGCTGTACAAGCCCTCTCGCTCCGGGACTTGTTTTGGATGTCGGTGACGTCAGCACGTCGCTCCTCCCTACGTCGTTTCGTCACAACTGACGTCGTCCTGATCTATGGTGGTATTTGGAGAGAAGTGGCGTGGAATCCAGAGGAGGGGAAGTAATCATCATTAAAGAGACCCTGGCAGGGAATTAGCCATCTGTTGATATTGATCTGTGCACAGATCCTTTGCTCTGGTAAGCGGCAGCGATTACTAGTGGTGGTGGAATCTCTGTCTATCGAATACCAGGCACTATTCCAAGGGTGTTTTTAGAGTTTGAAGTCACCAGTGGTGGAGTGAGAAGACCCCTGTGTGCTGTCCTTTGCTTACACGATCTTTATACTCTATTGATTGCAATAATTATCCACAGGACTGAACTTTCTTCTTCTCCCTTTTTTTTCAGCATTTTTCAGCATTTTCGATTAGTTATCAATCAATTTTATTGGTTGTGATTTTTTATTGGTTGGGATTTGTTATTTTATTCAATTCACCATCATTGGTGGTTGAAACATTTTTGTATAGGAGTTATTTTTGGTCACACCTTATGTTTATGCAAGTTTGGTGTTTAATTCAAACGTTGCGCAGCTTTATCATTTTTATTATTGTTTACTGTGTGTGTCTCACTTTTAAGTTGCAGCATTTGTAGGGATTTTTAGATTACATTCACGTTTTATTATGTGGAATTAGATCTACACATAGACAGCGCAGTATATTAAAAATTTTTATGATATCTGAAATACTACACTATGGAGTCCCCCCTTTTTCTCTCTTTGTTATCTGAGTACCTAAAATGGGAAACCTGATCGTTGGCGATTGAACAAGAAAAGAGAGCACTCGGCTATTGGAGACTAGCAGAAAGGCTTACCGTATATACCGTATATACTCGAGTATAAGCCGACCCGAATATAAGCCAAGGCACCTAATTTTACCACAAAAAACTGGGAAAACGTATTGACTCGAGTATAAGCCTAGGGTGTCCATCTGCATGCCTCACTGTGCCACACTTTGCCTCACTGTGTCCATGTGCATGCCTCACTGTGTCCATGCCTCACTGTGCCCATGCCTCACTGTGTCCATGCCTCACTGTGCCCATGACTAGACTGACGTTTAACAGTCTATGGAAGGGGTGACTGGCTTTGAAAAATTTGTGCTCCCCGACTGTAGGTCCCCCAGACAAAAAACTTTGCACACTTATAGAGGAGAAATGGGGCTACATGTGTGCCAAGATTCGGGTCCAGGGTACCTACGACCGGCCGGTACCGGGTCCCCAAATTCACTGGAGAAATTACAATTTAACATGGGAGTCTATGGAAGGGGTGCCCGGCTTTGAAAAATCGGTGCTCCCCAGCCATAGGTCCCCGGGACAAAAAACACTTGTAGAGAAAGAGTGGGGCTACATGTGTGCCAAGTTTGGGGTCCAGGGGACCTACGGCTGGCCGGTACCGGGTCCCCAAAGTCCGGGAGATCAGGCGCAAAAAGGTGACTGGAGTATAAGCCGAGGGGGGCATTCTCAGCACAAAAAATGTGCTGAAAAACTCGGCTTATACTCGAGTATATACTGTAATTTTAAGCCAGATGTGGTGAGAGGCTGGGGGAAATGAGGGCACCTGCACAGGATTGAAGCACTTTGCATGTTTTTTTTTGTTTTTTTGGGCAGTTGGAGAATATTTCCTTTCAAAGTTGATTTGTTGCAATTTTACACTTGGATCTTTATGCACATCGTTTGGACTGTTTTAGAAATTTTCCAGCACGGAGGAGTTTTTTTTTTTGCCACTTTTTTGCTTGTTTGCACTTTTTGCACAGAAATAATACATTTTTATTTTCTGACTTTAAATTTGTATTCACTTTTTACTTTGCACATTATTGCTGCACTTTTATGTGCTTGATTTTGTACTTTATTTTGCATTTGCTTATTGGCACTGAAGAAATACTTATTAGTACTTTTAATATTTTGCACTCATTTGCATTTGCTTTTATGCACCAAGGTAATATTTATTCAAGATATATTGTGTTTATCTGATTTTTTGCACAGGATTTTATTTGCACAGGAACAGTATTTATTTGCACGGGAATCTTTGCTATATATTATTTATTAATAGATCGTTACAAGCATTTAGTGTGATGTTCTGTTATGTAATGCAAAAGGACATTATTAAGAAGGCCATGATGGTCTCTGCCAGCTTGGGACTCATTGCTGATGTTGATGCAGCCAGCCACCTGTCTGGGGCTCTGGCTATAATGTGTATTGTACTCAGGAGCTTGGTGACAGCAAGTCTGACCTGGATTGAAATCTATGAATAGAAAGGCCCCTTTCACACTGGGGCGGGAGGTGCACTATTTTTAGCGCCGCTATAACCTCAGAATTATGACGGTATTCAGCCGCTAGCGGTGCGGTTTTAACCCCCACTAGCGGCCGAAGAAGGGTTAATACCGCCAGCAATGCGTCTCTGCAGAGGCGCATTGCCGGCGGTATAGCCGCGCTGTCCCATTGATTTCTTTGGGCAGGAGCAGTAAAGGAGCGATATACACACCGCTCCTTCACCGCTCCAAAGATGCAGCTAGCGGTACTTTTGGAGCGGTCCTGCTAGCGCACCGCCTCAGTGTGAAAGCCCTCGGGCTTTCACACTGAGACTGCAGGGCAGGAGTTTTTCAGGTGGTATTTAGGCGCTATTTTTAGCGCTAAATCGCCTGAAAAACTCCTCAGTGTGAAAGGGGCCTTATAGTCCGGGTGGGAACTCACCCAGGTCTCACAGGTAGCTAATTAACGATCCTATGTGATGGGATTAGCCATGAGTCAGCTCTACCTCGTTAGCTAAACCATTGTGTGATGTTTTGGGTAAATATTTAGTTGACATGTGCACTGCCGAAAAATGCGTTTTTTATGTTTTAGGTTTTTTTTTTTCGTTTTTTTTTCCTTTTTTCTGAAATTTGGAAATTCGGGAAATTCGAAAAATTCTTTTTTTTTCGTTTTCGTTTTTTTCGTTTTTTTTTTGCTTTTTTCGGGAAATTCAAAAAATTCGTTTTTTTCGTTTTTTTGCTTTTTTTCTGAGATTCGGGAAATTAGAAAAAATTTTTTTTCGTTTTCTTTCTTTGAAAATCTGAAATTCGGGAAATTCAGAATTCGGAATTTCCAAATTCCGAATTTTCGAATTTCCGAATTTCCAAAAAAACAAAAAAAATCATTTTTTCGAATTTCCGAAAAAAGCAAAAAACACAAATTTTCCGAATTTTAGATTTTCGAATTTTAGATTTTCAAATTTTGCAATTTCGAGTTTTCGAATCTCGAATTTTGGAAATTTCCAATTTTCGAATTTTCGAAATTCCAAATTTCCGAAATTCGAAAACCCGAATTTTGGAAATTCCGAAATTCGAAACTTCGGAAATCCGAAAATCCGAAAATTGAATTTTCGGATTTCCGAATTTTTCAATTTACGAATTTTCGGATTTCTGAAAATTGAAAAATTCGGAAATTCGGAAATTTGGAATTTCGGAAATCTGAAAATCCGATAATTCGGAAATTGAAAAATTCGGAAATTCGGAGATTTCGGAATTAACGAATTTCTCTAAATTCGTGAAAAACGAATTAGAAACTAAACGAATTGCACATGTCTAATATTTAGGTCATTGGTAATGTGGTGAGTGACCTCCTTCTCAAGTATATAAAAGCCTGTATTCTTGTTCAAACAAACCGTTCCTATTCTGGTTTACTCCAAAACTGGCGTTGCGTAGTTCTTGGGGTAACTATAGCTAGATTCACTGATCTCGTGTTCCAGAGTTTAGGAAGCGATATACTGACGGAACCACTCAAGCCGAGTGTGGGAAGGGATTCCGTCACACTTCTCAGCCAATACAATGACAAAATAATGTAAGAATGTGAACCTACTTACTATATGAACACCCATAGACTTCCACCCTCATCCCGATCCTCCCGCTGGGATTCCAATCCAAAGGGACAAATCTGAGGAATCTGGCTTTTATGGAATGCTGAAACTTGTGGTTCACCACACCATCCGTGTTTATGTTTCCAGGAAAGACCTATAGACAGAATGTGACAAAAAATAAATGATAAGTAAACCGAATCACTTTTTGCAAATATTGACATTTACAAGGGTAACCATGAAATCTGTTGCTTCAAATCCTCTGGAATTTACGTGGATTGCTGGATTAAAAGCTTAACTCCAGGAAATCAGCGAAATACACAGCAAAAAATACATACAGAGGAGCTCTGTCACCTGACAAGGGATTTGAAATTCTGTCCATAGAGCCCTGAGATTTACAGAGCCCCGCCTCAGAGCACAGGCAGAGCAGAGGACCTGATTTATTTTATGATGCAGCATAAATGAGTAACAGTTGTGGGATTTTTTAATAATAATAATAATAATAATAGCTATCTATCTATATATATATATATATATATATATATATATATATATATATATATATATAAATAATATTATTATGCATTATTAATATGTAATTTAAAAAATATATATATTATGTCAATTATAAAAAAAAGGAATATATATATATATATATATATATATATATATATATATATATATATATATATATATATAATATATATATATATATATATATTTTACATAATATAATTTATTATTACATTTTATATTCCATATTTATATTCCATATATTTTATTTTTATTTTTATTATTATTTTTAAATCTTCTTCTATATATAGCAGAATAATTCTATATATAATAGTAATAATAATAATAATAATAATATTGTTACTATTATTATGTAACAATAATATTATTAATATTTTTATTATTATTATTATTATTATTACTATTATATATAAATTTATTCTGTTATATATAGAAGATTTAACAATAATAATAATAATAAATATACAAATAAAATATATGTAATATAAAATATAACAATAAATAATATTATGTAATATATATATATATATATATATATATATATATATATATATATATATATATATATATATATATATATATATATATTACATAATATTATTTATTGTTATATTTTATATTACATATATTTTATTTGTATATTTATTATTATTATTATTATTATTGTTAAATCTTCTATATGTAACAGAATACATTTATATATATATATATATATATATATATATATATATATATATATTACTATTTTATAATAATGCATAATAATATTATTAACACTGATATATATATATATATATATATATATATATATAATATAATAATTTACATAATATAATTTATTATTATATTTTATATTACATATTTATATTACATATATTTTACATATTTATATTACATATATTTAATTATTATTATTATTATTATTATTATTATTATTATTATTATTATTATTATTAAATCTTCTTCTATATATAGCATAATTCTATATATAATAATAATAATAATATTAATAATAAAAATAATAATGATTTTATTGTTACATAATAATAGTAACAATAATAGTATTATTATTATTATGATTACTATTATATAAAGAATTATTCTGTTATATATAGAAAACAATTTAACAATAATAATCATAATAAAAATAAAATACAAATAAAATAAAATGTATATAAAAAAAAAAAACATTATTATTTTAATAACTAGAAAATGCATTTCCTGCAGAAAATGCGTGGGAATGCTGAATAGCTGAATTTCTAAACCCACACCAAAGCCATTCACCATAACCACTACACTATCTTTAGGACATACAAGTGTTCCTTCAGTATATACAGTGGGGCAAAAAAGTATTTAGTCAGCCACCAATTGTGCAAGTTCTCCCACTTAAAAAGATGAGAGAGGCCTGTAATTGTCATCATAGGTATACCTCAACTATGAGAGACAAAATGTGGAAACAAATTCAGACAATCACATTGTCTGATTTGGAAAGAATTTATTTGCAAATTATGGTGGAAAATAAGTATTTGGTGAATATCAAAAGTTCATCTCAATACTTTGTTATATATCCTTTGTTGGCAATGACAGAGGTCAAACGTTTTCTGTAAGTCTTCACAAGGTTGTCACACACTGTTGCTGGTATGTTGGCCCATTCCTCCATGCAGATCTCCTCTAGAGCAGTGATGTTTTGGGGCTGTCGCTGGGCAACATGGACTTTCAACTCCCTCCAAAGGTTTTCTATGTGGTTGAGATCTGGAGACTGGCTAGGCCACTCCAGGACCTTGAAATGCTTCTTACGAAGCCCCTCCTTCGTTGCCCGGGCGGTGTGTTTGGGATCATTGTCATGCTGAAAGACCCAGCCACGTTTCATCTTCAATGCGCTTGCTGATGGGAGGAGGTTTGCACTCAAAATCTCACGATACATGGCCCCATTCATTCTTTCATGTACATGGATCAGTCGTCCTGTTCCCTTTGCAGAGAAACAGCCCCAAAGCATGATGTTGCCACCCCCATGCTTCACAGTAGGTATGGTGTTCTTTGGTTACAACTCAGCATTCTCTCCCCTCCAAACACAACGAGTTGTGTTTCTACCAAACAGTTCTACTTTGGTTTCATCTGACCATATGACATTCTCCCAATCCTCTTCTGGATCATCCAAATGCTCTCTAGCAAACCTCAGACGGGCCCGGACATGTACTGGCTTAAGCAGGGGGACACGTCTGGCACTGCAGGATCTGAGTCCCTGGCGGCATAGTGTGTTACTGATGGTACCTTTGTTATGTTGGTCCCAGGTCTCTGCAGGTCATTCACTAGGTCCCCCTCGTGTGGTTCTGGGATTTTTGCTCACCATTCTTGTGATCATTTTGACCCCACGGGGTGAGATCTTGCGTGGAGCCCCAGATCGAGGGAGATTATCAGTGGTCTTGTATGTCTTCCATTTTCTAATTATTGCTCCCACAGTTGATTTCTTCACACCAAGCTGCTTGCCTATTGCAGATTCAGTCTTCCCAGCCTGGTGCAGGTCTACAATTTTGTTTCTGGTGTCCTTCGACAGCTCTTTGGTCTTCACCATAGTGGAGTTTGGAGTGTGACTGTTTGAGGTTGTGGACAGGTGTCTTTTATACTGATAACAAGTTCAAACAGGTGCCATTAATACAGGTAATGAGTGGAGGACAGAGGAGCCTCTTAAAGAAGAAGATACAGGTCTGTGAGAGACAGAAATCTTGCTTGTTTGTAGGGGACCAAATACTTATTTTTCACCATAATTTGCAAATAAATTCTTTCCAAATCAGACAATGTGATTGTCTGGATTTGTTTCCACATTTTGTCTCTCATAGTTGAGGTTTACCTATGATGACAATTACAGGCCTCTCTCATCTTTTTAAGTGGGAGAACTTGCACAATTGGTGGCGACTAAATACTTTTTTTCCCCACTGTATAAAGTCTCTATTTGATCATTAATCCCCACACCCAATGAATGAGAGACAGTGTGAGAGAACCCTTCAAACAAGCCTTAATAAATCCACAACAGTACATGCTATTGAAACAGCGACTTCACCATTAGAGACACACGGCCTTTGTGAACGTATCGGTATAAAATTTATGTTGATAAACTAAAAAATGTGGGCATGTCAGCGATTTAAAAAAGAAGTTCACTGGGAAATGTGAAGAATTTTATACAGGACAGTCAATGGAAGAAAATGTAGAACTCTTGTCATTTGGAAGCTCAACCAGCCAAAAGTAAAAGGTGTATCACAAAACTGAACACATTGCCTGAAACTAGACAAAAATACCTACGTTTGTGATGTATAAATTGTGTATGACAAGTAGATCTTGTGTGCGTGAGAGCAATTTATAGAGAAGGAACTAAAATATTTTTTTTAAAGCTCTGTGCTCTAGCAATGACATCACCCACTCTAAGCAACCCCATAGACACTCTGTTTAATTGATAAAATTTCCTGAAATGATCACTAAAATTAAACAGCTTTTTCACAAAAAACGTAAAAGAACTCAAACTGAAAAGATATATCCGGATAGCTGAATATTTTGTGAACATTTTAAAGTTTGTTTGGTGTCTGTAGGTGAAAGTATGAAGGAGCTGAAACTTTTGGGAGCGGAAGAAGATTTTAAGGATTTGAAGCATGCTCTCATTGACTTCAATGTTAAAAAAAAGTGATAAAAAGCTTAATATTTTAAAAAGTATAAATAGTACAAAAAAAAGTCCCATCATTAGCTGAAAGAGCTGAACAATTTAAAAGTTGAATGGTTTCAATAGCTGAAAGTATGCAGAAGTTACACAGAGCCAAATTCCGGATGGAATAAGAATAATAAAAAAACAAATAACAATACTGGGAATGCTGCTGAAGCATTCCCACTAATAATAATATTATTATCATTATTAATAATAATAATAATACTAAATTCTTATTCTTTTCATATTCCTATCTGCCTTGTCCCTCCCACAACCTGTGACTGAACAGTGAAAGGAGAAGCAGCAGACTGATGAGCTTGTCTTTCTGTGAAGCCCTGTACACACGATCGGTTTTACCGATGAAAACAGTCCGATGGACTTTTTTCATCGGACAAACCGATCGTGTATGGGCCCCATCGGTCTTTTTTCCATCAGTGTTAAAAAATAGAACATGTTTTAAATTTATCCGATGGTTAAAAAACCGATAGCAAATTACTATCGTCTGTGGGGAACTCCATCGGATAAAAAACCCACGCATGCTCATAATCAAGTCGACGCATGCTCATAAGCATAGAACTTAATTTTTCTCGGCTTGTCGGAGTGTTTTACGTCACGGCGTTTGGGACGGTCGGATTTTTGACTGATGGTGTGTAGGCAAGACTGATGGAAGTCAGCTTCATCGGATTTCCGATGGAAAAATCCATCGGATTAGAATCCATCGGAAATCTGATCGTGTGTACAGGGCTTGACTCTGCTCTTTTCTCTTGTGTTTACTGCGTTTTTGTTTTGTTTTTTTAAGTGATTTTGCAGCAATTGGCGCTTTCATGCTTTTTTATTGGGTGGGGGGGGGGGGGATTTGTTGCTGGGCAGATTTAAAAGTGCAAATCGCGACAAAATCACTTTAAAAAAAAAAGACGCAGTAAACACAAGAGGAAAGAGCAGAGTTACAGAAAAACAAGCTCATCAGTCTGCTGCTTCTCCTTTCACTGTAGCTTCTCCATTGGAATCTATTGAACTGATAAAAGCAATGTTTTGCATTTAGAAATGTCCCTTTCCAAAAACGCAGAGTCACAAAAATGCATTGATGTGAACGTGTTTCATAGGAACCCATGTTAAAAAAAAATGTCCTGCGTTTCTGCAAAAGGCAAAAAGCATGAAAAAAAAACGCATTAGTGTGAATGGAGCCGAATGGTTTTTGGCTCACAATAAATCTGAGAATCCTGAGACGGCTGAGACCAGAGCCGTGATCGCTTGTTACGGGTCACACCATCAGAACATTGTGACGCTCGTTATATAGGTTACAGCAATCTGCACATTATCCTTGTTCTTCAATCAGTCAGGTGCAGCAGCCCAGGTCAGCCAATCACCTTTTTGGTTTACATTAGAAAGATCCAACAAGAGATCACTTTTCCCAGATGGCGGCACTTTATCACGGCGATGCTTCATGAAATAGGTCCAAAAATAGAGACCGGAAAAGCCGCAAACTGTTTTCTGAACTAAGAAAACTGACAATAAACATGTTGCATTTCATTGCATGGAATTGTAATCAGATTAGGGGCCCCCCTCCCCCCCCCCCCCCAGCATGCTGCTTGTGAGGCTCAAGGTACCCAAAAGCAGCAGAAAAGAGTCCAAAAATTCTCCCAGATATCAGAATTTAATGAACAACAAACAGAACGTTTATGTACAGCCCAATCTTTTATTTTCTTTATTTGCTTTGTTTTAGTAGAATGAAGACCCCGATTTAGGACCTGTGCAATTCCTGAACCCTCAAACCCCAGGTCACCCCAAATTCCTACATCTGATACCCACTTTATATCACCCCAAATCCTGCACCATCACACCTCAGGTCATCTCAAATCCTGCACCATCACACCTCAGGTCACCTCAATTCCTGCACCTTCACATTACAGATCACCCCAATTTCTGCACCTTCACACCTCAGATCACCCCAATTCCTGCACCCTCACACCACAGATCACCCCAATTTCTGCACCCTCACATCACAGATCACCCCAATTCCTGCACCTTCACACCTCAGGTCACCCCAATTCCTGCACCTTCACACCTCAGGTCACCCCAATTCTTGCACCTTCACACCTCAGGTCACCCCAATTCCTGAACCTTCACACCTCAGGTCACCCCAATTCCTGAACCTTCACACCTCAGGTCACCCCAATTCCTGAACCTTCACACCTCAGGTCACCCCAATTCCTGAACCTTCACACCTCAGATCACTCCAATTCCTGCACCTTCACACCTCAGGTCACCCCATTTCCTGCACCTTCACACCTCAGGTCACCCCAATTCCTGAACCTTCACACCTCAGGTCACCCCAATTCCTGAACCTTCACACCTCAGATCACTCCAATTCCTGCACCTTCACACCTCAGGTCACCCCATTTCCTGCACCTTCACACCTCAGGTCACCCCAATTCCTGAACCTTCACACCTCAGATCACTCCAATTCCTGCACCTTCACACCTCAGGTCACCCCATTTCCTGCACCTTCACACCTCAGGTCACCCCAATTCCTGAACCTTCACACCTCAGGTCACCCCAATTCCTGAACCTTCACACCTCAGATCACCCCAATTCCTGCACCTTCACACCTCAGGTCTTCCAATTCCTGCACCTTCACACCTCGGATCACCCCAATTCCTGAACCTCCACACCTCAAATCACCCCAATTCCTGGACCTTCACATTACAGATCACCCCAATTCCTGCACCTACTCACTTCAGATCACCCCAATTTATGCACCTTCACACCACAGATCACCCCCATTCCTGCACCTTCACACCTCAGATCACCCCAATTCCTGAACCTTCACATTACAGGTCACCCCAATTCCTACACCTTCCCGCCTCAGATCTTCCCAATTCCTGAACCTTCACATTACAGATCACCCCAATTCCTGCACCTACTCACTTCAGATCACCCCAATTTCTGCACCTTCACACCACAGATCACCCCAATTCCTGCACCTTCACACATCGGATCACCCCAATTCCTGAACCTTGACACCTCAGGTCACCCCAATTCCTGCACCTTCCCATCTCAGATCTCCCCAATTCCTGAACCTTTGGGGTGATCTGAAGTGAGTAGGTGCAGAAATTGGGGTGATCTGAAGTCAGTAGGTGCAAGAATTGGGGTGATCTGTACTCACTTCAGATCACCCCAATTCCTGCACCTTCACACCTCGGATCACCCCATTCCCTTAACCTTCACATTATAGATTACCCCAATTCCTGCACCTTCACATCACAGATAACTCAATATTTCTGAACCTTCACACTTCAGGTGACCCCAATTCCTCCACCTTCACACCTCATATCACCCCAAATTCCTGCACCTTCACACCTCAGATCAACCTGATTCCTGGATCATCACACCTCAGGTCAGCCCCAATTTCTGCATCTTCACCCCACAGATCACCCAATTTCTGCAACTATACACCTCAGCTCACCCCAATTCCTGCACATTCACACCTCATATCAGCCCCAATTTCTGGACCTTCACACCAATTCCTCAACCTTCACACTGCAGATCACCCCAATTCCTGCACCCTCAGATCTGAGATCAGTTCCAATTGTTGCACCTTCACTTCTCAGATCACCCAAATTCCTCAACCATCACATCCCAGATCACCCCAATTCCTGCACCTTCACACCTAAGATCACCCCAATTCCTGTACCTGCACACCTACGATCACCCCAATTCTTGTACCTGCACACCTACGATCACCCCAATTCCTGTACCTGCACACCTACGATCACCTCAATTCCTGTACCTGCACACCTACGATCACCCCAATTCCTGTATCTCCAGATGCCAAATCAGCCCCAATTCCTGCTCCTTCACAACTTAAATCACCACAATTTCTGTACCTTCATTTCGCAGATCACATGAATTCCTCAACCATCACATCCCAGATCACCCCAATTCCTGTATCTTCAGATACCCAATCAGCTCCAATTCCTGCACCTCCAAACTTCAAATCACCCTCATTTGCTGCCCCTTCACATTACAGATCACTCCAATTCCTGGACCTTCACACCTCAGATCACCCCAATTCCTGAACCTCCACACCTCAGATCATCATCAGAGTAGATGGGTTTTTGCATTTAACCTGTTGCAGCTGGTGGGTTTTTGTTTTGTTGTTGTAGGAGAAGGAGGGGGGTAGGCAGATGTGCTTCTTCCTGTAATGATGTCCGCAGACGCAGATGGACCTACCCACTCTGGTACTGGGAGGAGGGCCATTACCTGAATGTCCGAGACCTCGGGCACTGAAACATAATGGAATTTGGTGGGCTGCAGAGTGGCCAGGGGAGGGCTGGGCCATGGCGGTAGACCACTAGCTGTTGCATTCCTGGGAGTTGTAGTCCGCACTCAAGCTTCTGGTGGGTGGAAAACACAGCAGCGCAGAGGAAACTACAACTCCCTGGGACCGGATTCTTGGAAGTAGGCAGAGGCAGGGCATGCCAGGGAGTCGGGACGCAGGGCTGCAGGGCTGGGCGCTGGCTGCAACTTGACCCCAGGATCAGGAGCGTTACCCCCCAGGAGACTGTGGCGTGCAAGGACCTGCTGAGCTGAGATCGCTGAGGTGAGAGACCCTGACACCCCTAGCTGACCCCCCATCACCCCCCCATACACACCATGTAACCTGCCCCAGTGATCAGGCTGCATTGATGAGCACTGGAGTTGGCTGCACTAATGGGCACTGGTGAGGCTGCATTGAAAAACCAGGTGGGCCATGGATGGTGAGCTGATTCGGCGGTTCAATGGGCCACTTGACTGGACTTGCCCCCCAGGCCTAAGGCCACCAGCCCTCCCCTGAGAGTGGCAGTGAGTTGCCATTGAAGCCTATGGTCGCGGCAATGTATTTGTAGGTGAAAAGAGCCCCCCGGAGGAAGTTCCAGTCCTCTGGCAGGCCAGCTTCTGTACACACCACATGACGATCGACCACCCCTTGCCACCCATGGCTGAGATTGCCTTCCCCCTCCTTTAATATCTTGTCTCTACAACCACAATAAACTTTCATTCTTTGACAGATTTTTATGACAATTCATGAATCTCCCGAAACGAGCGCAGCAGTTTTTATATTATGGAGGTGATAATCCCTTTACAAAAAGAATAGCTGGAGATATACGCCATTATCTGTCAAAATATTTATTTGTTGGAAAATAAAACAAATTTGTTTTGAACTTTTCTCAGTATATTAAACTCAGATTTTGATGGCGGCATTCTCCATCACATTATTATCGCTGAATATATAACGGAGGCTTCACAAAAGGTTTTTTTTTTTTTTTTTTTATATAATAGTCTCTTTTATGACAGAAAAATCATCCTCTTCTCTTTTATTTAATACATTAACATTTGTTTTAAGCTAAATTAGTTCAGGCCGCAATAGTCCATGCGTAATATAGCAAGCAGATATCATTAGACATTAACCACTTCAGCCCCGGACCATTTTGGCTAGTTAAAGACCAGGCCCCTTTTTGTGGTTCGGCACTGCGTCGCTTTAACTGACAATTGCGCGGTCGTGCGACGTGGCTCCCAAACAAAATTTACGTCCTTTTTTTCCCACAAATAGAGCTTTCTTTTGGTGGCATTTGATCACCTCTGCGGTTTTAATTTTTTGCGCTATAAACAAAAATAGAGCGACAATTTTGAAAAAAAATGCTATATTTTTAACTTTTTGCTATAATAAATATCCCCAAAAAATATATAAAAAAACGTTTTTTTCCTCAGTTTAGGCCGATACGTATTCTTCTACATATTTTTGGTAAAAAAAAAAAAAAAGCAATTGCCGTTTTTTGATTGGTTTGCGCAAAAGTTATAGCGTTTACAAAATATGGGTAGTTTTATGGCATTTTTATAAAAATTTATTTTTTATTAGTAATGGCGCCGATCAGCAATTTTTTTCGTGACTGCGACATTATGGCGGACACATCGGACACTTTTGACACATTTTTGGGACCATTGTCATTTTTACAGCGATCAGTGCTATAAAAATGCACTGATTACTGTAAAAATGACACTGGCAGTGAAGGGGGTTAACCACTAGGTGGCGCTGAAGGGGTTAAGTGTGCCTAAGGGAGTGATTAGTACTGTGTGGGGGCGTGGCTACGAGTGACACGTCACTGATCTCCGCTCTGATTACACAGAGCGAAAATCAGTGACAGTGTCAGTAGGCGAGCGGGGAGAAATGTTGTGTTTACACTAACATCTCCCCTCTCCATCCCTCCGTGAGACGATCGCGGGGATCCCCGCGGCGATCGAGTCCACGGGACCCGCGATCCGAGTCACGGGGAAGGTAGCGGGGTCACAAGCGTGGCGGCGGCGCGTGCGCGCGACCCCCACGTCAGGCAGTTAAAGGGGACGTACAGGTAGGTTGATGTGCCCGAACGTGCCATTCTGCTGAAGTATATCTACTGGAGGGGGTCCTTAAGTGGTTAAAAAAAACAAAAAACTTTCAATTTAACATTTTAGAACCCGCAGATGAAAAAAAAAAGAGAAAATAATATTCAATTTCTTTCTTTCCAACACATAAAAGCCGAGAAGGGTCGGAGTTGTAGATTAAACCCGTCTAGACATCTTTATTTGTTTTGCTATCTGTAGACGTATCATTGAATTGTTTGCATTGCAATGGGGAGATGTATGGAGGAGATCATTTATGAAAAGGCCAATTAGGCTTCTCAAGTGCAAAATAAAACTTGAAGGGCAGGAGGGATCTGAGGCCGTTTTTATGTGATTATAGACAAATCACACTTCAATAGATCATGTTTGGGATCTTCTGATTTTCCCTTGCCGAACAATAGGACGGGCCAGAGCAAGTCCCCGCAGGCAACTTTTATTGATGACAATCCATGTTAAGAATACGATCTGTGATTTATAGTAAAACTAAACTCACCTAAACAACATTGGGGTTGATTTACTAAAGATGAATGAACTGTGCCCTCTGCAGGGGCATTTGCTCCAGAGCTTAGTGAATGAGCTGAAGCTCTGCTGACTTCCATCATTCCAATCGTGTGCAAGCTCATTTTTCTTTTTTTCTTGCATGTGATTGGGTATTCTTTGCAAAGTGAAGCTTGACTTCATTTACTAAGCTCTGGAGCCAATGCCCGTAAAGAGTGCAACTGCCCATTGCAAAGTGCACAGTCTATTTGTGGTAGGTAGTAGGCAATAGAATAGCCAATGTCCAGGCAGAGGTCAAGGCAGGCAGTAGGCAGGAGAATAGTCAATGTCCACAAAGAGGTCAAGGCAGGCAGCAGGCAGAATAGTTAATGCCCAGAAAGAGGTCAAGGCGAACAGCAGGCAGGAGAATAGTTAGTGTCCAGGCAGTAGGCAGGAGAATAGTCAAAGTCCAGAAAGAGGTCAAGGCAGGTGGCAGGTAGCAGGCAAGAGAACAGTAAATGTCCAAAAATAGGTCAAGGCAGGCAGTAGACATAAGAATAGTCAATGTCCACAAAGAGGGCAAGACAGGCAGCAGGTAGGAGAATATTTAATGTCCAAAAAGAGGTCAAGGCAAGTAGCAGGCAAGAGAATGTTCAATGTCAAGAAAGGTCAATGCAGGTAGTAGGCAGGAGAATAGTCAATGTCCAGAAAGAGGTCAAGACAGGAAGTAGGCAATAAATTAGTCAATGTCCACAAAGTGGTCAAGGCAGGCAGCAGGCAGGAGAATAGTTAATGTCCACAAAGAGGTCAAGGCAGGCAGCAGGCAGAATAGTTAATGTTCAGAAAGAGGTCAAGGTGGACAGCAGACAAGAGAATATTCAATGGCCAGAAAGGTGAAGGCAGGCAGTAGACAGGAGAATAGTCAATGTCCACAAAGCGGTCAAGGCAGGCAGCAGACAGGAGAGTAGTTAATGTCCAGGCAGAGGTCAAGGCAGGCAGTAGACAAGAGAATAGTCAATGTCTACAAAGAGGTCAAGACAGGCAGCAGGTAGGAGAATAGTTAATGTCCAAAAAGAGGTCAAGGCTGGCAGCAGGCACGAGAATGTTCAATGTCCAGAAAGGTCAAGGCAGGCAGTAGGCAGGAGAATAGTCAATGTCCAGAAAGAGGTGAAGACAGGCAGCAAGTAAGAGAATAGTTAATGTCCAAAAAGAGGTCAAGGCTGGCAGCAGGCAAGAGAATGTTCAATGTCCACAAAGGTCAAGGCAGGCAGTAGAATAGTCAATGTCCAGAAAGAGGTGAAGACAGGCAGCAGGTAAGAGAATAGTCAATGTCCAGGATGAAGTCAAGGCAGTCAGCAGGCAAGAGAATATTCAATGGTCAGAAAGGTCAAGGCAGGCAGTAGGCAGGAGAATAGTCAATGTGCACAAAGCAGTCAAGGCAGGCAGCAGACAGGAGAGTAGTTAATGTCCAGAGGTCAAGGCCGGCAGTAGGCGGGAGAATAGTCAAAGTCCAGAAGAAGGTCAAGGTAGCAGGCAAGAGAATAGGTCAAGGCTGGCAGCAGGCAAGAGAATGTTCAATGTCCAGAAAGGTCAAGGCAGGCAGTAGGCAGGAGAATAGTCAATGTCCAGAAAGAGGTGAAGACAGGCAGCAGGTAAGAGAATAGTTAATGTCCAGGATGAAGTCAAGGTAGGCAGCAGGCAAGAGAATACACAGATCCTGGAGGTACTGTAACAATTTTAAAATACCGAGAACATAAGAGGAATACACAGGAGAATAGTGAATGTCCAGAAAGAGGTTAGGGTAGGCAGCAGGCAAGAGAATAGTCAATGCCCAGAAAGAGGTCAAGGAAGGATGTAGGCAAGAGAATAGTGAATGTCCAGAAAGAGGACAAGACAGGAAATAGGCAAGAGAATATTCAATGTCTAGAAAGAGGTCAAGGCAGGCATCAGGCAAGAGAATAGTCAATGTCTAGGAGAGGTCAGGGCAAGCAGCAGGTAAGAGAATAGTCAGTGTCCAGGAAGAGGTCAAGGCAGGCAGCAAGCAAGAGCATACACCGATCCTGGAGGTACTGTAACAATTTTATAGTATGGAGAACATAAGAGGAACACACAAAGGAGAGCAGGAACACTCAAAACTCTCAGGTGGGAAGAAATAAAGTCAAGAATTACGGAAAGACAATCACTCTGTTGGAACATGCAGCACACATACAGTAAGAAGCCAGGGACTGACTCAGGCTAACAAGCTCCACCAAACTAAGATTTCACTTTTGGGAGGACTGTCTCTTTAAAACCTACAGGCTCAAAGCCCGGCCATGCAGAAGACAATAATAGCAGCAACCCCAGGGAATTAGAAAGCAGGGCAGCAACATGCTGAAGATGAATTGAAGGATAAATATTAGAGGTGCTCAGCAGGCAGACCGTGTCCCCGGAGTCAGCTTAAATGCAAAATTTCCCTTCTTCACCGGAGTGCATCTTTAACAGGTGGCGCAGGCAGGGCACTGAATCTGTCATTTCCATCATATTACCTCAAGGTCAATGACTGTCATGTTTTCATTCCCAGATGTGACACCCGGACGTAATAAGATACATGACATTTCAAATGAGACACAAGAAAAAAATTAACACTTCTTTTTTTTTTTTTCGTGCAAATCTGAAATGTAATTAGGGCAGCCGAGTTCAAAAAGACCTGCTCATGTGAGCTGCGGCAGCACCACGTTGCGTAATGGATATTAATGACATTTACTGTGATTGCAGTTTAGGGTATATTAGAATCCTGAGACACAATATAAGATTAGCAATCTAATAGCTCCCTTGTTTTAATAAAAGTGCTGCCACAATGTATTAGGAACGGCTACATTTTCTTTACTTTTTTTTTTTGTTAGTCTTGTTTGTTCATTTTATTATTGTTTGTTTTGCTGCCAGAGTTGTTTGAGACTTTTATTCACCATGGCTCCTTACGAGCCGGTTCACACAGGGGCGACTCGTCAGGCAACTCAGTCTCCTGACAAGTCACACTCCGCTCTATTCAATAGAACCGTTCTAATAGGAGCGACGCAAGTCACTCCGAATTAGAAAAAGGTTCTTGTACGACTTTGGGGGCGACTCGGAGCGACTTGCATTGACTTCAATACAGAAGTCATTTTGCAAGTCGCCTCTCAACTCGTCTTGAGATCGCCTTGCCGAGTCGCCCCCAAAGTCGTGCCGCCCCAGTGTGAACCGGCTCTACTACAGGTAACATGTTTGCATCTTTTCGTTTTTATTTCAAATGAATGGCTATGGAGACCAGTGGCGACTGGCTTTTAAAATTTTTGGGGGAGGCGCAAACAAACTAAAAAGAAACCCATCAATTTCAGCCACTGTGCCCATCAAACGCAGCTACTGTGCCCATCAATTGCCGCTACTGTGCCATCAAACGCAGCCACTGTGGCCATCAAACGCAGCAACTGTGCCCATCAAACGCAGCCACTGTGCCCATCAAACGCAGCCACTGTGCCCATCAAACGCAGCCACTGTGCCCATCAAACGCAGCCACTGTGCCCATTAAACGCAGCCACTGTGCCATCAAACACCGCCACTGTCCCTATCAAATGCAGCCACTGTGCCATAAAACGCAGCCATTGTACCCATAAATTGCCGCCATTGTGCCATCAAACGCAGCTACTGTACTCATCAATTGCTGCCAGTGTGCCCATCAATTTCTGCACCTGTGCCCATCAATTGCTGCCACTGTGCCCATCACTTGCTGCCAGTGTGCCCATCAATTGCCGCTACTGTGCCCATCAATTGCTGCCAGTGTGTCCATCAATTGCTGCCACTAAGCCCATCAATTGCCGCTACTGTGCCCATCAATTGCGGCCACTGTGCCCATCAAAAACAGCCACTGTACCCATAAATTGCCACCACTGTGCCATCAAACTCAGCTACTGTACTCATCAATTGCTGCTAGTGTGCCCATCAATTGCTGCCACTGTGCCCATCAATTGCCGCCACTGTGCCCATCAATTGCTGCCAGTGTGCCCATCAGTTGCCGCTACTGTGCCCATCAATTGCTGCCAGTGTGCCCATCAATTGCCGCCACTGTGCCCATCAATTGCTGCCAGTGTGCCCATCAATTGCCGCTACTGTGCCAATCAATTGCTGCCAGTGTGCCCATCAATTGCCACCACTGTGCTCATCAAATGCTGCCAGTGTGCATCCCCCACTCGCCCGGCACTTACCTTGTCTCAGTGGGGCAGCAGGTCACGTCGGCGGTGTCCTCAACGCTCCTCAATGTCTTCTCCCGTCCTCTCTTCCCATCCTCTGCTATGATTGGACACCTGATAGGCGTCCAATCACAGCGCCTGTCGTTTCAGCCAATCAGGTGACAGGTAACAGACCCGAGCACCTGATTGGCGGAGAGGCGGTTCAGTGTTAGAAAAACGAATATTCTTTCGCTTTCCTAACACAAAGCTGAGTGAACTGCGAGCGCCCAGCATGGCGCCCGCTGTTCACCTTTTCGGACGCCTATGGGTGCTTCCCGGCGCCCGAAAAGTGGCCGGCGCCTGAATAGGGGGTGGCAGCGGCGACCATAGATAGATTCATGCAATGCATGAATCTATCCATAGTGATAGAGGGGTGGCAGGAGAGAGGGGACGGCGCCCGTGCACCCCTTATGGATGCACCGCCACTGATGGAGACCAAAGAAAATACAACAAATTATCATTGCTATGGTGCTTACAATGGGAGACGCTAAGTCAGGAGCATGAGAACGCTTTTTTTAATGCATGTGTTGCCATATTCTCAAATGCAAGTGTGCAACTGTCCCATGAATTAAAATAGTGTATTTTCTATCAAGAATTCTGCTGCCAGACTCCACCTTTCCAACCTCTCAATGCTTATCCGCTCTTCTCTGATTAACCCTCCACTGCTACATCAACAACTGTTCAGTATCCACCGCTCCTCTCTGCCAGTCCTTGCATTGGCCTTCGATCAGCTTCCTCCACCCCCTCTGATAATCCCGGCTCTCAATCCCTGGCTTCCCTTCACTTCTGCCCTGAGCTACAGCCAGGTGTCCTCCTGCCAATCCCTACACTGGCCTCTGCTCAGTGTCCTCAACCCTTCTCTGTCAATCCCTGTCTTCCCTTCACCTCAACCCCTATCTACATCATCAACTGTTCACCACCCATCTCCAGCAATTCCTTCAATGGCCTCCTTTCAGTGTCCACCACTCCTCTCTGCTAATCCCTCCACTGGCTTTCATTCAGTGTCTTCTACCCTCTCAGCCAATCTTTACACTGGTCTCCACTCTGTTCCACAATTAGCGGTGTCAGCAGGAAGTATGGATAGTTTTAAAAGACTCTTGGACGTGCATCTTAACGAAAACAATTTACACCTACACAGGTTTAACTGGATGGACTGTTGTCTTTATTTAACCTTACCTACTATGTTACTATGTTACTCAGTGTCCTCCACCCTCTCTGCCAATCCCTCCACTGGTCTCCATTCAGTGTCTTCCACCCTCTGCGAATCCCTCCACTGGTCTCCATTCAGGGTCCTCCACCGTCTCTGCCAATCCCTCCACTGGTCTCCATTCAGTGTCTTCCACCCTCTCTGCCAATCCCTCCACTGGTCTTCATTCAGTGTCCTCCACCCTCTCCCTTCACTGGTCTCCACTTAGTGCCTACCACCCCTCTCTGGTAATCCCTCCAATGGCCTCCACTCAGTGTCCACCACTTCTCTCTGCCAATCCCTCCACTGGCATACACTCCTTGTCCTCCATCCCTCTCTGCCAATTCTTCCACTGGCCTCATCTCAGTGTCCTCCACCCTCTCTGACAATCCTTCCACTGGTCTCCATTCAGTGTCCCCCACCCTCTCTGCCAATCCCTCCACTGGTCTCCATTCAGTGTCCACCACTCCTCTCTGCTAATCCCTCCACTGGCTTTCATTCAGTGTCTACTACCCTCTCTGCCAATCTTTACACTGGTCTCCACTCTGTTCCACAATAAGTGTTGTCAGCAGAAAGTATGGATAGTTTTAAAAGACTCTTGGACGTGCATCTTAACGAACACAATTTACACCTACACAGGTTTAACTGGATGGACTGTTGTCTTTATTTAACCTTACCAACTATGCTACTATGTTACTCAGTGTCCTCCACCCTCTCTGCCAATCCCTCCACTGGTCTCCACTTAGTGCCCACCACCCCTCTCTGGTAATCCCTCCAATGGCCTCCACTCAGTGACCACCACTTCTCTCTGCCAATCCCTCCACTGGCATACACTCCTTGTCCTCCATCCCTCTCTGACAATTCTTCCACTGGCCTCATCTCAGTGTCCTCCACCCTCTCTGCCAATCCTTCCACTGGTCTCCATTCGGTGCCCTCCACCCTCTCTGTCAATCCCTCCACTGGTCTCCACACTGTGTCCACCACCCCTCTCTGGTAATCCCTCCAATGGCCTCCACTTAGTGTCCACCACTTCTCTCTGCCAATCCCTCCACTGGCATACACTCCTTGTCCTCCACACCTCTCTGCCTATTCTTCCACTGGCCTCATCTCAGTGTCCTCCACCCCTCTCTGCTAATCCCTCCAATGGCCTCCATGCAGTGTCCTCCGCCCCTCCCTGTCAATCCCGGTGCTAAATTCCCTGGTTTCCCTTCACCTCAACCCCAAGCTAAATCCTCAACTGCTCAGTGTCCACCACACCTCTCTGACAATCTTTCCATTGCTCTACTCTCAGTGGCCCCTTCTCTGCTAACCCCTTCACTGGCCTCCACTCAGTGTCCTCCTCAGCGGTCTGTTTATTTTTCTTGCAGTTTCTACCTCCATGAGTGAAACACAGAAATTTTAATGATAGGGAGATTGGTAATTATGCTGCAAAATCAATTCCAATTGAACCATTCAGTTCAGTCCTCCTCATCTGTGTGTGTTTAGGGCATTAGACTGAAAGAGTCTTGAGGGGCAGGATATGACTACAGTCTGTGCACTTTGTTCTGTTATACAGTAAATGCTGCTTTATGCATTGACATACCTCCACAGGCCCAGTCTGTCCAGACAGTATAGTCACCTGCTTACTTGGCACCATCCACAGGCAGCCTAAAGCCCTGTACACACGATCGGTTTAACTGATGAAAACCATCCGATGGATTGCTTTCATCAGACAAACCGATCGTGTATGGGACCCATCGGTCTTTTTTCCATCGGTTTTAAAAAATAGAACATGTTTTAAATTTTTCCGATGGATAAAAAACCGAACGAAAACTCAGATCGTCTATGGGCAAGTCCATCGGATAAAAAACCCACGCATACTCAGAATCAAGTCGACACATGCTCAGAAGCATTGAACTTCATTTTTCTCGGCTCATCGGAGTGTTTTACGTCACCGCGTTTGGAACGGTCGGTTTTTTGACTGATGGTGTGTAGGCAAGACTGATGGAATTCAGCTTCATCGGATTTCCGATGGACAAAACCATCGGATTAGAATCCATAGGATATCCGATCGTGTGTACGAGGCTTCACTCTTCGATAAGACACAGAAGTTGAATCCAAAACAATTTTACTTCTGAAAAGTGCAGTACAGGGGATTTTTTTTCCAGTCTTAAGGTAAGACAAAGACTTGGCTAAGCCAAAGAACTAACACCAACTGAAGGAACATGGAAAAAACTGGGAGGGTCTAGCTAGGACTGAAGTAGGCTGTATCATTTAGGAGAGGAGGACAGAAGGAAATAGGAATCACATAAATAAAAAAGTTGTAGTGACCCTAAACCACTACTATGCCACTGTACATCAGAACAATAGTAACTTAATACAGTTCAATACAACAGACAAAAATGAATCTAAGTGGGACAGACCACTCTTTGTAAAGAATTAGGTAATATGTTATCTATATAAACATTTTGCATGCTGTTAATCTTAGTGTCTAAATATGCCCTTTGTTTCTGCAGGCTGCTGGAGTCAATCGTGTCATATTAGTTCAGCCAGTGATGTTTCTTTCTGGTGTCACACAGAGAAATTCACAGCGTGGCGTGCACCTGATAACGTGTAAATGATAAACCCTTACCGCACAGACAGACCTCGCACCCCGGGGGATGGTGTGTCATGGAACAATTGATTTTACTTCAGCACGCTTCCTGGGTTTAAAATGGAAACCTTATGCCTTGTAAACACGACCGGTTTTCCCGGCAGGAAAACTGCCATGACAGCTTTTGGCCGGGAAAACCGGCCGTGTGTATGCTGCATCGCAGTTTTCCCAACGAGAAAACTGCGGGGGGAAAAAAAGAGAACTTTTTCTCTTTTTTCCCGCCGGAATTCCCGGCGGTCTTTTTCCCGTCATGAAAACCGTTGTCTGTATGCTTTCCCGAGGGGGAAAAAAACGTGCATGCTCGTAAACAATTTGACGCATGCGCGGAAGCATAGAGCGTCATTTTGTCGGCTCGTCGTAGCCTTTGACGTCACTTTGTTCTTGGCATTCAAAAGTTCAGCGGTCTTTTGTGTGACAGTGTGTATGCAAGGCAGGCTTAAAAGGAATCCTGTGGGGAAAAGCGTCGTTTTTTTTCCTGCCGGGAAAACCGGTCATGTGTACGAGGCATTAGAAGTGAAACTGTTTAGAAACACTTTTTAAAGAGATTCAAGCCAAAGACAGCTGTCCCTGCCGTATGTTGAGCTTCACCCAACATACGGTCTTCAAGCAACTTACACTATTCACACATCATACACTTTTCACCCAACATACACTCCTTTACCCAACATACACTCCTTTACCCAACATACACTCCTTTACCCAACATACACTCCTTTACCCAACATACACTCCTTTACCCAACATACACTCCTTACCTAACATACACTCTTCTCCCAACAAAAACTCTTCGGTCAACATCTGCTCTTCACCCAACATCCAGTCTTCACCCAACATCCGGTCTTTACCCAACATCCGGTCTTCACCCAACATCCGGTCTTCATCCAACATCTGGTCTTCATCCAACATATACTTTTCACCCAACATGAAGTGTGAACATGAACTCTTTGCTCGACAAATGCTTTTCACCCAGCATACGCTCTTCACTCAACATACACCCTTTACCTTACATCCGCTCTTCAGCCAACATTCGTTCTTCACCCAACATATACTCTTCACCCAATATACTCTCTTTAGCCAACATATGTTTTAAACCCAGCATTTGCTCTTCACTTAACATATGTTCCTAACCCAACATCCACTCTTCACCCAACATACACGCTTCCCCCAACTTACACGCTTCCCCCAACTTACACGCTTCCCCCAACTTACACCCCCACCTAACATACTCTCTTCACTCAACATACACTCTTCACATAACACACTCTCTTCACTTAACATACGTTCTTGACCCAACATACACACTTCACCTAACATAAATTTTTCATCCAATATACACTCTTCACCCAATATACACTCTTCACCCAACATAAATTCTTTGCTCAACATATGCTTTTCACCCAGCATACGCTTTTCACTCAACATATACTCTTGACCCAGCATTCACTCTTTACCCAACATACACTCTTCATCTGTTACACGCTCTTCACCCAACATAAGCTCTTCATCCAACATACGCTCTTCACTCAGTATACGCTCTTCACCCAACATACGCTCTTCACCCAACATATGCTTTTTACCCAACCTACATGCTTCGCCCAACATACTTGCTTCACCCAACCTACACTCAGCATACTGTACGTTCTTCTCCCAACATATTGTATGTTCTTCACCCAACATACTGTATGTTCTTCACCCAACATACTGTATGTTCTTCACCCAACATATGTTCTTCACCCAACATACATGCTTCACCCAACATACACCCTTGACTCAGCATACTGTACATTCTTCCCCCAACATATGTTCTTCACCCAACATATGCTCTTCACTCAATATACGCTTTTCACGCAACATACACTCTTCACCTATTATACACTCTTCACCCAACATACACTCTTCACCTAATATACACCCTTTACCCAACAGTATATATATATATATATATATTTATTGTATTTAGAGTTTCAGAGTACAAAAGTCCATCTAGTTCAACTAAAAGAAACTTGCTCCAGCAAGGGAAAAAATTATTTCCTGATCCTCCAGGAGGCAATAGGAGATTCCCTGGATCAACTACTCCTGGTGTACTCAACTACTCCTGGTGCACTCATGCTGAGGCTGCTAAATTTGGACTGGGCATCTAGGCATCAATGACCTTGGGTCATAAATGGATTATGCAACACCAATATTTACCACCAATTTAGCATTAAAAAAAGTCTTTCAAGGGATTTAAATCCCATAAAATGAACATTGCCTTTAACAGATGGGGAACTTCTTGCAATATTTAGAATTCTTCTCAGTTCCAGGATCCTCTTTAAAGGCCATTGTGATTGAAAGGCTGGCTGATGTGCCTGGATATCTCAGCCCCGCATCTGCCACATAAATTATCATGAGAAGTTGCACTGAAACTACAGAAACAGCTTTCCAGTCTTGGGGCGTTTTTGATGTACAAGGTACACAGCGCATTGAGCAATAAATATTCACAAAAGGTTCTAATCCCTCTGATTTAATGCAAAGCATGGCCGACCCTAAATATTTATGCTGGAAATAAGTTAAGGGTTAGTCACGGATACATATGTAACAATTTGTTGTTTGTAATTTTTTATTTTTTTGTTCAAGGTTCCTCGGGATTCTTTTTAAATAAAATACAGAATAATGCCTGCAGGCTTGGCTCCTCTCTTGACGCCAAGCTGGATTGCTGTCGTCAATCTTTATGGCTTTTATTCGCTTCATAATGATCAGTTAGTGCGCCGTGTTACACTGGAAAGACCTGAACTGGTAAGGCAGCGATGAATAATGAATTGTTATTCAGTAAATAAAGATCAATACGCATTAGGAAAACCTAAAGCTCAAATGAGTTCAAAAGACGCAGAGAGGAAAAAAATAAATAAAGCAGAATATATTATTAGATGATTGATGCAACGTGAAGCAAGGCACAGATTTATTCAATCAAAATGTAAGATAATAGGTTGGAGTTGTGGTTTCCAATTATTTTTTTGCCTCTGGAAAAAAAAAAAAAAAAAAAAAAAAATCTGCAAAAAATAGAGATGCATCATATATATGCCAAAAAGCTAAGCTAAAAGTTCCAACTTGGGTAAAAAAAATAAAAATATTATTAATTATTTTTATTGATAAAACACAGTGGGACCAACACCAGCAGATAACAGTGAGGCATGCACATGGACACAGTGAGGCAAAGTGTGAGGCAAAGTGAGGCACAGTGAGGCATGCAGATGGACACCCTAGGCTTATACTCAAGTCAATACGTTTTCCCAGTTTTTTGTGGTAAAATTAGGTGCCTCGGCTTATATTCGGGTCGGCTTATACTGTAGTATATACGGTATACTTAATTTAATCTTTAATATATAATTCATTTAATATTGTGGCTGCAAAACTCACGTCCTACCTACCTTAAAATTATTTAATAAACTGAAAGTGACAGAACACAGATAACCATTGGTAACAAAAAAAAACAAAAAAAAAAACACATAAATATCAATAACACTATATAAACAAAATTACCCTATATGCCACCCCAAAAAATAAATAAAATAAAAAACTGGAAAAAAAAAACTTTTTTTTTTTTCTTTTCCATTTTTCTAAAGCAAATTTAGTATAAGCAGCTCAATGAGTGAAACTATGGCCTCGTACACACGGCCGATTTTCTCGGCAAGAACCAGCAAGAAACTTGCTGGCAGAGAGGTCTTGCCGAGTAAATCGGTCGTGTGTACGCGGCTATCGGGTTTCTCGTCGAGAAAACTGACAAGTAACCTCGACGAGAAAATAGAGAACCTGCTCTCTATTTTCTCGTCGAGATTCTCCTTGGCATGTTTCTCGACGAGAAAAGTGAGTGTGTGTACACTTACCTGTCCTCCCGGAAGCCCGCGCATGTTCGAAATGAATTCGACGCATGCGCGGTAGCTTCCTAGGCATACGTAGGGTATACCAAGATGGCGGCGACGGCATCGAATGTGACGAGCGCATGCTCGTCGTAGTCGATGATGTCACCGCGTACGCTCCATTCAAAGAACCGCGGGTTCTTTGAAACGAGCGTGTGTACACTCGGCCGGGACAAGTTTCTTGTCCAAGAATCTCGTCGAAAAAAACAACATGTTTTTTTCAACGAGAATCTCGGCCGTGTGTACGAGGGCTGAGAGTTGTTACTTATGTGAAATTTTGATACATTTGTAAGTTTGCGGCAAAATCTATTTTCCCCAAATGCCCTCTGCTCAAACACAATTATCAGCATGACCATTAGGTCATATTGGCTAAAAAAAAAAAAAAAAAAAATGCTTTAAATGGAGACTAAACTTATCTAGTGATAATGCAGATCAACTATTACAGAGAAAACCTTATTGCCTCTACAAAAAGCAAACTACGCAGCTACAGTAACACATCACATTAATATTGCATGTTGGATAATATTGTATAATCTGCATCAGTAGGACGGTTGGAGCTCAAACACCGAAGTTCTTAATGGAAAACGCCATGGAACACATTAGGGTCTCCTCCTGCACACACCGCTTAAAGATTTATGGAGTGCATTTTCCCCATTTACAAGCTTTTACATTACACCAAGGAAATAAATTTTTGGCAGCATAGACCTCATTTTAATCTCACACAGATCCCTGTTGTGCTGTGGCTAAGTGAGAATATTCTGAGCCAAAAATATTCTGTAATTTTACATTCACCCCCCCCCCCCCCCCCCGGAGATAGGAAGGGAGGTGTGCAGAATTCCCCTGCACAAGATTACATTTCTAGGGGTCGTTGCAAGTTTGGAAAATGTCACCGGTGCACAGAAACGCCTTAGGGGGTTCTCTATGTTGTGAGCTCAGTTATGGACCAGTGTGGGGGGGGGGGGGGGGTCGTTTAATGAGTGATAGTGCTGTATTATGGAAACCTGATAGTAACATTAGGGAGTTTCAGAGATGGCTGGTTTTTGGAACTCTTCCAAAATGCAGTAAAAAAAACTTTTATTTATTAACATAAATTCCACTTGGGCTCAAAGGAGTAGGAAAGTACCACCATTAACGTCAATTACATTAGAACACCATAGTAAGATTAATGGCTTCTGAGTTTTTTGAAACTATGTGGCAAACCTGCATTTATGGATCCCCCCCCCCCCCCCCAACTGGACTAGGACAATAGGCAATAGGGTTGATTTTCCTGACATTGTTTGTAATGTGGAACGTCATTAGGCATGGCTGGAAGATTGGTCAAAGATATAGAAACTGCAAAAAAAAAAAAAAAAAAAATCACCTATGAAGAAAGAATCCTCTGCTAGAGTGCAATACTGGAGATACAAAACAGAAGAAAAATATTTGGGGGTAATTATTTCAGATGATTGCAAAATGAGACTGACAGACTGGTTAGGCAGGGGAATCCCTGGAAGGAGGAAGGAGGTCCTGATTCCTCTATATAGATCTTTATATCACTGGACTGATCACCAGCAGGAGGAAGGAGGTCCTGATCCCTCTATATAGATCTTTATATCACTGGACTGATCACCAGCAGGAGGAAGGAGGTCCTGATTCCTCTATATAGATCTTTATATCACTGGACTGATCACCAGCAGGTGGAAGGAGGTCCTGATTCCTCTATATAGATCTTTATATCACTGGACTGATCACCAGCAGGAGGAAGGAGGTCCTGATTCCTCTATATAGATCTTTATATCACTAGAGGGGTCACCAGCAGGAGGAAGGAGGTCCTGATCCCTCTATATAGATCTTTATATCACTAGAGGGATCACCAGCAGGAGGAAGGAGGTCCTGATTCCTCTATATAGATCTTTATATCACTAGAGGGGTCACCAGCAGGAGGAAGAAGGTCCTGATTCCTCTATATAGATCTTTATATCACTAGAGGGGTCACCAGCAGGAGGAAGGAGGTCCTGAGTCCTCTATATAGATCTTTATATCACTGGACTGATCACCAGCAGGAGGAAGGAGGTCCTGATCCCTCTATATAGATCTTTATATCACTAGAGGGGATCACCAGCAGGATGAAGAAGGTCCTGATTCCTCTATATAGATCTTTATATCACTAGAGGGGTCACCAGCAGGAGGAAGAAGGTCCTGATCCCTCTATATAGATCTTTATATCACTAGAGGGGTCACCAGCAGGAGGAAGGAGGTCCTGATTCCTCTATATAGATCTTTATATCACTAGAGGGGTCACCAGCAGGAGGAAGGAGGTCCTGATTCCTCTATATAGATCTTTAAACCGGAGGTGCCGCGAAAAAAAAAAAAAAAATTAAAAGCCAGCAGCTACAAATACTGCAGTTGCTGACTTTTAATAAAAGGACACTTACCTGTCCAGGGTGCCCGCGATGTCGGCAGCAGCAGACGAGCAATCGCTCATCTCTCGGCTGCCCCCCGCCGTCATCCTCGGTGAGGGAATCAGGAAGTGAAGCGTTGCGGCTTCACTGCCCGGGTTCCCTACTGCGCATGCGCGAGTAGCGCGGCGCGTTCCCAGTGGTCTCCGCTCTCTCCTGGGACCAGTGCAGTTTGTTTCCCAGAAGACAGCGAGGGGGGGGGGGATGGAAGTTGAGTGACTCCCGTGGGAGTCACTCACTGGAAGTGGGTGCAAATACCTGTATTATACAGGTATCTGCACCCCCCTCCCCCCTGAAAGGTGCCAAATGTGACACCAGAGGGGGAAGGGTTCCCAAAAGCGGAAGTTCCATGTAGCGCCCTGCTCCCAATGAGTGGGCGCTATGTGTTAAAATTATAGTTGTCTGAGCAATAGTTTGGCTCAGAAGGATTGTGTTCAAATTATACCTCTGTTTCAGTTCAACTGGTTGCATGATTTTCCACCTGACGGTGGGTGTCGCTGTCACTACTGGTCAGGGTTGGAAAGGCAACAGGCTATATGCATTGGGTATCTCTTTCCCAGAAGCAGCCCAGGGGGCGTGGTCAACCCGCTGTGCATTCTGGAAGAGGGTACTTAAGGGACAGACACCATTTTGCGGGGTCATCGTTTGTGGGTGGTGGGCACCTCCCGATCCCGACCTGAGGGCCCTCCTGGCCTCAGGGATGTGCTGGCAGTTTCCGCCTCGGGGCCACGTTGGCCTGAGGCACCGTTACTGAGATGTAGGCCCAGGAGTTGCTGGGGCCTACCGATCCAGGGATGATCCTGTGTCGCCTTGCCTGCGGAAATGGACCGAGCAATTGGGGACTCAATTAGAGGATGCACCCGGATCAACATCTACCTCACAGTGCTGCCGGAACGGCTGAAAGATCCTGGCACTGAGAGCTGTGTTCTTTTCACCAGGAGGTAACCCAGTGAGTGGTTGCACAAGTCTGTGGCAGAGACTATTGAGCAAATTCTACTTTTACAAGTCTGTGGCAGAGACTATCTGTGATCGAGCGACACACCTGTTCCTAGGCCGGTGAGATTGGGCCTATCCGGCAGTTGCTGAGTCCAGCGTGGAAACAGTTGTTCCTCTGGACCTAAGAAAATTCCTGTGATCCGCAAGTAAGGTACCCGAGTCCTCCCCATCCCTTCACCTTCCTCTGTTGGAAACTTTAATCAATAAAACCCCTTGAAAGAGACTTTGTGTTGGTGCGGACTTTCTTCTGGACAACTGAAACAGTGAGGTGACATGCAAGGCCCAAAATTAAACCAGCAGCTCCTACAGGCGTATCACTACATCCATTTTTGGGTGGAACTCCGCTTTAAAGACCCTTAGTGCAAACCAAATCTTTATAACATGTACAAAATGTTTCTGCATTCTTACTACTGGAACCAGTTGCGGTGCGTCCATAGAGGGCGCCGGAGTGCCGCCCCCTCTCGCTCCTGATTCCTCTATATGAAAGACAATACACAGATTCATGCATTGCATGAATCTGTGTATTGTCGCCGCTGCCGCCCACTATTCAGATGGCCGGCCCCCTGGTGAGCGCCGGCCATCTGAATTAGAGCGGTGGCCGGCGGTGGGTGTGTTTTGGAAGTGTCTATCAGAGCCAGCGGCTCTGATAGGCTTTCCGATTACAACCCTCAGGCTGTAATCGGCTTCCAAATAGTTCACCAAGGGACGCACGGGGGGTGCGTTCCTTGGTGAACACTGACACGCGTCTCAGCCAATCAGGTTCACCGGATCTGGTTACCGGTAACCTGATTGGCTGAAGCGTCATCGAGGGAGGATGGCTGACCCGAGAAAGGTAAGTGCTGGGGGACTGGGGGAAGCAATCTGGCAGTTTTTGAGAGGGCAAACTGGCAGCAATTGATGGGCACAGTGGTGACAATTGACAATTGATGGCACAGTGGCTGCGTTTGATTGCATGGCACAGTGGCGAAAATTGATGGCACAGTGGCGACAATTGATGGGCACAGTGGCGACAATTGATGGGTACAGTGGTGACAATTGATTGCACAGTGGCTGCATTTGATGGCATGGCACAGTGGCGACAAATGATGGCACAGTGGCGACAATTGATGGGCACAGTGGCTGCGTTTGATGGCATGGCACAGTGGCTGAATTCGATGGCACAGTGGCGACAATTGATGGCACAGTGGCTGCGTTTGATGGCATGGCACAGTGGCTGCGTTTGATGGCACAGTGGCGACAATTGATGGCACAGTGGCGACAATTGATGACATGGCACAATGGTGACAATTGCTGGGCACAGTGGCTGCGTTTGATGGCACAGTGGCGACAATTGCTGGGCACAGTGGCGACAATTTATGGGCACAGTGGCGACAATTGATGGGCACAGTGGCTGCGTTTTGGACAGTGAGGCTGCAATTGATGGTTTTTTTTTTGTTTGTTTGTTTGCGCCCCCCCAAATTTTGAGCACCAGCCGCCACTGACTGGAACCCCTCATGTCCACCACAGAAGCCATAATTATTGTCCTTGAGAGGACGATGCAATATCCCGGCTTATACCTGGGTGGCAATCTGCCGGTGTTTTACAAGCGACCATCTCCAGATGTTTCTATTATGAGAAATAGCTGCAGGACACAACCATCGAATATTCATTCTTATTCCAAAACCGCACACTTCCCTTAAATTATGATTTAGGTTCCGGCGCAGTAATTCTCACACATGCCGCAAAGGCTCTGCCACCGACAGGGGAAGAAGAGAAAAAAAAAAAAAAGGTTACAAATTTCCAGACTACTTTTTCTAACATTTTCGGAGATTCACGGGGGAGCTGCCATTTTAACAAAATGTTACTGGTGACTTCTCCGCAGATAAAACAGCCAATCCGTCCAACCTGCAGGCAAGAAGGTATATTATGCTTGGCGGATTTGATAAAATTAATTATGTCTAAATCACAACTACAAGAAACTTAGAGGAAAGTGATAAATTTCACAAGCTGGCGAGGGAGTTTAAAAAAGATGTTAGCTTCTGACAAAGAGAAAAAAATAAAAACAAAACGGGCAAATGTAAAACAAAAAAAAAAAAAAAAGAAATAGCGCTGGCTGCAACGCCCACCCTGCCTCCGGGGCTGTTTTTTGTTGTCTCACAGATACACTTTATTACCAAAAGTATTGGGACGCCTGCCTTTACACACATGAAGTTTATTGACATCCCAGTCTTATGTCTTGTACACACGGTCGGATTTTCCGACGGGTTTTTCCAACGGAATTCCGTTCAAGCTGTCTTGCATACACACTGTCACACCAAATTCCGACCGTCAAGAACGCGGTGACGTACAACACTACGACAAGCCGAGAAAATGAAGTTCAAGCATGCGTCGACTTAATTCTGAGCATGCGTGTTTTTTTTCTCCGTCAGAGTTCCACACAGACGAACAGAAATTCTTATCTATATGTTCTCTATCTAATTCCGTCAGAATTTCCGACGGAAAAAGTTCGATGGGGCATACACACGGTCAGAATATCCGATGAAAAAATTCCATCTGATTTTTTCCATCGGAAATTCCGAGCGTGTGTACGCGGCATTAGTCCGTAGGGTTCAATATTGAGTTCCCCCCCCCCCCCCTTTGCAGCTATAACAGCTTCAACTCTTCTGGGAAGGCTGTCCACAAGGTTTAGGAGGGTGTCTATGGGACTTTTTGACCATTCTTCCAGAAGCACGTTTGTAAGGTCAGGCACTGATGTTGGATGAGAAGGCTTGGCTCGCAGTCTCCGCTCTAATTCATCCCAAAGATGTTCTATCGAGTTGAGGTCAGGACTCTGTGCAGGCCAGTCAAGTTCCTCCACCCCCAAACTCGCTCATCTATCTTTATGGACCTTGCTTTGTGCACTGGTGCGCAGTCATGTTGGAACAGAAAGGGCCAAACTTTTCCTCAAAGTTGGGAGCATGAACTTTTACAAAATGTCTTGGTATGCTGACCCCTTAAGAGTTCCCTTCACTGAAACTAAGGTGCCAAGCCCAACCCCTGAAAAACAACCCCCCACCATAATCCCCCCTCCACCAAATGATTTGGACCAGTGCACAAAGCAAGGTCCAAATCTGCAGCAACTGTGTGATGCTATCATGTCAATAGGGAGCAAAATCTCTGAGGAACGTTCCCAACACCTTGTTGTGTCTATTCCACCAAGAATGAAGGCAAAAGGGGGTCCAACCCGCTACTAGCAAGGGGGACCTAATAAAGTGTCCGGTGAGTGTATATACTGTACAATATATATATATATATATATATACACACACGTGTGTTTGAGCTTTAGGGGGCACACACCTATGCCAACCTCAATGCCTTTTGGGTCACTGACCTAGAACCAATCAAGAAGTCAGAGCTTCAAAGCTCCATTCAGATTGCAGGCTAGTAAAAGTAATACAACAACTGGAGAAATCTATTAGCCAGGTAATTGCATTTTTCACAAAGAGAAGGTCAGCTATACAGTAGGAGCCTCCATATTTCTCTCATTCCCCATTCCCTTTGAAGTTGTTTGGTACAAAGAAAGAAAAAAAGGTTTGAAATTTTACCACTCTAAAATAGGGTATCACAAGAGCATCAATCAACAGGTGATGAAAAATACAGCAACATAGTGAGTGCTGGTTATTTTTGATACATTAACCACTTCAGCCCCAGACCATATTGGCTGGTTAAAGACCAGGCCCCTTTTTTGCGATTCGGCACTGCGTCGCTTTAACTGACAATTGCGCGGTCGTGCGACGTGGCTCCCAAACAAAATTGATGTCCTTTTTACCCCACAAATAGAGCTTTATTTTGGTGGTATTTGATTACCTCTGCGGTTTTTATTTTTTGCGCTATAAACAAAAATAGAGCGACAATTTTGAAAAAAATGCAATATTTTTCACTTTTTGCTATAATAATAAATATCCCCAAAAAATAAATAAAAAAACATTTTTTTTCCCACAGTTTAGGCCGATACGTATTCTTCTACATATTTTTGGTTAAAAAAAATCGCAATAAGCGTTTATTGATTGGTTTGCGCAAAAGTTATAGCGTCTACAAAATAGGGGATAGTTTTATGGCATTTTTATTAATATTTTTTTTTTTTTTTACTAGTAATGGCGGCGATCAGCGATTTTTATCATGACTGCGACATTATGGCGGACACATCGGACACTTTTGACACCATTTTGGGACCATTGTAATTTTTACAGCGATCAGTGCTATAAAAATGCACTGATTACTGTGAAAATGACACTGGCAGTGAAGGGGTTAACCTGTAGGGGCGCTGTAGGGGTTAAGTGTTTCCTAGGGAGTGCTTCTTACTGTAGGGGGGATGGGCTGTGTGTGACATGACACTGATCTTCGCTCTCGAGTACACGGAGTGGAGATCAGTGTCATTGTCACTAGGCAGAGCGGGGAGATGCGCACGACCACACATGGCGGCATCTTAAAGGGGACGTACCTGTACGTGCTTATGCCTGTCTGTGTCGCTCTGCCGACATAAATATACAGGCGGCGGTCCTTAAGTGCTTAAAGCTGAAGTTTAGGCATGGCGATCTTAGCTTGGACCAATGTAAGTATGTATGAGCCATACCTGTGGGATCCTCATAGAATATGGAAAACACTGTAGTGGCCTCTGTTACCACAGTGATCCAAACTAGCCTCTGGGTTTCGTAGCTAGTGGCTGTATTGTTAGTACAAGAGGTCACTTGCTCAGCACAGGTACCATTCAGGGAATTTTCTCAAAGAATGCAAAAAGTTCTCTCCACTTAAAGCGGAGGTCCACCCTAAAAAAAGAAAAAAAAATAGCCAAAAAGGCTAAAAAAAAAGAAAAAAAAACTTTTTTTATTCTTACCAGAAATGGCTGTTACTAGGCAGATCTTTCTAATCTGCCCCTTCCTTGTCCGCCGCGCTCCTCGCTCTCGTCCTCCTCGCGTTGTCTTCTGGTGAATGGGGACTGTGTGTCTCCCAGAAGTCAGCCGCCCATTCACAAAGCGCCGTGCGACTCGCGCATGCGCAGTAGGAAACGGGCAGCAAAGCCGCAAGGCTCCACTGCCTGTTTCCCTTAGTGAGGATGGCGGCGACCGGGCCCCACAACGATCGACAGATTGGCCTCGGGCGGCCGACATTGCGGGCAACCTGGACAGGTAAGTGTCCATTTATGAAAAGTCTTTAAAAAAAAAAATTCGGGTGGACCTCCGCTTTAAGGACCGAGCCTCTTTTTCAGATGTGTTGTTTACAAGTTAAAAACATTTTTTTTTTTACTAGAAAATTACTTAGAACCCCCAAACATTAGACATTTTTTTTTCTAACACCCTAGAGAATAAAATGGAGGTCATTTCAATACTTTTTGTCACATCGTATTTGCGCAGCGGTCTTACAAGCGCACTTTGTTTGGAAAAAATACACTTTGTTGAATTAAAAAATAAGACAACAGTAAAGTTAGCTCAATATTTTTTTTTTTTATATTGTGAAAGATAATGTTACGCCGAGTGAATTGATACTCAACATGTCACGCTTCAAAACTGCGCCCACTTGTGGAATGGCGAAAAACTTTTACCCTTAAAAATCTCCATCGGCGACGTTTAAACAAATTCTACAGGCTGCATGTTTTGAGTTACAGAGAAGGTCTAGGGCTAGTATTATTGCTCTCGCTCTAACGATCGCGGCGATACCTCACATGTGTGGTTTGAACACCGTATTCATATGCGGGCGCTGCTCAAGTATGCGTTCACTTCTGCTGCGAGCTCGTCGGGGCGGGGCGCTTGAAAAAAATGATTTTTCTTATTTATTTTACTTTATTTTATTTATTTTTACACTGTTTTTTTTTTTTTAATTGGGTCACTTTTATTCCTATTACAAGGAAAGTAAACATCCCTTGTAATAGAAAAAAGCATGACAGGTCCTCTTAAATATGAGCTATGGGGTCAAAAAGACCTCAGATCTCATATTTACACTAAAATGCAATAAAAAATAAAAAATAAAAATGTTGAAAAAATTACAAAAATAATGGCCCTTTAAGAGCTAGAAGCGGAAGTGCCGTTTTGATGTCGATTCCGCCCTCCTATAGTATGGAGACGGGTGGGGGCCATCTTCCCCTCACTCGTCTCCATACCAAGCAGGAGACAGGACCCGATTGCCTCCACCGCTACCGACAGCTCCAGGAAGCGGTGGAGGGCGCGGGAGAGCAGCGAGGGGGTGGGCCCTCTCCCACCACCGATAACGGTGATCTCACTGCGAATCCGCTGCAGAGACCACCATTATCGGAAACCGGACCGCCGCCTGAAGACGAGGATACCTGGGTTATGGTAGCTAGCTGCTGCCATAACAGAGATATCCCGCTTCAAAATGCCGACGTATATAGTCGTGTGGCGGTCCGGAAGTGGTTAAATAAGGTGGAGAGGCAGGACAGCAACATCACAATCTCCACCTCGTCCAATCAGAGAATACTTTGCATTCATTAGGAAAATGTAAAGTGTTCTCTGAATGGTGCCTTTGCCGAGTGGGCAATCTACTGTGTTCCGTAAGTAGCAGAGGAGCCAATTGGTACAGGACCTAACAGCTAATGAAAATGAAAAATACTACTGTTGGTCTACAAAATGAAAGAATAAGAGAAAGCGAGCAATTGAAGATGACGAGGAAGAGAGAGCTACGCAATGTGACTAAATGGTTGTGGACAAACACCTGTTCATCACATCTTTATGATCTTGTTGGACATCCAAATCCAAAACCATGGGCAGTAATATGGAGTTGTTCCCCTTTGTGGCTATAACAGCTTCCCTTCTTCTGGGAAAGCTTTCCACAAGATTTTGGAGTATGCTGACTCTTTCTACTTCATCCCAAAGTTGTTCAGTAGGGTTGAGGTCAGGATTAGAGTTCCTCCACACTAAAACTGGTCAAACCATGTCTTTATGATAGATAGAAAGATAGATAGATAGATGTAACTTCCAGGTTCCTCCCATTCCCCATGACAACGCTAATCTGTAGCGAAACGTACTGCGGGAGGCTGACGCGCTGATGTCATCGCTCGTGGACAGGTGTCTGCATGCCGGCCGGCTCTTTTCTATTAATGAACTTTTTATCTGCTATTATGCAAGTGCAACTTTTATTATTAAATCCGCTTTTTAGTCTGTATCACACTATGTGAGTTTTTTATTTATGGGGACATGATTGCTGGTCCTGCATCGTTCTGTGCATTGAGCCCATCTGTGACAGACTCACCCGGGGCAGAGGCTTTTGGAGGGGACTGAATGCTAGCCTCTTGCCTTGCGATCATGGGCCCTGGCATTTGGGGGCACGGTGCTCTTTGTGAGCTGTATGCCTGGGGACCCTGTATTTGCCATATTAGAGTGACTGATTCATACTGTTGGGACATACACTGTAAGGAGATGCTAATGTCATCACCTCCAGCCACCTGTCTGTTGTCTGTGCTAATTGACCCAGCTATTGTGTGAAGTTGTCCTGTGTTTACAGTTATGATAATGTGTATTGTATAGCAGGTGAGCTAGGAGACATGACGTCTACCCTAAAAGGTCATATCTTTGAGTCACCTAGTCTGGGTAAATGATTAGTTAATTAGCTCATGTTAATTTCTGTTCTGGTTACCTCCTCTTTAACTGTATATAAGTGTAGCGGCCTCACCCCTCTCTCTAGTTTTATCGGTTATATAGCTGTTGTCTAGAGGTACCTGGGAGAGAGAGATGAGATACACCACGCCAATGTTCCCACTGCAGATGTGTGTGTAGTGGGAGATAATCCTCTTTTACCTTCGGGTCGGTGCTCTGCATCTGCAGCCTCCTCCTAGTTTCTTGAACAGTGTCTGCCAGTAAATGAGCCCCACACCAATAAAGTCCAACACTCCTTTATTCTTCTCGATGTAAAAGTGAACACAATCAGTTGGACTCCCTCAACGTACAGAACAGACAAGAGGGTGTGGATACGAGTAGGCCCAGGCACAATAAACTCTCTTACTTCCTTCCTAGAAGTAGATTCCTGCTCCCAATCGAGGAAAACATCCCTCCGGGCGGTCTCCGGAGGCTCACCCATCACTGGCAATTTGCTGCACCAGGTCTTCAGGTAAGTACCCCCTCCGGTCCCTTACGCCACTGGATTTGGGTACCCACTCCCGGGGTCCCCTGGGAAGTCCATCCCTCGCGGAGCCTTAGTCCGGGACACTCAGTCCCAGACCTCCATCCAAGTACCCCCCCTAGGCTAAAGTTGCCTGGGATGGAACACGACCTCCGAACGTCCTCTAAGCCTAGACCGCCTAGACTCCCGACACGAACCACCGCCCTCAGGCTGAAGGTGCCTGGGACTCGACCCCGTGACAAAGATGGCCGGCCCTTCATACCCTCTCCCAGCAAGCATGGCGGGTTCCCCGCCCCACCATACAGCTGCCGAGAGAGGACAAAAAGGGGTACGGCACACAGCAATGGTTCAACCCCAGCCCAAGATGACAGCGCCACCCGCTGGGCTGCAGGGAACTGCACATTACTGGTGTCTGTGCCAGTTTTAAATACACTGGAAAAGTGTATGCCCACTACACTCTCCCCCTGGTGGTTTGACACTGGTCCCCAGTGTCTGGAACAAACCATGCCCTCAAAGGCTGACATAGTCCAATCCAGAAACCGACTAAAATTTAAAAAAACAAACTTTAGAAAACTAAAACTAGCTAGAGCAGTTGTGCCTGAGCCTCACATAAAAAAGGAGGGAAAGGGAAACAACAACACATAACAACAACATTGAAATCACATCTTCACATAACATCTCTCCCCACCCATCCTGGCTAAGACCCACCCCATTCTCAGTGGTCTTGATGGGATGCTCTCCTGCAGAGGGGAAAGAAAAGTTAAACACACAAATCCCTGACATATATGTTCGTGTGAGAACGAAAAAACTTCTCCGCAGAGAAATCCTTTCCTTCAAAAAGTGTGTGTGTGAACAGTGAATGCCGATGCACGACACTGCCACCTGGTGACAGCGCCGCGGTAACTGCACTTGTGGAACTTTCCTTCTTATTTGGGCCCTATCTACCCCAGAGTCTGTGATTGCTTGCTGGAAAATTGAAGAACAAACAGGAACAGTCCTTCAACTCCTTTGGGTAACAAGAACAACGAACCCCAGAAAGTTCAGCAGTGTAAAGAACAAAATGGAGTCTCTCTTCTCCTATAGATAGAAACGAGGGTGCGGCAGGACAAGGGGTTTCAGATGCTGATCCAGAGTCTCTATTTGGTATTCGACATCTTCCCCTTCCTTGCTTTGAATCAGCACCTTGTCCGCGTGAATATGCCGCCCCAACATCCACTCTGTCTTGCAATCTTTAAAGCGCTGAGATGCCTTGGGGGAGCATGCAAGGTACCTGCGGGCGTGAATGTGGGTCCACACAAAGTCATTGTACCACCGCTCCCGGCAAACTTCAACTTCATACAGTAACTCTTTGGACAGGTATGGGTACTCCCACCCATATTCAGCAGCAACCTTTTGACAAAACAGGCGCTGCAGTCTCTCCAGTGGAGGCATGGTGGCTTTGTCCCCTTCACCTGGCAAGACTATGGCATCCGGGTGACGAGGTGCTCTGATCACCTCCATTCTGGGCATAGGTGCCCGCAACAACAGTCTCTTCTCCCCAGCATTAGGTGCAGATGGCACCGGGGAGGCAAGAGTAGGCTGGGGACGGGACCCCTCCTCAGGCACTGGTGCCTCCACCCGAGGTGTACTCTCCCCTGTAGACATAGGTGGGTCCCTGGTTCTGCGGGATGAGGCGAGGGGCACTTTGTCCCAGCCCTTTTGAGCAAACAGTTTGTCAATGGCGACATCGTCTCCCATATCAGAGAGCGAATCCAGGTCGGAGGTGTCACACTCCTCCGCGGGCTGGTAGCCTGCAGTAGAAACTGAACTGCCACCTCCGCCCACACACCAAGTCCCTCCGCCTGGCTTACCTCGGCCTTTACTTGAGAAGGGATGTCCGGAACTTTTCTCAACGGATCCATCCGGGCCGGGCGTAGGCGGGCGGGATGGTCCACCGCAACCGCTGGACGGGGCTACCATGCCGGTCTTTCTCTTCGGTGGTGGACGCTGTGAGACAGTGGTGACCGAGTCAGCATCCTCAGGTTTCTCCCATATTTGAGTACTCACGACCTCCTCCGCGGTCGCTGCAGTGCGCACAGGGATGGCTGTCAAAGTGGCGATTCCTCCAACTTGAGTGGTGCCGCCTGTGGTACGGCCAGGGTAGATGGTTCTTGGCTTCTCAATGACTGAATCCACCTCGAATAAGAACTCCCCACAGGCTTCGCATCGCCCGAATGGCTTCAGATGACACACCAGTCCTGAGCTGCCGGAACAAATCAAACCCAGGGCCTCAATGTCCATGCATGAATACAGGGTGAATCGTCCCGGGCTTTAGCCGGATTCCCGTATCGGTCACCGGAGCAGCAGCAGTCAAAGACGTGGTAGAAGGGTTAAGTGGAACCCACGCTGTATGTCCGAACATGGTGACTTGCTGCTGGTCAATGGTGCACTGCAAGTTTTTGCGCCAAAGTCCCCACGTGTAGTCCTTCACACGTCTTGGACTCCTCCCCTCTGCACTGTAGTTTGCAGGCTTTTCTTCTTTCCTGAGTCACGCCCACGAACTAAGCAGGGAGGATGTGCCTGATGGCGCAGTGCAAATAGAAGCCCCCACGTGTAGTCCCTCACACGGCTGGGCTCCCCCCTCTTCACGCTCTTCTGGGCGGGCCTTTCCCTTCACTGGGTCATGTCCACGACTTCGAGCAGGGATGCACTTTGGCCAATGATATGGCCGACCTACTCGGAACTCCTCCGGGCAGACACGTCCAAACTCTGTAATAGCACGAACACCATCCCGGACCCGAGCGGCCTCACCCCTCTCTCTAGTTTTATCGGTTATATGGCTGTTGTCTAGAGGTACCTGGGAGAGAGAGATGAGATACACCACGCCAATGTTCCCACTGCAGATGTGTGTGTAGTGGGAGATAATCCTCTTTTACCTTCGGGTCAGTATTCTGCATCTGGAGCCTCCTCCTGGTTTCTTGAACAGTGTCTGCCAGTAAATGAGCCCCACACCAATAAAGTCCAACACTCCTTTATTCTTCTCGATGTAAAAGTGAACACAATCAGTTGGACTCCCTCAACGAACAGAACAGACAAGGGGGTGTGGATGCGAGTAGGCCCAGGCACAATAAACTCTCTTACTTCCTTCCTAGAAGTAGATTCCTGCTCCCTATCGAGGAAAACATCCCTCTGGGCGGTCTCCGGAGGCTCACCCGTCACTGGCAATTTGCTGCACCAGGTCTTCAGGTAAGTACCTCCTCCGGTCCCTTACGCCACTGGATTCAGGTACCCACTCCCGGCATTTTTCTCGTCATGAAAAACGGTCGTGTGTACGGGGCATCATATTACATTATTGTTGTTGTTTTCAATCTTTGTGCGCAGCTCTCCTTCCCCTTTTTACCTATTAATTTGTATGTACTATCTCACATTTTTGAGCTGCTGCAGTTTTGGTTTTGGTTTCATCTCACGCATGTCACTTGCTAGTTAGGTAGCGCGGTATTCCATATATTTTTTATCTACATTGTGCACACCCAACTTGAAGAAGAACTCAAGGGAAAAAAACGTTTTTTTTATTAAATCTCTTGAGTTGCAAATAGTTCAATCCCAAGAGGATTATGCAGCCATAGTCCCATCAGTTCAGCAGAGGGCTCAGGGGCAGAGAGGGGATTCTTCAAATATTTTTGGGAACATGCTCAAAGATTCCATTGGCCGTGACTACCCTGTTCTGTGGGGTATCTGTACTGAGGGGTTATATGGGAAAGGAGGGGTCTGTACTTGAGGGGGGTCTGTACAGAGTGGGGTCTGTACCAGGGGGTGTCTGTACTTGAGGGGGTCTGTACTGAGTGGGGTCTGTACCAGGGGGTTTCTGTACTTGAGGGGGGTCTGTACCGAGTGTGGTCTGTACTGGGGGGTATGATTTGTAATGGTGGTCCTAAGTGGACTGCGGAGCCCGTGTGTAGGAAAGTTGCAAGTCAGCTGTTGGAGCACCGGACGTATAGCCAAAACTATACTATTGGTGCTCATCAAAAGTGTAAATATCAAGCAGTCATCCAAGTTGTAGGAGATTTGTTTTTTACTATCTCTAGGTTCAAGTAGTACTTTGTACAGACTCTCTCAAAATCTCTGCTACATCAAAACCAGGAAATGAAGGTGAAACCTAATATGTTAGTAACATATTTCTACCATATTTCAAAAAGTGTTCCTTATTGATGTGTTCATCTTCTAAATGATCAAAGCGCTGCCATAAACATGTTTTAGTGTTCCTCAAATATCTTCATCTAAGACATTCCGACCTCTCGTCTTTCCTCATCTCGGAAGCATTGTGTCTGTTCCTGCCATGGAACATTCGGTTTCTTTAATCAGATGAACATCTCTCATTTCCACTTCAGTCAGATGAAGGTGAATTACATAAAAAATACCATCAGCATTCTAGATTGCTCATTAGAAAGGAATCAAATCCGAGGTTGGAGCCTGACCCGGGACCACGGCTGTTTTCTTGTCAGCGTCGCACTTTTCTCTGCTGTTTTATGAAACTTTAACATGCCTATAATTAGCCAATATTGGCCCGAACTCAACCAAGGAGTTGTTAATATCGCTATGAAGTGAAAATTAGCTTGTGCATAAAGAATGTAAATGGCAGTTTGCAGAAATACAACAGCTTTGCTAGTTGTTAGTGGAAGTGCAGGATGGGGTTTGCAGGTCCTGAGCGCTGCCCTTGGTAGTTTTTCCGATATGGTTATAAACAAACTCATACAATGGGATTTAGGATTTTGTAGTTCATGGAGGACTGAGGGGTTCAGTTGGAAGAGGCTGGTTTCAGGTCCTGTCAGAACTTGGGTCTACACATGCAACCTCTGTTGTGTCTGGCAATGTCTCTTCTTGCTGAGCTACCTGGGATGCTGGACAGCTCCCTGGACAATTCCTTGAATGATACTACCTTGCTTCTCTTGAACCTTGAACCCTTTACTCCTCCCATGAACTTCCTATTTAAGACATGCCTCTGCACTTCCTGCTTGCCACATTATTGTGCTCTCTCCAGCCAATATCTTGTCACTCCTCCTGCCGTCCGCATCTTTTCTACAACTCGTTACTGACTTTTGGCTTGTTCCTTGCCAACACTTCTGCTTCACCCAAACCTACAACCACCTGTTACCAACCTTTGGCTTGTTCCTTTCCTACACTTCTGCTTGACCCCAACCTACAACCACCTGTTACCAACCTTTGGCTTGTTCCTTTCCTACACTTCTGCTTCACCCCAACCTACAACCACCTGTTACCAACCTTTGGCTTGTTGCTTGCCTACACTACTGCTTCACCCCAACCTACAACCACCTGTTACCAACCTTTGGCTTGTTCCTTTCCTACACTTCTGCTTGACCCCAACCTACAACCACCTGTTACCAACCTTTGGCTTGTTCCTTGCCTACACTTCTGCTTGATCCCAACCTATAACCACTTGTTACCGACCTTTGGCTTGTTTACTAACTAGGTTTCTGTTATATCTGCTACTGGATCCCAGATTGCTCACCTCCTTGTGAGGCGATCCTGAGGACCATGACCTGGTACTAACAGACAGAAAAAAACATTCTCCACCTTCAGGGGCACTGGTGAATACTGATTAGTGCTTGAGCCTGTGTCATCCGCCAAGGTGACCTGCGTCTGTACAGATCCAACTGGTCCGTGGGGTGCCCAGAGCTGCTGTTAGAAACTACGGGAGCCCTATACAGCCAATGGCAGACCCCCCCTTCAAATAAACAAAGTTTACCATGGTTTAATTATGAATAAACATAGTGAGTGATCAGTATCGATCACTCATTGTGTTGATTTAAGTAAGGGAAGGGCTGGAAAATGTGACATATTTACAGGACCCTTTCCCCACTGTCCATCCTGAAAGATCCAATTGTGTGCGTGCAGGCGCAGGTGGAGAATACCCTGCCCCCACACTCATCTTATAAAGGTTGCTCTCAATGCCACTGGGGACCCAATGCTGGATCCGCTGCAGAGTTCTCAGTTGGGTGCTTAACTAGGTGAGTGTCAGGGAAGTTAGTAGACCAGACTGTGTGGACTGCACAGAGGAAACCAAAACGCCTGTGAGTGAAAATATAATAATTTTTTAAAGTAAGTGAATATAAACACAACTACCTCTAATAAGACACAGTGCAATAACCAACCCACAAACAGAGACCAACAGATAACAATAGACAAATATGTACAATGATGGGAGATACCGTAATCGTAAACAAGCCAAGCCGAGGTCATACACAGGGAGATCAACAGATGGGTAAGGACGGGGAAACAATAGAACAGGGAGAGGATGGATGGACAGGCTGCAGGGCAGGGATACAAGGTAATCAGGAAACAGGAGGGACAGGTCCAGGAAGGGCTCGGGATAGGGATTGGATCAGGTAAGATACAGGCTCAAAGTCAGGATCGCAGGCTCAAGGTCAGGGAGAGAGATACTAAGGCGAGCATGTGAGGGCTCGCCGGTTATTTATAGGACTGCAGTGATTGTCCTCATGTAACAGCTGAGCGGAGGAAGTGCTGCCTGCCCCACACTGCCGGAATACACCCGCTGGTGGACGCCGGTACTACGGCCCATGGATCAGACAGTACCACCAGCAAGTGAGATCCTCCACCATAGATACTGGCTGCAAGGAGACACCTGCTGGTGGACACTAGTACTGCAATCCATAGGACCAACAGCGCCACCAGCAGGTGAACCCTTTCCTGACAGTGAGTTAGAAGGCATCTAAAAAAGCCCGTCAGTGGTATCAGAAGCAGAAGCACCCGTTGTTATGCGTCTAAGGATGGATCAGAATCATCAAGTTTACTGAACATCAAATTGCTTTATTTCACCAAAAATGTAATAAAGCAGTTTGAGGTTCAATAAACTTGATGAATCCAATCCATCGTAAGACCCATGACAACAGGCACCTCTGCTGCTCAGACCACCAAGATGTATTTTCTAACTCACCAAACTCACGCAATGCCACCCATAAACACTCTAAACCATATGTGGGTTGATTTAATAAAGGCAAATAGACTGTGCACTTTGCAAAGAATACCCAATCATGTGCACGGAAAATTAAAAAAAGCATTTTTGCTTGCACATGATTGGACGATAGTCAGCAGAGCTTCTGCTCATTTACTAAGCTCTGGAGCAACTGCTCTTGCAGAGTGCAACTGCATTATGAAAGGTGCTCAGTATTTTGCCTTTAGTAAATCAACGCCATAATGTCACAGATGCTCCAGGCCAGTGCCCCCCCCCCCCTATTCACAGAACTCACATTTCCCATCCCCAGGCCCTCCTTCCAAAATAAAGAATGTCCAGTAGAAATGCCTTTTCAATGATTTACTGTAGAACAACTCGTATAACAACCCGGGACAAATGCATCTCTTCCTCTTCGCAGTGCATAACACAACAGTTCCATGAATTTGTACTTTTAAGGTTCAGCTATCTTCCGAAGTGCTATTTCATGAGTCCCCAGACCTTGGGTCCTCACACAGGGTGTCTTGCTGGGCAAAGACCCAGAAGGCCTACTATACTCTAGGCCAGTGATGGCGAACCTTGGCACCCCAGATGTTTTGGAACTACATTTCTCATGATGCTTATGTACTCTGCAGTATAACTGAGCATCATGGGAAATGTAGTTCCAAAATATCTGGGGTGCCAAGGTTCGCCATCACTGCTCTAGGCTACAGTCCTTCATGTTGCAAGTAAGAGGTAGCCAATTCCCATCTACTTTCTTCACTGGGGGGTCCGCCCTACCAATACCAGAATATAAGGGGTTACAGAATACCACCCAACAGCATCACCAAGGGAGTGATATCTCTAAAGGGGGACTACCACCTGCCAACAAGCTGGAGGCTTGGAAGAAGGGAGGCCACAGCCTGGTAGAGGGTCACGGCTCGGTGGTTGAAAACCACTGCTCTTTGCCATATCATCATAAAGTGGGTTGACCCAACTTTTTTAGAAGAGGACATAACAAGGACGAATTGTTATTTGACACGCCTACTCTGTACATTTGGGCAAAGTAGATTATAACAATGTTTTTTTTTTTTTTTTCCTATGTAAGATCCACTTCAAATGGACGCCGAGGAATTTACACAAAGCATTGTGCATAATATTAATGGCTCTTTAAAGACAGCAAATTGCAAATTAAAAGCTTTTATTCCAAGTTTAATTTCCAGCAAGGTCGAAACAATTGTTTTAGCCTTCAGAGACAGATAACTATTCAAAGTCATTTCCAACACGTAATTGTGTTGTGTTTAAAATTCTGAAATAGCCCTCCATAACTACAAGAGTCATAAATCCTCACTATCGAGTTAATTTAAATTAAACTGAATTACTTTAAAAAAAGTCATTGAGGTTTTTTTTATTTTTCTAAAGGATTTATTACAAATGTCAGCATTTTAATTTGCTGGCATCTATAATTCTCCCTTTGGTCTAGACCTACACCTTCTGCATTCCACCTACCCGCCACTATAAAAATATATATATATATTTATTTTTTTCTTAATGAAAGTGGATCTTTCAGTAACTTTAGTAAAGTTGGCTTAAATACATTCTGGACATGTCACAAGACAAAGCAACAGTAATTTTTTTTTTTTTTTTAGAAAAGCTCCACCTTTTATCATTTAAAAGCCATCCTGGGGCTCCAGCAGTGGCGGCTGGTGCTCTATCAGTCGGAGGGGGTAGCAGACGGACCTGACCATGGACCCCCCCATTACTCCAGCTCGCCACCGCGTACCATACTCCCCCGGTCGCCAGTTCACCCTTACACTGTGCAAGGCACCGGCGCGGCAGACACACAGGGAAGGTGTGAGGAGCGGACATGACTTCTGCTGGCGGAGAATGAACGAAGCCGGGCAGAGCAAGGAGCTGGAGAGCAGCTCTCACCCTTGTTTGAATCCATCGGTGGCGGCTTCCCCCCTCCGTCTCCCCCGTGTCCCGTCCTCCGTGTCCTCCCTCCGTCTTCTCCTCCCTGGCCAATCGGGTTTTCGGACTCCCAGCCAATAGGGTCTTAGGAGCCGCTTCCTGATTGGTCGGGAGGAGAAACAGGAAGACATTAGTGAATATAAATTTGCTAATGTTACACAAGTGGGTGAGGAGAAACAGGAAGACATTAGTGAATATAAATTTGCTAATATTACACAAGTGGGTGGGCTCGGGGCGCAGTGCTCTGCGCCTCGAGCCCCCCCTTTTTTAAGCCATTTAGAGCCTTGGGCTTCAATCACGTGCTTCTAAAAAAAAAAAAAAATCGGGGGGATGGTGCCCGTGCGTACCCTATGGACGGGCCGCCACTGAGCTCCAGTCATTGACTTTGCCAAGGCTGAGATGATGTCATCAGTCTGCTGCAGGCAGGAGGAAACATTTACATGATTGTGTAATCTCCGAGCCTGTGAGTGGGTGCAGCATGGTGCAGAGACAATAAACACTTGGAGTCCAATTGCACATAACAGAACTGTAATGAAGTAAAAGTTCACTTATGCACAACAAGCCTGGCGGGGAAGAACCTGGCTGGGAACACTCACAGTAGGCATTAGCGATAAATAACAGCAGAGGGGGCGGAGCAACGTGCTGACGTCATCGCGGATTCCCTGAGGTGCGGTTGCTTTTTATCTGGCCAGTGATGATTCATTATTAAGCTCTTTTTATCCATTGGAAAGTGTAATTTTGAATTATTAATAAAGCTGCTCATAAGATTTTACACTATCGGAGCATCTTTTTCATTTCTATACGCACATTGATTATGTGTATGAGGTTATGTACAACTGAAAACCAGCTATAACCATTAGCCAGGGGAGGAACCCGGAGGAGTTGCTATTGGGCTAACTAGGGCTAGGTACCCCAATAAAAGCGCACATGACCACTCTTTAATTAGAGGGTTGCATGCAGTGGTGGCCCGTTCATATGGGGTGCAGGGTGCTGCCCCTCTAAACCATGTGCCCAGCCCCTAATTTACATGCAGGGGGCCAGATGCATGAATTGCAATGGTTTTTTATTTTAATTTATTTTTTAAACACATGATTAAAGCCTGAGGCTGTAATTGGCTTCAAAAAAGGGTGAGCTCGGGGCGCAGAGCCCACCCACTTGTGTGACAATAGCAAATTAATATTGGTTGGTTGTGATTCGACTGACCAACAAGGGTGGGGGTGATTCAATCGACCGGGGTTGGCGGGTGGATTGTTTGCCACCCCCAAAAAAAAATGGAGCACCAGCCGCCACTGGTTGCATTAAAGCTGGTAAGCATATGCTCTTCCCGTTTGGTGGGGGCTTCACAAGTTGGATGATCTTTGCTGGTGGTGGAGATCCTTTCCACGTCCACAAATATATTGGATATTGAAGAGGAGGATATTTCCTATTTAGTATTTACCCTTTCACTTTTCACATTGGACTTTTTAGGACAGTGTACTTTATTGTCATATTTGATTTATACAATATATGATATAGTACTTACAGTTTATTTATACGATTTCCTTTTTCACGTAATTTTATGTTTTGCACTGTATATTATTTGGTTTAGTTACAAGTAGATCGACTCTTCATGCTAAAAACAGTAACAGCAGTAGGTCTCAGGTGTGCCAACAATATCGGTTGCGAGGGGTGGACTGCGGCCTGGCCAGTCCGGACCCAAGTGGTGAGGCTTCCAAGGAGAATGATGTGTCCCTGCACTTTCCCTACTCCTCCAGAACCTTTCCCTACTCCTCCGGAACCTTTCCCTACGCTATGAACTGTCCCTGACAGACGGGTGACCTGTCCCTACTTTAGCCAGACGCTAAATGCGTGCCAAGCCTGGGAGCCATGGTCTTAAGTAGACTCTGCCTTAACCAAGATGGCCACCAGCATCACATGGGCTGTCAGCATCTAATCGGATAGCAGCCCCAGTGATCCAAAAAACCATCCACTCCCTCTGCAATGCTGCTGCGGTTGAGCGCCACCTGCAGTAGAGAATGAAGACTCAAGCACAAAGCACAAGCTGGCATCTCAGTCAAAGTAGTATATAGTGACCGTGGATGATGCCGAAAACAAAGATGGTGCCATCATTCTGGAGAGACAAGCAGACGAAGGCAATGTCAGGGGGAGTAATGGGATCCCTGTAAGAGGTATTAAATACCTGAAAGCTTTGGATGTTCACAGAAAAAACGAATCTTGATCCACATTAAAATTAAGCTATTTCTAAATTATTATTCTCCTTCCTCTTGTACTTCACAAAGCAAACTTGTACTCTATTTTACATTTTTAAAAGTAAAATTGAAGCTTAAAAAGAGAAGTAAAAGAGAAGTATAAGAATCCGTTTTATTTTCAATCATACTTACCTAGCTGGATGCAGCATCGATAAGATGCAGTATCTGTCCCCCGACGACTCTAACACTGAGAACCGAGCGATCAAACACCACTGATCGCTCGGTTCTCACAGCTCCCTGAGCAGAGAGCTGGTGATTGTTAGTCACCGGCTTTCTGCTCTTCCCCCCCTCACGCTCACTGGAGCACAGGGCTGTGGAAGGGGTGGGAGCGGCCAGCTCAGGCTCTCAGCGGCTCGCTGAGAGGCTGAGTCGGGTGCTGGTCAAGGCATGTGGGCGGATCCAGCAGATTGGTGACTTGAATTTACTCCTCTGCAGTGAAGCAACACAGAGAAGTCACGCCCCCCCCAGCCCAGACAGTGAAGGAGCTGCGACTATCCTTCACTCTTCTTCTGTCAGCACGTCTGATTGGCCCTGAGTACTGCCATTCCCCCCTACCTGCTAGCATTAAATCAAAGTCTGATTTTCCCACCAGAATTATAAAAGTAACAATGTTTATACATAAAGTAATTGCATTTGTTTCTTTTTTCCTTTTATACCTGAAGTTCAGCTTCAAAGCGTTAGCCAAAAATTCTAAGAAAAAGTGTTAATTATGAACAAAGAACAGAAATTTTTCATCAGTTGTTTGATGTAGACTCTCTATACCTGCACTCGTTCTCTAATTTTTAACATCTCGAGAAATGCCATCAGCTCTCCAGACTTCACTGCATAAATATTTAGACATCACCTGTCCTGAGAATCATTACCTTTCATTTTAAATGTAACGGCGCTCTGACACATTGGCAGCCATGAATAATCTACTACATTTCACTCGCAATCCGGACTCAGCAGAGGGAGAGAGAGAGAGAGAGAGAGAGAGACAGCAAGACACAGGGAGAGATAATACAAGAGACAAAGAGATGACTCAAGAAAGAGAGAGAGAGAGAAATGATTCAAGAATGGGAGATAATTCAAGAGACAAAGAGATGACTTAATAAAGAGAGAGAGAGTAAAGACGAGAGAGAAAGATATGGCTCGAGAGAGAAATTTAAGAGTCAAGGCGATGACTCGAGAAAGAGAGAGAGAGATGATTCAAGAATGGGAGATAATTCAAGAGACAAAGAGATTACTTAATAAAGAGAGAGAGAGTGAAGACTCAAGAGAAAGACATGGCTAGAGAGAGAGAGAAATTTAAGAGTCAAGGCGATGACTCGAGAAAGAGAGAGATGACTTGAGAGAAGGATAGAAGACTTGAGAGAGATATGACAAGAAAGCAAGAGAGAGTGAAGACTCAAAATAGAGAGATGATTCAAGAATGGGAGAGAGAGAGATGAGCTGAGACAGAGAAAAGACTCAAGGGAAAGAGATGGCTCAGGAGAGAGAGATTTAAGAGACAAGGCGGTGAGTCAAGAAAGAGAGAGAGATGACTCGAGAGAAGGGCAGAAGACTCGAGAGATATGATTCAAGAAAGATGAAGGGGGAGAGAGACAGAGAAGACTCAAGACAGAGAAAGATATGACTCAATAAAAGGGGGGAAGAGATGAGGGGAGAGAGAGAGATATAATTAAAGTTATAGAGATGCTTTGGGAGAGTGAGAAGACTCAAGAAAGAGAGAGATATAACTCAAGAGAGAGGTAACTTGGGAGAGAAGTCTCAAGAGATGTATATGGTTCAAGAAAAAAAGAGAGAAAGATGACTCAAGAGAGAGAAATTACTTGAGATAAAGTGATAGGACTCAATAGAGAGAGATAGCGAGAAAGAGAGAGAGATAACTCAAGACAAGAGGAGAAAGAGATGACTTAAGATAGAAAGATGCCTTATGAGAATATATTCTCGAGCGAGATATGCTCAAGACAGAGAGAGAGATATGACTCAAGAGAGAGATAACTTGAGAGACAGAGAAGTCTCAAGAGAGAGATATGATTCAAGAAAGGGGGAGAGAGAGGTGACGAGATCAAGAGAGAGGGAGAGAGAGAGAGAGAGAACTCAAGACAGAAAAAGAGAGCGAGAGACCTGACTCAATAAAGGAGGAGAAAGAGATGAGGGGAGAGAGAGATGACTCAAGATAAAGAGATGCCTTAAGAGATGAGAGAGAGGGAAGTCTTAAGAGATAGAGACAAGTTAGGAATGAGAGAGAGGGATATAACTTCAGAGAGAAGACTTAAGAGACAGAATTTAAGAAAGGAAGAGAGAAAGATGACTGAAAAAAGAAAGATATTTTGGAAGAAAGAGAGAGAGAGATGGCCTGGGAAAGAGATGGCTCAAGAGACAGAAGTGACTTGAGAGAGAGAGAGATGACTTAAGACAGAGAGAGAGAGAAAACTCAAGACAAGGGGAGAAAGGAAAGAGATGGCGAGAGAGATGACTCAAGGTAGAAAGATGCCTTCACTCGAGAGGGATGACTTGAGAGACAGAGAAGTCTCCAGAAAGAGATTTGTTTCAAGAAAGTGTGAAAGAGAGAAGGAAAGAGAGAGAGAGAGATGACTAAAGATAAAGAAGGATGAAATACGAGAGAGAGAGAGGTGACTAAATATTAAAGAAGGATGAAATGAGAGAGAGAGAGAGAGAGAGAGAGAGAGAGAGAGAGAAATGGCCCGGGAAAGAGATGACTCAAGACAGAGAAATTACTTGAGAGAGAGAGAGAAAGAGAAGACTCAAGACAGAGAAAGATATGACTCAAGAAGGGGGGGGTGATGAGAGAGAGAGATGACTCAAGATAGAGAGATGCCTTAAGAGAGAGAGAGAGGGAAGACTCAAGAAAGAAAGAAGACTCAAGAGAGAGCGATGACTCAGGAGAGCTGACTTAAGACAAAGAGAGAGGTATAGTATAACTCAAGAAAGGTAGAGAGAGAGAGAGACAGAGAGAGATATGACTTAAGTGAGATAGATGACTCAAAGAAAGAGAGGGGTGACCTGAGAGAGAGATAACTATGACTCAAGAAAAGAGAGAAATTACTTAACAGAGCGAGAGAGAGAGAGAGAGAAAGAGAGAGAGAGAGAGAAAGATGACTCCAGAGAGTGACAAAGAGAGAAAGAGATAATTCAAAAAAGAGAGGGAGATAAGTCGAGAGACAGAGATGACTTGAGAGAGAGAGAAAGAGACTCGACAGAGAGTAAAAGAGAGAGATGACTCAAAGAGAGAGAAATGGCTCATAAGAGACAGGGGTGACAACGGCACAGATGGCTTTGGTGACAATGCCCAATTGGGAGACAGGGCAGCGTGATCTCACCCTAAAACAGGAAGTGCCTGGACAAGGACCTTCATGGCGGGATTACCAGATAATATTTTAATGAAAGCTGAAGATTTAAAAATGCTGAAAACAACCTTTGAAATAACAATAAATTTTAACTGTAACGGCCAGTCTTATAATCACTCTGTCCACGGTCCAGCGAGATATCACCACTGAAGCCATCAAGCCCCTCTCTATTCAGGCCTATGGAGAGTTTGTACTCAGTTGGAATGAAGAGGGTCCTGCACATACGTGGGCCTGCTTCAGAAGATTTGTATAAGTAGCTCTGTGGCTTCCTGGGTGACATCTCGCCTGGGGACCGTACAATATACCGGTAGATGTAACTGTGCCAAAGGAGCAGTTGCACTTTAAATGTGGGAGCCAATAAGAGTTGATTAGTTCAACAAGCTTTGTTATCTGTTTTTCTCCAGCTGCCGCAGCACGGCGGTTTGAGCTAACCAATGCAAACACATAAAGGATGCAATTTGATCACGAAAGATAATATTTGCTGCAAGATCCCATACTGCTTTCAAATCTTACATCTATAATATTGTTGGCGTTTTTATGTGCAGCTTGGATGAAGGTACATGTAATTCTTTATGCTGTCATGCTTTCCATCTTTATTTTCCTTTAAAAATACTTGCTGTCATTTCAGAGCTGTGACTAGATGAAACAGCAGATAGAAGGAACTACATATACATAGTTTCCAGAAAACAAAAACAACAGAGAACTCAGTAACGTCTTTTATTTCCTTGATGGCCTTGCAAACATCAGCTCTGCCATTAAGATGTTGACGGGGCCAAGGACCTCCTGATACCGAAGTCTGATATTAACATCTCAGATACATTTGCCATTCCGCTCACAATAAGTCTTGCCGTCTGAAGCTAACGGCGTGTTTTTTCACATAAATTGCAGCTGTCAGTTAAATGGATGTGACAGAACAATCTCCCGCAGATTGCATCCTACTAACCATTCTGGAATATTTATATATTTATATGCTATACACCATCATTTCTGCTAAATGGAGTTCCTGATCTTTGCTAGACTCCGCCAGCTAATTTTCCTGCACCTTGACTGCCTGAATACGAATTGATGCCGATGTCAGATAATTAGCTACATAGAAATGGAATGTGATTCAGCTAAGGATACTTAACTTCAGTGGGGCTAAATGGGGGAAAGACAAAGGGGTTGATTTACTAAAGGCAAGTAGACTGTGCACTCTACGATGTGCAGTTGCACTCTGCAAGTGCAGTAGCTCCAGGTCTTAGTAAATGAGGTAAAACTTCTTTAGCGCTACCCCTAGTTGAGAGAGCCGCTGGATTTGTTTTCGGGCCCTGTGTACAGCACCACCAACCCCCGGCAATCTGCTCGACCCACTCTGGCACAGCTAGTCTAGGGGTTATATTTTTATCATAATCAGTTGGTATTGTAAAGGCACCCTCTTTACAGTAAGACAACACACAAATGTTAAAGATTAAGTATAACAGCTTTGCTTTGGTTGTAAAAAGGCTTAAGCAGAATATAATACACACAACCGGCTTGCAGAGCCCTGCAGCAATCAATATAGCACACAATAATGGCGCTGCGCGGTAATCCACCACGCGTAGCTATTATGGTATACACGCCCTGTGGCGCACTAAACAATATCCTATCTCCCCACCCTGGCCAGGCCTGACCCAGAATAAATCTCAGTCCTTCCTATAGGGATTTCTTCGCATGCAAACTTTCGGTGGTGCACTTGATGAATAGTATTTGTAATCCACAAACTGGCAATCACTAAGAACACTATGCTGGGGGGACACTTCAGCTCTGTCCTGCTACCGGTCCCCCCAGTGGAACAACAAGCAAACGATCGGTGAGCCACGGCAGTCTATAGGCCTAGAATCGGTAAAGTCTATTTGATTGAGCAAGTGCTCGCTCACCACTCCGGGCGCGATCCCAGCCCGGGACTTCCACCTGCTGTGTCTCCGCACACAGCGTCTGCAACGATCGGGTCCCCGATCCAACTGATGTCCTCACTCGACCAGTCTGGTGCCACCCAGGCTCCGCAGCAGGGTGGAAGGCTCTTCGGAAGTTGCGCAAGGCCCCAGGCTTCAGGCCTTGCACTGCAGCAGATCCGCACAGGAAGAAGCCGTTGCTTGCAACGCGGTGTCCAAAGAGGCCGAGCTCCACCTCGCCTCCTCCTTCAAAAAACCCTCCCATGAGTCTCTGCGGTGGCCAACTGGGGTTCTGGGTAACGTAGTCCGGGGCCTTAAAGGAGACCCTGCTACACTTCATTTTGCAAAGAATACCCAATCACGTGCAAGAAAAATAACAAAAAAAACCCAGCATTTTTGCTTGCAAATGATTGGATGATTGAAGTCAGCAGAGCTTCTGCTTATTCACTAAGCTCTGGAGCAACTGCACTTGCAGAGTGCAACTGCACTTTGCAAAGTGCACAGTCTATTTGCCTTTAGTAAATCAACCCCATGGTCTTAGGACCAAAGATAACTTTTTAAGGGATCAATAAGACTTTAAGGCTGCTTTCACACTGAGGCGCTTTGCAGGCGCTATTGCACTAAAAATAGCGCCTGCAATGCGCCCTGAAAGAGCCGCTCCTTTGTATCCAGTGTGAAAGCCCGAGGGCTTTTTACACTGGAGCAGTGCGCTGGCAGGATGGTATAAAAACTCCTGCCAGCCGCATTTTTGCCGCACCTATAGCGCCCCTGCCCATTGAAGCAGCGTTTTTGCGGGCGGGTTTAACCCTTTTTCGGCCGCTAGCGGGGGTTAAAATCCCCCTGCTAGCGCCTGCAAATCGCGGCAAACACGACGGTATAGTGCCGCTAAAAATAGCGGTGCTATACCGCCAGCGCATCCAGCTCTTCAGTGTGGAAGTAGCCTTATTCAAGTTAGGGCAAATTAAGGTATTCTTAATGGGGTGCATCACTATAGGAATCCTCAAAAGGTAGAAGGTCCTAATTCCCCTAATAGATCTTTAGTTATCACTAGAGGGGTCACCACTGCCAGCAGGAGGAAGGAGGTCCTGATTCCTCTATATAGATCTTTATATCACTAGAGAGATCCCCAGCAGGAGGAAGGAGGTCCTGATTCCTCTATATAGATCTTTATATCACTAGAGGGGTCACCAGCAGGAGGAAGAAGGTCCTGATTCCTCTATATAGATCTTTATATCACTAGAGGGGTCACCAGCAGGAGGAAGGAGGTCCTGATTCCTCTATATAGATCTTTATATCACTAGAGAGATCCCCAGCAGGAGGAAAGAGGTCCTGATTCCTCTATATAGATCTTTATATCACTAGAGGGGTCACCAGCAGGAGGAAGGAGGTCTTGATTCCTCTATATAGATCTTTATATCACTAGAGGGGTCACCAGCAGGAGGAAGGAGGTCCTGATTCCTCTATATAGATCTTTATATCACTAGAGGGGTCACCAGCAGGAGGAAGAAGGTCCTGATTCCTCTATATAGATCTTTATATCACTAGAGAGATCCCCAGCAGGAGGAAAGAGGTCCTGATTCCTCTATATAGATCTTTATACCACTAGAGGGGTCACCAGCAGGAGGAAGAAGGTCCTGATTCCTCTATATAGGTCTTTATATCACTAGAGAGATCCCCAGCAGGAGGAAAGAGGTCTTGATTCCTCTATATAGATCTTTATATCACTAGAGGGGTCACCAGCAGGAGGAAGAAGGTCCTGATTCCTCTATATAGATCTTTATATCACTAGAGGGGTCACCAGCAGGAGGAAGGAGGTCCTGATTCCTTTATATAAATCTTTATATCGCTAGATGGATCACCAGCAGGAGGAAGAAGGTCCTGAGTCCTCTATATAGATCTTTATATCACTAGAGGGGTCACCAGCAGAGGAAGGAGGTCCTGATTCCTCTATATAGATCTTTATATCACTAGAGGGGTCACCAGCAGGAGGAAGGAGGTCCTGATTCCTCTATATAGATCTTTATATCACTAGAGAGATCACCAGCAGGAGGAAGGATGTCCTGATTCCTCTATATAGATCTTTATATCACTAGAGGGATCACCAGCAGGAGGAAGGAGGTCCTGATTCCTCTATATAGATCTTTATATCACTAGAGGGGTCACCAGCAGGAGGAAGGAGGTCCTGATTCCCTTATATAGATCTTTATATCACTAGAGGGGTCACCAGCAGGAGGAAGGATGTCCTGATTCCTCTATATAGATCTTTATATCACTAGAGGGATCACCAGCAGGAGGAAGGAGGTCCTGATTCCTCTATATAGATCTTTATATCACTAGAGGGGTCACCAGCAGGAGGAAGGAGGTCCTGATTCCCTTATATAGATCTTTAGTTATCACTAGGGTAATTGTTAATACATTTGTACACTTGTAACAGTTTATCATTCAGGACCAGCTTTTTGGAAGTCTAACCCCTTTATTTTGGTTCAAGTAGTGCTGAACTGCAATATAACAGAGTGTCACCTTCACTCTATAGCGAGTGTCATCCAACTTAAAGTGGACTAAGCAACAGTTATGTTGCTAAGTCCACTTATGTCACGGAGGTCACGGTACTCTCCTTGACACTGCCTTCGTCTGCTTTTATTTCCAGAAGGATAGAGCCATCTTTGTTCAGCCATCAACCAAGGTCGCCATCTACTTCCTGGACTGAGATGTCAGCTCAGAGATGACCCAATTATGTAAGTCTTGGTACCTGTGCAGTTCTTGGTTGTTTTGATAAATATCTGATTAGCCCCCATTGCAGGCTCTCACCTTGTGACATGCTACAAAGTTACAATGGTGCAGTCTGATGGCATCATCTCAGCCTAGGCAAAGTCAATATCTAGAGATCAAGGACAGCTTTTTTTTTTTTATTATTATTCTGTTGCTGGATATTGTGACATATCAGCAATTTATCTATGCAGTTTTGTAAAGTTAGTGAAGGGTCCACTTTAATATTAAGCAGAATTCTGGGTCTTGGCCAGAAAATACTAGTAACCAACTAGCCACCAGCCAAGCAAACCCAATGTATTCTGCTGGTTGCTTTGACAAGCCACCAAGACGATTAGGGAAAGTTCCTGTAGCTATCGGACCTGGTGAGCCACACATGCACCCTTAGCTAATTATAGAGTCACCTCAGTTCTGCCTCCTTCTAACTGTACCATAAATGGGCAATACTGCACACCACTCTGAAATATGAAGAGTGATATTTCAGCTATTAAGGAATGCTAATGCCTCTTTGAGTAGGGTGACCAGACATCCCCAGTTTCAGGGGACAGTCCCCGGATTGAGGACACTGTCCCCGGACCAAGTCTGTCCCCGGTTTTGTCCCCGGATTTGATTTTAACAGAGACTGGGGCAATTTCAAAGACAGTCAGTGCAGAATAAAAAAAAAAAAATCTGAATTACACACCCCCGCTCTGCCGCTCCTACTAGCTTAAAGGGTGTATTTTTTCCATTATCTGTGCCCCCTTCTGATGATCGTGTGCTGGTCGGAGCGTTGGGAATATTTCTTCAGTTTTGGGTGTATGCCCATTCAGCTCCGCTGGCATGTTCTTCTGCCTTGGCTCAAGTCCCAGCCAGCCACCTGCCTATCTCCTAGCCTTCCCTGGCAGAGTGATCTTCTTCCACTCTCCACCCAGTAGTAGCCGGGGCCCGGAGAGTAAGACTTGAGAGGCTGTGAGGCGGGGCGGGGCGGCGGCGACGGGCAGAGAGTCACTGATTGCCACCAATACTAGTAAAAAAAAAATGTCCCCGGATTTCATTTAAAAAATCTGGTCACCTTATCTTTGAGCCTACTTAGCAAATGACAAGGCAGACAATGAGCTACTTAGCAACCCAACACCTTCCTTGTTCCACTTTTATAAACAACAGATAAACACAATTCCAGCAGCACATATATTGGAAATAATTAGCAAATTCTGTAAATTCCCATGAAATAAAAAATAGGCTGCACTAAGAGTAAGACTGGAGCTGCTCAAGTTCTTAAAGTCTAAAATATGTTTATTGATGTTACCTGATACAGGGAAAAACCACCTACTCCTTTGCATTGTTTGAAATAATAATAGGTTGTATTAAAGCAGAGCTCCACCCTAAAGTGGAACTTCCGCTCATCGGATTCCTCTCCCCCTCCGGTGCCACAATTGGCACCTTTCAGGGGGGAGGGGGGTGCAGATACCTGTCTAAGACAGGTATTTGCACCCACTTCCGGGAATACACACTGCGGGTAGACAGCGGGCAGTGCGTCACTTCCCGGTCCCCCCCATGTTGTGTTCTGGGAAACACACGGCTCCCAGAACACAGCGGGGACCAGTGAAAGACTGCAGCGCTGCTCGCGCATGCTCAGTTATGAACCGGGAAGTGAAGCCGCAACGCTTCACTTCCTGATTCCCTCACCCATGATGGCGGTGGGGGCAGCCGAAAGACGAGCGATCGCTCTTCTTCTGCTGCCGACATCGCTGGACTCCAGGACAGGTAAGTGTCCTAATATTAAAAGTCAGCAGCTGCAGTATTTGTAGCTGCTGGCTTTTAATATTTTTTTTTACGGCAGAGCTCCGCTTTAAGCTACACAACAAGAATACACTGTAGAATGTATGTGAAAATCTGCATGCAGAATATAGTGTTATTAATAGCTTTTATTCTGCCAGATCTTGGATAACGAAGGTGTGTTGTTGGAGCGCTGGTCTCTGTTCTTAGTGTGGGAATTTGATTGAAGGCAGCTAACTAGAAGCTGACTGAACACAATGAGGTCTTCTGCTTAATAGTGGATGCTGCTCAGCCAGAGACCCAAAGGGAGCCCCTCTAATACGTTCCCAACAAACCCAATCAATCAAAATACCAGACTAGTGATGAGCCGAACACCCCCGGGTTCGGTTCGCACCAGAACCCGCGAACGGACCGAACGTTCGTACGAACATTAGAACCCTATTAAATACAATGGATGCGAACGTTCGAATTCTAAAGTGCTAATTATAACAACTATTATGCATGTTATTGTCCTAAAAAGGGTTTGGGAACCCGGGTTCTGCACCAGGGGACATGTATCAATGCAAAAAGAAGTTTTAAAAACGGTCGTTTTTCGGGAGCAGTCATTTTAATGATGCATAAAGTGAAAAAAAAAAAGTCAAATATTCCTTTAAATATCGTACCTGGGGGGTGTCTAAAGTATGCCTGTGAAGTGCCACGTGTTTCCCGTGTTTAGAACTGTCCCTGCACAAAATGACACTTCTAAAGGAAAAAAAAGCCATTTAAAACTGCTTGCGGCTTTAATGTAATGTCTGGTCCCGGTAATATGGATGAAAATCTTTAAGAAAAATGGCATAGCTACCCCATGACCCCCCCCCCCTACCCCAGCCCATTACCAGCCCCTTTGGGTCTTGTATGGATATTAAGGGGAACACCGCACACAAAATAAAAAAGGCCCTATATACTCTGAACAGCCGTATACAGGCGGTGCATACAAGACAGGGACTGTAGGTTTGTTCTTATGTAGAATGTGTTTGTAATTTTGAACAGGTACATTGTTTAAGTGTAGCTCCAGCCCAAAAATCTATTTTTAAACTTTTTGGAAAACATAGGTAAGGGTTATCACCCCTGTAACATTTGTTTTGCTGTCTGTGCCCCTGTTCAGAACATTTCACCTCACTTTCCGTCCCAATGACAACTGTTTTTGAAATGTGGTGTTTTTCTTGAAACAAGGATTGGTGATAAAGCATCAGTACAGAGGAGACACCTTTCTCCCATATTTATTCTTACAGGAGAGAATTTTCCTTCCTAGTGGTAGATTTCCTCTCACTTCCTGTTGTCTTCTTGCGTTTGCAAGTAGGAGTCGTTTGTAAGTTGGATGTTTGAAAGTAGGGACCTGCCGTATATACTCTGCAGAAATAGGCCCCTTAGTTGTTGGTGTTGGCACAACAATGTAAGCACTCACAGTTACTCTTGGTTGGTGCTGGAACGCCCTGCTGTCAACTATTATATCAGGAATTTTAATTACATATAATTGTTGAACAGTGGTAGTAAAAATTGGGCCTTTGATGGTGGTGCTGGTGCCACAACACTGTAAGCCCTGACAGTTACTCTTGGTGGGTGCAGCAATGGGCCCTGCTGTGAATTATTAGATCAAGAATTGTAATTGCATGCCCCTGTTGAACAGGGGCTGAAAAATTGGGCCTTTCGTGGTGGTGGTGGTGGTGGTGGCGTTGCCACAACACTGTAAGCCCTCAGAGTTACTCTTGGTGGGTGCAGCAATGGGCCCTGCTGTGAATTATTAGATCAAGAATTGTAATTACATGCCCCTGTTGAACAGGGGCTGAAAAATTGGGCCTTAGGCACTGGTGGCACAACACTGCAACCCCTCACAGATACTGTACTTGGAGCACAGCAATGAGCCCTGTTGCAAAGTATTGCTTCAAAAATTGTAATTACACGCCCCTGTTAAACAGGGGCTGAAAAATTGGGCCTTAGCCACTGGTGGCGGCACCCATAAACAAAAATGATCTTCCAAGCTATCATCATCAATCGTATCATTGAGGACTCGGAGGAGGAGGATAGCCAGTCAACATAACAGCACAGGCACTCAGCATCAGCATCAGTCTTGAAGGGATGTGACATGTTAAAATCAATTAGTCTGTTATATCAGCATCAGGTGTGTGGTAGCTGGTGGTGATCCAAGACTGGTTCATCTTGATGAAAGTCAGTCGATCAACCGAGTCGGTGGACAGGCGCACCCTGTGATCCGTGACAAATCCTCCAGCAGCACTGAATGTGCGTTCCGAAAGAACGCTGGATGCAGGACAGGCCAGTAGCTCAATTGCATACTGTGCAAGCTCTGGCCAGTGATCCATCCTCAAGACCCAGTAAGCCAGAGGATTTTCGGTGGGGAAGGTGTCCAAGTCTGACCTTGCCCCTAGATATTCCTGCACCATGTTTATCAGACGCTGGCGATGGTTGCTGGAACCGATCATACTTTGGGGCTGCGGACTAAAGAATTGTCTGAACGCATCGGTCAGACGGCCACCTTCCCCACCGCTCCTTCTTTGACTGGCCGAAGCCTCAGCAACTCGTTGTCCAGGACCAGGAGTTTGTAACCTCCCAGTCTCTGGGAACGCGTTGCACAGACCTTTCTGCAAGGCCTCCCGGAGTTGTCTCATCCTCTGCTCCCTCTGCGACGGTAACATAAGGTCCGCAACCTTACCCTTGTACCGTGGATCAAGGAGAGTGGCCAGCCAGTAATGGTCCCTCTCCTTGATCCGAAGAATACGAGGATCCTTCCGCAGACTTTGCAGGATCAGGGAGGCCATGCAGCGTAGGTTAGCTGAGGCATTCGGTCCGGAGTCCTCTGGGTCACTAAGGACGACATGATCCGCAGCCACCTCCTCCCAGCCACGTACAAGTCCACTGGTTTCTTGGGACTGTAAATCATCCCTAAAAGACTGCTGCTGATGATGCTGAGTGCCAGCCTCCACCTCCATGCTGACACAATCCTCCTCCTCCTCCTCCTCTTCCTGTGCGATGGGTGGGACAGAAGGAACACTGTCTGGGTAAAGGGGGCCTTGAGAGGCAAGGAAGTCCTCCTCTTCCTGCCTCTGTTCTGCCTCAAGTGCCCTGTCCATTATTCCACGCAGCATGTGCTCCAACAGGTGGACAAGAGGTACAGTGTCACTGATGCATGCACTGTCACTGCTCACCATCCTCGTGGCCTCCTCAAATGGTGCCAGGACAGTGCATGCATCCCTGATCATGCCCCACTGGCGTGGAGAAAAAAAACCAAGCTCCCCTGACCCTGTCCTGGTGCCGTAGTCGCACAGGTACTCATTGATGGCCCTCTGCTGCGTGTGCAGCCGCTGCAGCATGGCCAACGTTGAGTTCCACCTGGTGGGCATGTCACATATAAGGCGGTTCTTGGGCAGGTTCAACTCCTTTTGCAGCTCAGCCAGGCGAGCACTGGCATTATAAGATCTGCGGAAATGCACACAGACTTTCCTGGCCTGCCTCAGGACATCCTGTAAGCCCGGGTACCTGCCCAAGAACCGCTGCACCACCAGGTTAAGGACGTGAGCCACACAGGGCACATGGGTCAGTTGTCCCTGTCGGAGGGCGGAGAGGAGGTTGGTGCCATTGTCGCAAACCACCATTCCTGGCTTAAGCTGGCGTGGCGTCAACCACCTCTCGGCCTGGCCCTGCAGAGCAGACAGGACCTCTGCCCCAGTGTGGCTTCTGTCCCCCAAACACACCAGCGCAAGCACGGCATGGCATCTTTTTGCCTGCGTACTTGCGTAGCCCCTTGAACGGCTACGGAGCACCGCTGGTTCAGAGGACAAAGCACAGGAAGAGGCCATGGAGGAAGAAGAAGAGGAGGGGGTGGAGGAGAGAGGTGTGTCACAACCAGTAGTAGCATTTTGGAGGTGTGGCGGTGGAACAACCTCCAACACTACTGCACCTTGTCCTGCATCCTTCCCAGCTGCCAAAAGAGTGACCCAATGGGCCGTGAAAGAAAGGTAACGTCCCTGTCCATGCCTGCTGGACCATGAGTCAGCGGTAATATGCACCTTACCGCTGACCGCCCTGTCCAGCGAGGCCAAGACATTGCCTTCCACATGTCGGTAGAGAGCGGGAATAGCCTTCCGTGAGAAAAAGTGGCGTTTGGGAACCTGCCACTGAGGAACCGCACATTGCACAAACTCACGGAAGGGGGCCGAGTCTACCAACTGAAAAGGCATCAGTTGAAGCGCTAGCAATTTAGCCAAGCTAGCATTCAACCGCTGGGCATGTGGATGGCTGGGAGTGAACTTCTTTCGACGGTCCAGCAGCTGGGGTGTACTGCTAGCAGAGTGGCCGCAAGTACTTGGCTGTGACACACCTAATTCTACACCTTCATTCCTCTCAGTGCATGTTTCAGAGAGGACTGAAGTTATAGTGGGGTTGGAGATCCCAGCTGATGCGGTGCAAGGAGAGGTCCGCTTTGTTCTTTGGTGTGGGTCTTTGAGGTAGGCTTGCCAACGAGCTGCATGGCAGGTCAACATATGTCTGGTCAGGCATGTGGTACCCAAGAGGCTGATGTTTTGGCCACGCGATATACGCTTGAGACATATGTTGCAAACAGCAGCTGTGCGATCTGATGCACTAGCCTCAAAAAAGGCCCACACCAAAGAACTTTTTGAATGACGGGCAGAGGCAGCGCCCTGCACAGGCGGAGCTCTGCGGTGTGATTCCGTCGGTGTACTGCCCTTAGGCTGGCCACCAAAGGGCATCCTGCCTCGTTGGAGATGTGCCTCCTCCTCATCCTCCTCCTCCTCCTCTCTCCTATTAGGCACCCACGTGGAGTCAGTGACCTCATCATCCCCTCCCTCCTCATCACTGGAGCCAATCTGGCAGTATGCTGCAGCTGCTGGAACATGACTGCCAGATTGGTGTCCTTCTTGAGCATCCCCTCTGTCTGCTCTCACGCTACTGCCTTCCTGTAGCTGGGTTTCATCATCAGACCCTTCGAAACGCTGGGCATCCTCCTGGAGCATGTACCCAACACTGTGCTCAAACAGTTCGGGGGACTCCTCAGGAGGAGGACATGGTGGGTCTAGGGAAGGAGTGACTGATGATGAGTCTGACATTGATACCAGGGAAGAGGACGCTTTGGCAGCTGCTTTGCCAGTACCCTGAGCCTGGGTGAGAGAGGATGAGGAGGAGGAGGAGGGCTTGGTCATCCACTCTACCAAGTCTTCGGCATGATGTGGCTCAACATGTCCAGCTGCCGAAAAGAAGGACAAGCGTGTCCCATGGCCATGTGCTGATGACAATGCACCGCGTCCACGACCAGCACTGTTGCCCCCAGACACAGAGCCTGCTTGCCCTCTTTTATTGCCTCATGACTGTCTGCCTCTCCTTGTTTGCCTTCCAGACATTCTAATGGATGGCCTACAGGGAGATGGGAAAAAAGCAATAAGGGCTACCTTCAGGTGTCCTTCTCTATCCCTTTACTTAAGGATTTCTAAATATGGTTGAGGATGATTGCTTTCGCACAGAATAGCACAATGACAATTTCCCTGACTGTCCAAAAAACAAGGATTTCAAAGATGGTTGATGAGGAATGCTTTAGCACAGTATAGCACAAGGAGAATTTCCCTCACTGTCCTTCCCTGTCCCTACAAACAAGGATTAGCACAGTAAAACACACTGACACTCTCCCTACCTATAGTTTTCTGTCCCTATAAAAAATGTTTTTTTAAAGATGGTTGATGATCAATGCTTTAGCACAGTATAGCACAAGGAGAATTTCCCTCACTGTCCTTCCCTGTCCCTACAAACAAGGATTAGCACAGTAAAACACACTGACACTCTCCCTACCTATAGTTTTCTGTCCCTATAAAAAATGTTTTTTTTAAAGATGGTTGATGATCAATGCTTTAGCACAGTATAGCACAAGGAGAATTTCCCTCACTGTCCTTCCCTGTCCCTACAAACAAGGATTAGCACAGTAAAACACACTGACACTCTCCCTACCTATAGTTTTCTGTCCCTATAAAAAATGTTTTTTTAAAGATGGTTGATGATCAATGCTTTAGCACAGTATAGCACAAGGAGAATTTCCCTCACTGTCCTTCCCTGTCCCTACAAACAAGGATTAGCACAGTAAAACACACTGACACTCTCCCTACCTATAGTTTTCTGTCCCTATAAAAAATGTTTTTTTAAAGATGGTTGATGATCAATGCTTTAGCACAGTATAGCACAAGGAGAATTTCCCTCACTGTCCTTCCCTGTCCCTACAAACAAGGATTAGCACAGTAAAACACACTGACACTCTCCCTACCTATAGTTTTCTGTCCCTAGAAAAAATGTTTTTTTAAAGATGGTTGATGATCAATGCTTTAGCACAGTATAGCACAAGGAGAATTTCCCTCACTGTCCTTCCCTGTCCCTACAAACAAGGATTAGCACAGTAAAACACACTGACACTCTCCCTACCTATAGTTTTCTGTCCCTAGAAAAAATGTTTTTTTAAAGATGGTTGATGATCAATGCTTTAGCACAGTATAGCACAAGGAGAATTTCCCTCACTGTCCTTCCCTGTCCCTACAAACAAGGATTAGCACAGTAAAACACACTGACACTCTCCCTACCTATAGTTTTCTGTCCCTATAAAAAATGTTTTTTTAAAGATGGTTGATGATCAATGCTTTAGCACAGTATAGCACAAGGAGAATTTCCCTCACTGTCCTTCCCTGTCCCTACAAACAAGGATTAGCACAGTAAAACACACTGACACTCTCCCTACCTATAGTTTTCTGTCCCTAGAAAAAATGTTTTTTTAAAGATGGTTGATGATCAATGCTTTAGCACAGTATAGCACAAGGAGAATTTCCCTCACTGTCCTTCCCTGTCCCTACAAACAAGGATTAGCACAGTAAAACACACTGACACTCTCCCTACCTATAGTTTTCTGTCCCTAGAAAAAATGTTTTTTTAAAGATGGTTGATGATCAATGCTTTAGCACAGTATAGCACAAGGATAATTTCCCTCACTGTCCTTCCCTGTCCCTACAAACAAGGATTAGCACAGTAAAACACACTGACACTCTCCCTACCTATAGTTTTCTGTCCCTATAAAAAATGTTTTTTTAAAGATGGTTGATGATCAATGCTTTAGCACAGTATAGCACAAGGAGAATTTCCCTCACTGTCCTTCCCTGTCCCTACAAACAAGGATTAGCACAGTAAAACACACTGACACTCTCCCTACCTATAGTTTTCTGTCCCTAGAAAAAATGTTTTTTTAAAGATGGTTGATGATCAATGCTTTAGCACAGTATAGCACAAGGAGAATTTCCCTCACTGTCCTTCCCTGTCCCTACAAACAAGGATTAGCACAGTAAAACACACTGACACTCTCCCTACCTATAGTTTTCTGTCCCTAGAAAAAATGTTTTTTTAAAGATGGTTGATGATCAATGCTTTAGCACAGTATAGCACAAGGAGAATTTCCCTCACTGTCCTTCCCTGTCCCTACAAACAAGGATTAGCACAGTAAAACACACTGACACTCTCCCTACCTATAGTTTTCTGTCCCTAGAAAAAATGTTTTTTTAAAGATGGTTGATGATCAATGCTTTAGCACAGTATAGCACAAGGAGAATTTCCCTCACTGTCCTTCCCTGTCCCTACAAACAAGGATTAGCACAGTAAAACACACTGACACTCTCCCTACCTATAGTTTTCTGTCCCTAGAAAAAATGTTTTTTTAAAGATGGTTGATGATCAATGCTTTAGCACAGTATAGCACAAGGAGAATTTCCCTCACTGTCCTTCCCTGTTTCTACAAACAAGGATTAGCACAGTAAAACACACTGACACTCTCCCTACCTATAGTTTTCTGTCCCTAGAAAAAATGTTTTTTTTAAAGATGGTTGATGATCAATGCTTTAGCACAGTATAGCACAAGGAGAATTTCCCTCACTGTCCTTCCCTGTCCCTACAAACAAGGATTAGCACAGTAAAACACACTGACACTCTCCCTACCTATAGTTTTCTGTCCCTATAAAAAATGTTTTTTTAAAGATGGTTGATGATCAATGCTTTAGCACAGTATAGCACAAGGAGAATTTCCCTCACTGTCCTTCCCTGTCCCTACAAACAAGGATTAGCACAGTAAAACACATTGACACTCTCCCTACCTATAGTTTTCTGTCCCTATAAAAAATGTTTTTTTAAAGATGGTTGATGATCAATGCTTTAGCACGGTATAGCACAAGGAGAATTTCCCTCACTGTCCTTCCCTGTCCCTACAAACAAGGATTAGCACAGTAAAACACACTGACACTCTCCCTACCTATAGTTTTCTGTCCCTATAAAAAATGTTTTTTTAAAGATGGTTGATGATCAATGCTTTAGCACAGTATAGCACAAGGAGAATTTCCCTCACTGTCCTTCCCTGTCCCTAGAAACAAGGATTAGCACAGTAAAACACACTGACACTCTCCCTACCTATAGTTTTCTGTCCCTAGAAAAAATGTTTTTTTAAAGATGGTTGATGATCAATGCTTTAGCACAGTATAGCACAAGGAGAATTTCCCTCACTGTCCTTCCCTGTCCCTACAAACAAGGATTAGCACAGTAAAACACACTGACACTCTCCCTACCTATAGTTTTCTGTCCCTATAAAAAATGTTTTTTTTAAAGATGGTTGATGATCAATGCTTTAGCACAGTATAGCACAAGGAGAATTTCCCTCACTGTCCTTCCCTGTCCCTACAAACAAGGATTAGCACAGTAAAACACACTGACACTCTCCCTACCTATAGTTTTCTGTCCCTATAAAAAATGTTTTTTTAAAGATGATTGATGATCAATGCTTTAGCACAGTATAGCACAAGGAGAATTTCCCTCACTGTCCTTCCCTGTCCCTACAAACAAGGATTAGCACAGTAAAACACACTGACACTCTCCCTACCTATAGTTTTCTGTCCCTATAAAAAATGTTTTTTTAAAGATGGTTGATGATCAATGCTTTAGCACAGTATAGCACAAGGAGAATTTCCCTCACTGTCCTTCCCTGTCCCTACAAACAAGGATTAGCACAGTAAAACACACTGACACTCTCCCTACCTATAGTTTTCTGTCCCTAGAAAAAATGTTTTTTTAAAGATGGTTGATGATCAATGCTTTAGCACAGTATAGCACAAGGAGAATTTCCCTCACTGCCCTTCCCTGTCCCTACAAACAAGGATTAGCACAGTAAAACACACTGACACTCTCCCTACCTATAGTTTTCTGTCCCTAGAAAAAATGTTTTTTTAAAGATGGTTGATGATCAATGCTTTAGCACAGTATAGCACAAGGAGAATTTCCCTCACTGTCCTTCCCTGTCCCTACAAACAAGGATTAGCACAGTAAAACACACTGACACTCTCCCTACCTATAGTTTTCTGTCCCTATAAAAAATGTTTTTTTAAAGATGGTTGATGATCGATGCTTTAGCACAGTATAGCACAAGGAGAATTTCCCTCACTGTCCTTCCCTGTCCCTACAAACAAGGATTAGCACAGTAAAACACACTGACACTCTCCCTACCTATAGTTTTCTGTCCCTATAAAAAATGTTTTTTTAAAGATGGTTGATGATCAATGCTTTAGCACACTATAGCACAAGGAGAATTTCCCTCACTGTCCTTCCCTGTCCCTACAAACAAGGATTAGCACAGTAAAACACACTGACACTCTCCCTACCTATCCTTCTCTTTCCCTAAACTAAAGGAATCCAGGTTAAGCAAGAAAAAAAATGTCACTGTCCCTGCCTATGCTTCTCTTTCCCTGCTCCGGAACACACTACACTAGGCCGCCGTGCATCCTGCCTGTGGCCAATCATTGCTCTCCTCGCTGCCGGCGCTGTGATTGGCCAAGCATGCGGGGTCACAGTGCATGCTTGGCCAATCACAGCGCCTGGATGACACTGCGATGGCGTAGTGCATTGTGGGCTGTTCGCGTCACTCGAATTAGGCGCGAACGGCCCAAATCGTTCGATCTTCGTCGAACGATCGAACAGCCGATGTTCGAGTCGAACGTATGTTCGACTCGAACACCGAGCTCATCCCTATACCAGACCTTTATCCAGTTACCTCCCCATCCTATACTTTTTTAAGCCCCGAAGAAGGGGCACTGGTCTGTGGTTTGGTTAAGTATTCCTCGCATGGGAATTTAGTTGAAGGCAGCTCACTAGAAGCCAAATTAATAGATTCTTTAGGTCAGAACTGGATGCTGCTTGACTGGAGACCTGAGTGAGTTCCACTATTACATTCCCAACAAACCCAATCATTCAAGATACCAGACCTTCATTCAGATACCTCCCCATCCTATACTTTTATAAGCCCCAAAGAAGAGACGCTGATGTCTGGTCTAGTTAAGCATTCTTATTGTAGGAATTTAATCAAAGAAGGCTCGCTAGAAGCTGACCCAATAGGGTTTTCAGGTCAGAAGTGGATGCTGCTTGGCCAGAGACTTTAGTGAGTCCCACCACTACGTTCCCAACCAGACCTTCATTCAGTCACCTCCACATCCTATACTTTTAGAAGCCCCAAAGAAGGGGCACTGGTCTGTGGTCTAGGTAAGTATTAGTTGTATGGGAATGTAGTTGAAGGCAGCTCACAAAAAGCCAATTGAACCCAATAGAATCTTTAGGTCGGAAGTGTATACTGCTTGACTGGAGAACTGAGTGAGCCCTACTAATATGTTCTCAACAAACCCAGTCAATCAAGATATCAGACCTTTATCCAGTTACCTCCCCATCCTATACTTTTATAAGCTACAACAAAGTTGCATTGGACTATGGTCTAGCTGTGTATTTTCTTTTTAATTTCTTATGGAAATTTGCTCAAAGGCAGCTCAGTAGAAGCCGACTGAACTATATAAAGTCTTTAGGTCAGAAGTAACTGTTGCTTCACTGGAGACTTGCGTGAGCCCCTCTCATATGTTCCCAACAAACTCAATCAATCAAGATACCAGACCTTCATCCAGTCACCTCCCCATCCTATACATTTATAAGCCCCTAGTAGGAGTTGCTGATCTAGTTAACCATTCTTAGTTTGGGAATTTGATTAAGGTGGCTCACTAGAAGCCAACTGAACCCAAAAGGGTTTTAAGGTTTGACGTGGATGCTGCTTGACCGAAGACCTGTGTGAGCCCCACTAATACATTCCCAACAAACCCAAGAAATCAAGATACCAGATATTCATGCAGTTACATCCCCATCCTATACTTTTATAAGCCCCAAAAAAGGGGGCGCTGGGCTATGGTCTAGCTCAGTTTTTCTCAACTCCAGTCCTCAATGCTCCCCAACAGGTCATGTTTTCAGGATTCCCCTCAGGTGGAACAGATGTGGTAATTACTAAGGCAGTGAAACTGATCAAATCACCTGTTTTCAAATACACTTTCAGGCAGGCAGGCCAGGCAGGTGATTCAGTGATCTGCAGTGCATAAAATATATATACAGTCTCCTACATATATTTCCACTGCATTCTAGTCTAGCCAAGCCTATACCTGACTGCAGGCCACTCCTGGTGTACGTTTTCAAATACACTTTCAGGCAGGCAGGCCAGGCAGGTGATTCAGTGATCTGCAGTGCATAAAATATATATACAGTCTCCTACATATATATATCCACTGCATCCAGTCTAACCAAGCCTATATCGGACTGCAGGCCATTCCCGGTGTACTTTTTCTACAAAACTTCAGGCGGTGTTTTGCTGCTGAAAATTTACAGCATGTCTGGAAGGCCACCAAGGAGAGGCAGACACTCACAGGCCACTAAAAGAGGGCAAGCAGGCTCTGTGTCTACAGCCAACAGTGCTGGTCAGTGGTCATGGACACGGTGCATCCTCAGCACATGGCCGTGGGGCACGCTTGTCCTTTTTTACGGCAGCTGGCCGTGTTGAGCCACAACATGCAGAAGAGTTGGTAGAGTGGATCACAAAGCCGTCCTCATCCTCCTCATCCTCTGTCATCCAGGCTCAGAGTAGTTTGGCTGCCAATGCAGCTGCCAAAGCGGCCTATTCCATCAGCTCAATGTCATCAGTCACTCCTTCCTTAGCCCCATGATCATGCACGGAATGACAGTCCCCCAAACTGTTCGACCACAGTGTCGGGTACATGCTTCAGGAGGATGTGCAGCATTTTGAAGGCTCCGATGATGGTACCCAGCTTGGGGAAGGGAGTAACGTGAGCCCAGAAAGAGAGGGTGCCCAAGAAGGACAAGTAACTGGCAATCATGTTCCCCCAGCTCCAGCATACTGCCAGGTTTGCTCCAGTGACGAGGAGGGAGGGGATGATGAGGTCACTGACTCTACGTGGGTGCCTGATAGAAGAGAGGAGGAGGAAGAGGAGGAGGAGGCACATCTCCAACGAGGCAGGATGTCCTCCAGGGGCCAGCTTAAGGGCAGCCACCCGACTGCATCACACCGCAGAGCTCCACATGTGCAGGGCGCTGCTGACTTCCTGCGTTTTTTCAAAAGTTCTTTGGTGTGGGCCTTTTTTGAGACGTGTGCAGCAGATCGCACCGTTGCTGTTTGCAACATATGTCTGAAGCGTATCAAATGTGGGCAAAACAGCAGCCGCTTGGGCACCACATGCTTGAGCAGACATATGTCTACCTCCCATGCAGTCTGTTGGCAACAGTGCTTAAAAGACCCACACCAAAGAACAAGGCGGACCTCTCCTTGCTCCGCATCAGCTGGGATCTCCAACCCCACTATACCTTCAGTCCTCTCAGAAACCTGCACTGAGAGGAATGAAGATGTAGAATTCGGTGTGCCAAGTACTTGTGGGCAATCTGCTATCGCTACACCAACATCCGATTGTAGCAGGCAAATTTCCCTACCCCAGTTGACTTGTACGTGGCTGGGAGGAGGTGGCTGCGGATCATGTCTTCCTTAGTGACCCAGAGGACTCCGGACCGAATGCCTCAGCAAAGCTACGCTGAATGGCCTCCCTGATCCTGCAAAGCCTGTGAAAGGACCCTCAGATTTGTGGTATCAAGGAGAGGGATCATTACTGGCTGGCAAGCCTTCTTGATCCACGTTACAAGGGTAAGGTTGCGGAACTTATCCAGCCTTCGCAGAGGGAGCAGAGGATGAAACATCTTCGGGAGGCCTTGCAGAAAGGTTTGTGCAATGCGTTTCCAGAGCGTGGGAGGTTACAATTTCCTGGTCCTGGACAACGTGTTGCTGAGGCTTCGGTCAGTCACAGAAGGAGCGGTGGAGAAGGTGGCCGTCTAACCTATGCGTTCAGACAATTCTTTAGTCCGCAGCCCCAAGGTCTGATTGGTTCCAGCAACCATCGCCATCGTCTGATTTACATGGTGCAGGAATACCTAGGAGCAAGATCAGACTTGGAGACCTTTCCAACCTAAAATCCACTGGGTTACTGGGTCTTGAGGATGGATCACTGGCCAGAGCTTGCACAGTATGCAATTGAGCTACTGGCCTGTCCTGCATCCAGCGTTCTATCTGAACACACATTCAGTGCTGCTGGAGGCTTTGTAACTGATCACTGAGTGCGCCTGTCCACAGACTCAGTTGATCGGCTCACCATCATAAAAATGTCAGTCTTGGATCACCAGCTACCAAGCACCTGATGCTGATGTAACCGATTAATTTTTCTATGAATGTGAGATCCCTTGAAGACTGCCTTTGCTGATGCCAAGTGACTATCCTGTTATGCTGAGTGGCTATCCTATTCCTCCTCAATGTTCATGTTGATAGCTTCTAAGAACATTTTTGTTTCTGGGCACCACCACCACTGCCTAAGGCCCAATTTTTCTGCCCCTGTTAAGCAGGGGCGTGTAATTACATTTTTTGCTGTAATATTTTGCAGCAGGGCTCGTTCCTGCGCTCAACTAGAGTATCTGTGAGGGGTTGCAGTGTTGTGGCACCACCACCACCGCCTAAGGCCCAATTTTTCTGCCCCTGTTTAACAGTGGCATTTAATTACAATTCTTGATATAATATTTCACAGCAGGGCCCGTTCCAGCGCCCACCAAGAGTAACTGTGAGGGCTTACAGTGTTCTGGTACCACCAACACCTAAGGCCCAATTTTCTGCAGAGTATATAGGGCAGGCCGTATAGTATATACAGGCGGTCCCCTACTTTCAAACATCTGACTTACATACGACTCCTACTTACAAACGGAGGGAGACAACAGGAAGTGAGTGGAAATCTACCCCTAGGAAGGGAAATTCTCTCCTGTAAGGGTTAATATAAGAAAAAGGTGTCTCCACTGATGCTTTATCACCAATCCTTGTTTCCCTAATAACCCCAAATGTTCAAAATCCAATTGTCATTGGGCCAGAAAGTGAGGTGAAATCTTCTCAACAGGGGCACAGACAGCAAAACAAATGTTACAGGGGTGATGATAACCCTTCCCTATGTTATCCAAAAAGCTTAAAAATTATTTTTTGGCTGGAGCTACACTTACAAAATGTACAGTACCTGTTCCAAACTACAAACAGATTCAACTTAAGAACAAACCTACAGTCCCTGTCTTGTTTGGACCGCCTGTATCCTGCTGTTCAGAGTATACTTAAAACCGATTGTTCTCCCACCGTAATATGACAACATTTATTTATCTTGTGATTTATCGCAGACGTCTGGATTTTATTTACTCATTCCAGAAATTATACACAAAATGACAGATTTTTTTTAACACCTCCTATTTTTAACAACACGGCAATGCGGCCCGTCCTTGAGCTTCTAGTTAATTTTTCTTAATGACGTTGCCCATAAATCGCTGCCATGGGGGGCTCTGGCAGCTCACACAAGGAAATGTTGTTAAAACGCCTTAAACACAACATGGGATCTTTCCAGAGGAGTCATTAGAGAAATTGATGCGCTCTGTTTTTCCCGATCTCGGTGGGCTCATTATGATGAGGAAGGGAGGAAGAAGTGTTATCAGTGATAGAGAGGTGTGCAGAGAGGAGCAGGCGCTGACCTTTCCGGCTCACACACAGGGGTGAGGATTTTGTATTCTAGGAGGAAGACCAAAAAATGTTGTTGCTGATGCTCCTAAAAGTGGATGATCTATTGTTGCTGGGAGGGGTGTTATATTCTTGGGGAGTCAGTGGTTGCTGGGAGGGATTTACTGTTGAGAGAGAAGTACATTGTTGTTGGCTGCTGGAGGGTGTATTGGTGCTGGCTGCTTGGAGATCTGTTGTTGCTTCTGGGGGTCTGTTATTGCTGGGTTGGATCTGTTGTTGCTAGGGTGGTGTTTTATTATGGGGGGGTGCATTGTTGTGTAGGGGATCTATTGTTGCTGTTGGGGGTTAAGGGGGTCTATTAATGCTGACTGCTGGAAGATCTGTTGTTGCTGCTGGTGGTCTATTTTTGGTGGGATGGGTCTATTGTTGCTGGAATGTTATTTTGTAGTGGGGGCATTATTGTGGAGGATCTATTGTTGATGGGGGGAGGAGGGGGGTCTATTGCTGCTGGCTGTATATTACAAATTACTTAGCACAACAGAATGTTACTCGGTTCTGTATTCTCTAAAAGGGGCGGTACTGGGAGGTGGGTAGGGGGTGGAGACAAGAGATGGTGCTTGCAGGTGCGTAGGGGGTGGAACCAAGGGATGGTGCTCGGAGGTGGGTAGTGGGTGGAACCAAGAGATGGTGCTTGGAGGTGGGTAGTGGGTGGAACCAAGAGATGGTGCTTGGAGGTGGGTAGTGGGTGGAACCAAGAGATGGTGCTTGGAGGTGGGTGGAACCAAGATATGGTGGTTGGAGGTGGGTAGGGGGTGGAACCAAGGGATGGTGCTCGGAGGTGGGTGGAACCAAGATATGATGGTTGGAGGTGGGTAGGGGGTGGAATCAAGGGATGGTGCTTGGAGGTGGGTAGGGGTGGAGACAAGAGATGGTGCTCGGAGGTGGGTAGTGGGTGGAGATAAGGGGTGACTCAGAAGGGGGGAGTACCTGCACCTATTCTCTGAGAAAAAGAAGCCCTGACA